>JAJJWW010009845.1:0-413271 GCA_023531295.1 Papaver armeniacum
AACCGTTTCCTAACAATGGTTAGTCATTAACTGCTTTAATGAGTATTTGGGAACCTGATAGGTGTTTACAATTCATAACACCCTTTTTTAGGGTTTACATCTTGCTCAATTGCCCGACTATCAATATTCGTAATTCACAATACTTGCTCAATTTCTCGAATATTGATCAAACCATCGTAATTGCAATTCGTCGAGCAATACTTGCTCAGTTACTCGAATGTTCCACTGAGCAATTCGTCATTCATGCTCAATTCAACAAAACCTAGACTCATTGTCTAATCAGTCAACGTGACTAATCAAATACACGTCGTCAGTCTGAACTCACGATTCTTGAGACTTCAATCACGTCACATGGGGGATATCAATTAGGGTTTTGGTCTGGCGGCCTACGGAACGTGAATTCATCCACGATGAGAATGTGAGTAAGTCGTGCAACAGTTTAAGGAGTTAGCAAAGTAGTGGGTGGACGATTAACCAAGTCTCAGCACGACCTGAAACTGGTTTCACCACGATCTTCCACTTTCCCACTCTTTCACTCAAGAAACCGTCACACTTGCAGGGATAAAAGGTTCATCATTCTTGCAATAAAAATAAGTCTAAAATCGAGGACAACGAGGCATCATCATCATTCGTCAACAACTCGATTAAAACTTATTCCCTATTCACAGAACTCAACCCGAGTTCATCAATTTGCGAAACCTTCAACACATCCATAATCCTTGATCATCATTGATCCCATACAATTCTCGAAACTTCCTCTTACATATCAACCCATCTCCCTCTTTGTGACCAAATTGACTCGGAACGGCCGTTGTCTTGGTTTAGGCCGGGTCCTCAGATTGATCTCTCGAATCTAAGCACTCCCTTTGCAGTGCATCGTGTGAGGTTCAGCAGGTTGCTCGGTCGAGTCTCGACAACACGCTCGATTCCACTTCCCTAAAAAACTAGCAAAACGGATTTTTCCCCATCCACATATTAGCGACCACGGTGGGAGATTAATCTCTCGGTTGCAATCTCTCATTTCACAAAATGGTTGATCTTAGGTCAGGTTCAGTTACCAATCCTAACACGAACAATGCCAGCACTAGCAACAATGGTGGTACTCCAGAAACTATTCCTGCTTCCAACAACGGCGGTGGTGATACTACTCGTCCACAAACTAATATCGAAAGTAATCCTATCTTTGGTCGGTCTCCCGAAGAAATCAGAAAAAATCCACCTACTATTGTCGATCTCATGAAGGTTCAGGAAGTTCTCGCCAAAAATCGACCGACATGGCTCTTGCTTGAAAGAAGAATTATGCAATTACCTCAAACTCTCATGACAAGATGTCATACAAAACTCAAGAGAAAGGAAAAGACAGAAACATCTCCAACTAAGGATCCCGAGGTTATTCCCGAGTCCACGATGATGACGATGAAGTTTGCAACTGTGTAATCCCCCCGGTTTTATCACTCGTGAAGACAGAAACGTTTTATGGAGAATCGGGGAAGAGCTATACACCGTCCGTGCACCGTCATCAACCTCCATATCCCGGCCACACGCAAATAATTCATCTCCCGAAGGGGATACACTTCCCAGCGTTCACACTGCATAAAACAGAACAGGGAATGCTCTAGAACACGTCTCTCGATTCATGAGGCACTAGGAAAGACGAACACAACCATGTTATCCGTAAAGGATTCTCGAAATCTCGATGGGCCGAGCGTATACCTGGAAGGATGGCTCAGAAGAATACTGAACATCCGAACGATTATGTGAATAGGTTCAGAGTCCAAGCTTTGGATTATCATGAACCGAATGTCACTGAACAAACTGGTGGATTTGTGCATCCAACGAGAATGACCGAAACTCTTGCTATAAAATCTAGGTTCCGAGACTTTTTCAAAGCTTCATGAAGCATCCGGACGATCCAACATCGTTCCTTTACTAGAAAGAACAAAGTCTGCAGGTCGAGAAACCTCGATGAAGCCGGCGCCTAGTCAACAAAGCGGCATAATCTCCATTCTTCCATGAATGTTTCAAGGGAGCAAAGAGAAAAGCCGTAGTGCAGCCGCACACTTCTCCAACATCCCAAGCTCCTCCGTGCAAAGAAAGGATAACCAATCTTGCACAATCTGACCTGGCATCAACGAACGGGGAAATAATGGAGAATCCTTCAACCGGATCAAGGAGTACGATGACCCTCTCCAAATCAAGACTCGCACTCTCCCCGAATAACCTATCAAATAGGGATTCAATCCTTGGTCGAACATGTATGCTCTATCTATTAAAGGAACAAAGGAAAGACATGTCCACAACACCGAATTACATTGTGTCAGACGTCTGTCCATCCCGGAAATACTCCTTGAACCTTCATCCACAGACAAAAATATGCAAGACTGGGTACTTCTTACCACAGTATACCTCAGAGGAAATGAGTTCGGAAGAATGATAATCGATATTGACACCACCATCGACATTGTTCCACTGAAATCCCTCAAAGTCACAGGCATCACTCGAAAAGAAGCTGTTCATGCTCCCATATCAATCAGAAACCATGAAGGAATGCCCAGAGATCATACGGTTTCATCACTCTCAAAATTAAAGTTGGCTCAACTTATATGGAGACCAAGTTTCACATAATCAGGGAAGATCCCGGATACGACATGTTTCTCGGATGGACGTGGATTTATGCCGAGAAGATGACTACTACAAAACGTCTTTGGTTGCACATCTCTTGATGTAGAAAGTTCTACGATCCGAAAGATTTGTGGACGTTCCATCATCAGAGCACTTGGAGGAATTTTGAACTTTGACGAAGTTGAAACAATAACCTGCAAAAGATGAATAGACATTCGTCAAAAGGTCCTGCACTCAGGAAAGTCTAATTCCTCCCATGTTATATCATTTGTTTCCTCACATGCTATTCTAGCATGGGGACTCAATTCTGCTAGCATCTCTGCTATTGGAAGACGCTATAAGTGGGTAATCTCACTTCAGCAATATTTTACCAAGTAGTTGAATATGACATTTCTCCAAATCGAGCATTGGGACATTCATTACTGAGATGATGTCCAAACATGGAAAAGAACACTTTGGGCGTTTCTCCATAGACTTGAAGGAGTGTCCATGTGTCCCACAAAGTCACAAACTACGTAATCCGTACAAGTGTTGAATCCCACTACCGCAACGAAAGGAATGTTGAATCAACAGAAGATACTCGATCAAACCTAAGATGTTCGATGCTTAAAGGATGTGACGCTTCAACGCTCAAGCATCTATGAAGACTTCAAATTGTACTCCCAATCAAAGAGTACACCTTGATAATGATACCTCTGGATTCAACACAAATATCTCGACAATGATTCCACACCAAGACGATCAAAGTGTAAGTGAACTACGATCGATAAGTCTTCATTATCCCATGATAAGACTTCTGAAGCAGATGCAACATCATTCATCCATGGATGACACAATATCCGGGGACTTGATCTTATTGGAATTTGCAACCTGATGTGATTCCATGAAACTTCATCGACGGGACTTCTCTACATTAAAAATCACGACTGAGGAACTTCCTCTCTTCACCACAATAAAGACCAGGTCTTTGCCATCTTCCACAATAACGTCGATTCACTGATAAAGCCAGTTCACAGTAAAGTCATATTGTTCAAGAGAATTTCAGGATGATCGGTACACATTAATCTTTGGAATGCTCAACCCACCAACTAGTTCGTGAATGTAAAAAGGCTCACTGGATGGAGGGGCAAAGATTATGTTGATAATCATGGTTCTAGTCTTTTCGGTCTCTGGAGCAACTTCAACCACGGTATCAGCATCAACAATAATCTTTAGAGGAACACCATACTTGATCTCAGCATCAACAAGGATCTCCGGAGCGTAATCAGTCGTGGTCTCAGCATCAACAACGGTCTCAGAAGCAACATCCTCATGACAAGGCTTCATCAACTAACCATTCTCTGAAGTGTTACACATGAAGCCAGACTTCCCAGAACTAATGATTCATATCAAGATGTGCGGACATGATAACATGTTCACATTCCCAAAGCTTTCACCGAAGTGGCGAACACAATCCAAAGTCTTCTACAATATGTTCTCATCGCCTTTGCAAATGAGATACAACACACCTCAGGCCATGGGTTTACAAAAAAGTACCAATGGGTAAGGAATGGGACAATGATTCCTCAACTAAAGATGTTCGTATATGTCTCTTCTACAACATACCAAAAGGGCGCATCAATCGGACATACGAGCTGGCTGAAAGATATGGCCTTTACCGTCAAGTCTATGAAATCTGAAAAATTTGTACGAGATTACAAATTACAAATGTATGCGCTTCGTTTGCTGACCCCTACAACTCCAAATTGAGTGATTCTTTTTCATGTGATAACTCAGTCTCTTACCTTCAAAAGTTGGGGTCAAGCATCTAATTCTGACGTCGTATGAGGTTCCCTACGGCTTCCGGAGCATACACCATGCAAGCAGCAAATCTTAGACAGGATTCATAACTTCCACAGGTCGATCGGTGTCCACCACGTCTTCCCACTAAGTCCTTCATCAAGGTATCTCCAACTTTGACCATCTAGGTCTTTACATCAATTTCTCTACCTGGGTCCTCTATCTAGGTCTTTCCAGAAGAAAGGAAAACGAAAAGGAGAGATTTGACAAAATACTTGGGACTGACGGTCCACTGATCATGGCGATTAGTTTCACAGTCCAAGACCCGTGGCACCAGACTCTCATGTGATGATCATTCAGCATAAAAGGAATGCTACCACCGGGGACATGAAACCATGGTCATTACATAAACCCTCTCGAGAGCAACCTCAGTTATGGTCCCGTGACAAGGATTTCAAAAGTGATGTTTCCGCGACTAACAGAAACAGGATGACACTGCAAGCACCACACTCATGTATCAATCAAGGGATCCTGATCTCAAATGAATCAATGATATTAAAATCCTTTACCAACCATTCAAGACACAAACGAATGGTCTAAAAACACAACATAAGTGTTTTACAACAAGCTCGTCTGAGATGATTTTACGCTGTCCCGTATAAGCCGACGAGCTGGTAGCAATTTATGAAGAATCTATGGATGGGTAATATACCATTCTCTTTGTATGGATGTCCTATACAACATATCCAAAATTAAAAGCAATTGAAGAAACGATCAAGGAGATGTGGCCGAAACATTGGACAACATACAATCTGAAAAAGGTCTGAAAGTCTCCTGGAAGTTTACTTTTTCGCCTTTTTTAGTCCCTAAACATGCTCAAAACTCAAAAATCTTCTTTGAAAAAAAGCTTGGAAATTTTCTGGGCTTGAAAATACATATGCAGATTGCGAAAATCCGACTTTGAACGAAGATTCTACGGTGTTTTTGCTAACAGGCTGAAGTCTGAAATTTTCGGGTGACGTATTTCAGCAAAAATACTCGTATACTCACATGGATTCTCATTCATTCATTGACAAATCAGCAATTTCATACTTCTATGAAGAGATTACAGGAGATATACTTACTAGGGGAGTCTCTAAATCATTTGAAGGCTCGGCAATGCCGGAATCTCCATTGGCAACGCCGCTATCTCCATTCGGTTCGGGATTTCGAGAATTCTTCATATTCCCATATCCCAAAGAAGAGCACGCTTCATCAACATTCTGCTTATCCACAATGATTTCTTCCTGGATTCATCAACAACAATTATTATTATTTCATTCAAGGAGATGCCGTGATCACCTGAAAAAAAAAAAAAAGATACTTACATCGACTTCTTCATCAGTGCTGGATTCATGAATTGTTTGCCCGGGAACAAGTTGAAGACCGTCAATCGATGGAGAAAAAGAAATAACAAACCTTGGTCTCATGATTCTAATTGCATGGGAAAAGTCATGATACAAGGAGCGCTAACAACTCACCAAAGAAACGGCGTTGGGATCGCATGCGTCATTTGCTAACATCCTGTAGTCCTTACTTCTGGGTTCTCCGCTCCCGTAGACTTTCTTCCATTTCCGTGGAATCTACATTGATCCGGGATCTCACTACACGATCATCCTATGGTAAAGCTAATGGAATAACCAGGAGTACAACTCAGTATGAAGGATCTCTCACCATAACTAAGAGGTCCCAGAAGTACCATTTCTTAAAATTTCATCCGTAGAGATCTTATCTCTGGAAACACCATCTTTGGAAGTGTCATCATGGGAGTCAGTCATTCTTGCAAAGTGGCTACTTCAGCACATCATTCATACAAAACGCAGGATTCGACAGAACAATGAATCATGGAATAATGGTGCTCACAACAGCGTCTACAAAATGGTAACCATCCAACTCTTACCTATTTACAATTTCACTAGCTGTAGTGGTTACAATATCGAGAATTTGTTCGCTCCTTCAAACCTACAAAGACGAACAAAATTCGTTATTCAAAACCATAACGTGATTTTCATAAAACTGTGAACAATTCACGAAACTTTCATCATGTGAGCAATTCACATTATTTTTCACCGTGTGAGCGACTCCCCACCGAGTGAACACTCATGGGTTTTGTGCATACACTATCAGATTACAAAATCCATACAAACCGTATTTTATAAAAATTTCTTACTTCTAGCAATTGCTGAAAATCAAAATTTTAATTTCACATTGATCGCTGTCGTAAGCGTCAAAAATAATTTCACTTTCTTACTCACTAAATATGAATGAAGTACAAGGTAAGGAAGAGTTCGTTTCCACAGATAGGCAATTGTTGTTATGCAATTTTCAGTTTCTAATGTAACCAAGGGGGGATGTTTGTTGTTTTAACGAAATACTAAAGTAAAAATAAAATAAAGCAAAGCAAATAAGTGGAATAATCAATAAGGAGAAGATATTGGTCACGGGATAGTATCATTCACAAACATGTATTTTCATCAATGATTAGAATTGGTATTTTAATCTCTCATCTACTAATAGTCCTAGGATACCTTGATCGCAAGTATATCCCACTAATTCCCTGTTTTCATCACAACCACATTAAAAGATGCGTATGTGAGTTCTTCCTGAAAGCAACCTAAAGTGTAAAAGCACAATTAGATTTAACTCCCTAAAAGCAATAAGTTATATGAAATAAGACTAATCAATGAAAACGAATGTGTAAAAGCACTAATCGTTTTAACAAAAGTTATGATTCACTTGTGACTAGTAGGATATATCACTACAAGCACTACCTACAATTATGCTACTTAGAATCAGGGATAAACAACTTTTCGTATTGAAAACCCTAATATATCTCTAGAGATGAATGTAAATCGGATTGATTAGGACTCAACCAAACAAACTATCAAATCATATAACACTATTAATTGTGAATCACAAACAATAAAATATTGAGACAAAACTAATTCATTGAATCATATAACATATTGAGAAATCAACTTTATCCCATAACCAATAATAATTGTTTAGCTACTCATAGCTATGGAGTTCATCAATAAAATATTAATTGAAAAGAAGAAGATGAACAAAAGCAAACCCTAGAAGCGTAAACAAAACCGGCTTTCCAAAGTTCCAAGAAAAATATATGATGCTCCCCAAAGTCGTAGAAAACTTTCCCTTTTATAGCTTTTCATCTTTCCAAAATTAGGTCTTCAAAGCCCAAAGTCCAAGTGGTCCACCAAGCCCATATGTGAAGAATACCCATGTGAAAATATGTCCCAAAAGAGGTCGCCGGAAAAATGGTATTGTGGCCGGAAATCGTCCGGAAGAGTCACCGGAAAATTGCCTCAGGTGACCGGGAAACAACTCCAGAGAATAGGGGTAAAACTAATGGGGTCAACCGTTAAAGCGACGGATGACTAACGGTCACTAACGTCATCCGAGTCAGCGTCTGAGTAGGGGCTGAGTCAGGAACGAGTCAGACCTGAGTCACCTTGGCCTAGGCCATTTGCAGTCTTGCACAGGCTTCATGTTGTGCTGCACCCGCTTCACTGCTTCACTGCCAGCCATGATGGCCCTACTTCATCCTGCAAGCTGCAGCAATACTAAACCACCTTCTTCGCCTCTTTTAGCTTAAACATCTGTTAAATCCATAGAATTCCATCTTCTCCATCTCAGTCATACCTCCTGCATTAACTGGAACCATCATTTCATTAGCAGCGAAACCTTCCTTGCATTCATTGCGTCAGATGCAATTTCTCATGCACCAGCACCAGCACTTTCCCACCAGAATCAATCAGAACCATCTGAGCTGCAATCACTAGCTCCAACCAATTCAACACAACTGAACCTTCAAAAACCAAGACCAAACCCATTTCGGATCCAAGCCACACTTGTATCGACAACATCATCGTTCAACTCGCAATTGCACAACAAACTCTTTTCGCGTTCAATAGAATCACCACCCAAAGTGCTTGATTCTTCTCAGTCTGACCTAACGGACACCACGCAACTCTCTTTCCCTCGCAGCTTGCCCATTCATTCACTAATTCAATCTATTACCAATTCATTCCACCTCTCCTTCCCTTTCTCTCGGCTTTGAAATCTTCAACCACATAAACCCATAACAACACATGTTCTACATCTGAAGTTCAGCTCAACAACTTGCATTACCTCAAACCAAACCAGTTCGGTCTACAACAATCATCCCACCGAAAATCTGTAAAATAGTCCGAATTCGGCTCAATCTCGTGCCAAAATCGCCAAAGCACAGCCACGGTAATATAGCTTTGTTCATTGCCTTCCAAGACTAGTTCCAATCTACAATCCAAACTTGCATGACTTATCATTACCACCAACATCACACTCAGCCATACCAAGACCATCACTGGCCTCCAGTCCTGGCAGTTCAGCTGCAAGCCTTTTTTACCACCCGCACTTCATAAAGAACCCACAACAAGTCCATTCCATCTTGAACATCTTTTGCATCCGCAAACCAACAACAACTCCATTATCATTCTCGCCATCGAGTGCGACCAAACACACACAGCTACTCTGAAATCACCAGACTCACACTTCAGTTCAGCTCCAAGTGCTTATCACCGCACCTGCTGGCACCTGCAATTCCATTACCACCAGTAACACAACACTAATCTTTGCTCTTACAACCAGCTGCAGAGCCACCGTATTCATCTATCTCGGTTACTTCTCACCACTCTACCGGAACAAGCATTTTCCACACTGACATGAGACTCGAATTCATCATGTAGCTCCAACAGACTGAAACCACCTCAATCTTCACAGATATCCACCAATTTCACCATCTATAACTGTTGAATCTTCAAGTGGGAAACACCCATCTCAGCATCTTGCTCACCTTAATCTCCACCAGAGACCATCGGCGCTTGCCGGCCCGAACATAAACCCTAAGCCAACAAACATCTCATACCCATGACAATCACCAACATCAATAAATCGCAGCAAACCCATCTTAGTTCTTACCATGATTTCTTCATTTTGGTACTCAAATTCTTCCATTCTCAAACCCTAATTTCTCCTCAGATTCCATTTACAGCAGCAATCATATTTTGTCTGTTCAAAATCAAATCCAAACAAAACCAGCCCTCGCTGATGCTTTTAATTCAAACATAACCCATCTCTCTAAACCCATGAAAGTCATCGTATCACCTTGAATTAGCTCAATTCCTTCACCTACACCACAAACCCATTCTCTCAATTAGTAGCATCATCTTTTCAATTGGTTGTCACTATCCAACTACAGCGACAACCTCAAATTCTACCATGATTCTTCACACGAGATCTACGAACCATCATCTCCTACAATTCCTCTCTCAATTTCACAGTAGCAGTGCCTCCAACTCAGAGAAGATGGTTTAATGAGGGACGAGAGAAAATGAAGTTGTCTGAGAAACAACTCGACCTTAATTTAGGTATGTCCGTATAGATTGAGATATTTGCACCCACCAAATGGCAGCCCATTAGCAACAGAACAGCACCCCTTTATCCTCCGGTGTGATCCCAGTAAAGCTTGAGCGTGAAATGACAATTACGCCTTTTGACTCAATTTGAATGATTTCCGCTTCTTTTCCTCCGTGCGACTCCAGTACCTAAACACTCAAAAGCAAACATAAGATACATAATTTACAAGAAACTTCAAAAGAAAGCATAAATACTAGATATAAAATTAGGTGTTTTACGACACCTATCAGATTCACCCACACTTAGACTTTGCTAGTCCTCGAGCAAATCAAACAAAACAAATTCTTAAACAAACATACAACTCCGTGTCGTCGAGTCTACGGTTACTCTTAGCATAAATAACAAGCCTTTAAACCCTAGGGTGTCCCTAGTGGACGAGTTATAGTCTCGTGAGGGTTTACTAGAGATATACCCACAAAACCTACTTTTCCAACTTACTAGTTCTCCGAAATGATAGCATCCAACGCGCTAAGAAGACATAGAAATTCTGCACACTAGTCATAAGAAATTAGACACATAAATGAACACAATCTCATCCTTAAAATTTGAGAGGGAAATAACCATCCCTTCTCGAAAGAAATTCGGGTTCGGAGTGATCGAAAGTCTCGACTCTGCCTCACAAGAAAAGGGTTTTATGATATTGCTCTCACTAATAAACAACTTTTTATGGGTCACACATGTGTCCAGGTAGGAATGAAGAGAGAATCCTGCGACACGTTGAATGGTAGGAAGGTAAAAACCCTCCGAAATATTTTAAAAACCCACATCTTTTTTATTCATTTTGAAAACCCATTTTTCTCGACGATCTCTAAGAAAGGAAATCAACCATTTAACGAAGGTGGTAATATGCTTACTTACCTCGTTATCCGTTCGACGTGCAAACCTAGCACCACTCTCGCATCCATGAAACGTCTTCGGTCTTCTATCGGTGTCTTCATCTTCGTGTTCGGTCTTCAACTCTTGATGATAACTCTTGAACTTCGTAGAATCTTGACAATATGATTCTTTCCCTCAAATTCCCTGTCGCTTGAAACTTCATTGTAGATATTCTTTCTTTCCATTGGCTTTATTGAAAGAACAAAACGAAAAAAGAACTATACAATCTCAAAATATAATATATATATATATTTTTTTAATAAAAAATATAAAACAAATACAAAATAAAAACGAAATAAAACAATAAAACTAGTAATGAACCTAAAGAAATTTTCTCTTGTCTCTTTTTTTTTTTTCTTTTTTTTTTTTTTTTTTGAGACAAGAGAAAGTAAAATACAAATAAAATAAAAAGGTAAGTACAAAGGCCATGGTGTAAGTACTTTAAGCGATTCTTCACAACTTATATGTCTTGATATCATAAACTTCTCGAACTCTCATCCTTGATAATTTTCACTCATGTACTATAGTCTTCAACTTGTAAAAATTTTGCTCCTTGTTTTGTTGCTATACTTAAATCTGAAATCTGCTCAATCATGTACCGTTGCTTGTAAACCTCGAACGTGTTCAACTTTCCTTCAAATTTGTGATGCTCTTCTTGTTGATGATGATGGTGTTTCTATGGACCTGTTGGTGTAGAGAGAGATAAGGTGGATGGTGCTAACTACGAACAAGATTACAAGTGGTATGTAAGTTAGCAATTCGATGTCACCATCATGGTGGTAAAAATAGCACTCAAGAGATCAAAATAGTGCTTCTATGGTGGGAGGTTGGGCAGCTCACCATTCTACCCGGAATTTACGTACGGTGACACACACTCTAAAAGCACAAATTTAGACAAGTTCAAAGAATTGAAGGTTGGTGCCTCACATTATGTAACATGGGTAGTCTCCACTATAGGGGATCACTACTCTAATACCGAATTCAGTCTGCACCTTGTTTGCCACTGGCATGGTTAAATCCAACTTTAACTCTCATACAATTAAGAAACCCGATCATGTTCTCCGTCATCTCTAAGTTCAGTCACTCTTATGAGATTCTCGATGTAATCTTAGCGACATGTATACTATGTGACTCTAAACTAACCATAAGTTGGAGTTTTCTTATTCACTAGTTTACACAAAAGTTGAAAATTTCAAAATTTACAACGCAAATGCTTAACCACTCCCCACACTTAAACTTTACATTGTCCTCAATGTAAATTGAATCGTCCAAAGTAAGTCAAGGTGGGAAATTCTAACAAGATATATGACAAGAAAAATCAGAAAAAATAAAAACAAGACAAGAAAAACTAAAAACAAAACAAGAAATAAATACAAGACAAGAAATACTCATCCGATGGGTTGCCTCCCATTTAGCGCTTGGTTTAAAGTCGTCAGCCCACTATCTCCTTGCTTTCTATGACTCCTCCGGAGGAGTACATCCACAAAGTTAACTCCTTCCACCACTTCGGAAGTGAAATTCTCATAATATGGTTTCATGGTGCCCATTAACTTTAAGTTCTTTTCCGTAGCTATGCTACGAATTTCCACTGCACCATGAGAAAACACATTAGTAACAATAAAAGGTCCGATCCATCGTGACCTTAATTTACCCGGAAATAAATGCATGCGAGGATTAAACAAAAGCACTTTCTGCCCAATGCAAAATTGTTTTCTAGAAATCATGTTATCATGAAATGCCTCGTCTTTTCCTTATAAATGCGTGAACTTTCAAATGCATCATTGCGAAGCTCCTCTAGCTCTTGGAGTTCTAACTTCCTTTGCTTTACAGCCCCATCCATCTCCATATTGCATTGCTTAATAGCCCAAAACGCCTTATGCTCAATTTCAACGGGTAAATGACAAGGTTTACCATACACAAGCCTAAAGGGAGACATCCCTATAGGTGTCTTGTATGCAGTTCTATAAGCCCACAAAGCATCATTAAGTCGCATGCTCCAATCCTTCCTTGTTGGGTTCACCGTCTTTTCTAGAATAGATTTCACCTCCCGGTTAGACACCTCGGCTTGTCCATTTATTTGGGGATGATAAGGTGTTGCAATCTTGTGCGACACATTGTACTTCATCAACAAGCTTTGTAGAATCCTGTTTTTGAAGTGAGAACCCCCATCGCTAATTATGGCTCTTGGAATTCCAAACCTTGCAAAAATATTAGCTTGCACAAAATCTGAAACCACTTTAGAATCATTAGTTGGGGTGGCCTTAGCTTCCACCCATTTCGAGACATAATCAACCGCAAGTAAGATATAAAAATTCCCATGGGAGTTGACAAAAGGCCCCATAAAATCAATACCCCATACATCAAAAACTTCAATAAATTGAATAAAAGTTTGCGGCATTTGATTTTAAGACCTAGATTGCCGGTTCTTTGGCACCTATCACAAGTTGTACAAAATATATGTGTATCCTTAAACAAAGTTGGCCAATAGAAACCACTTTCAAGTACCTTGTGAGCGGTTCTCTTACTCCCAAAATGTCCTCCGCAAGCATAAGAGTGATAAAAAGACAAGATAGAATTAAATTCAGATTCGGGAACGCACCTTCTTATTACTTGGTCACTACCATGTTTCCATGAGTATGGATCATCCCATATGTATTGGTTCCCCAACTTCTTAAGTTTGTCCCTCTCAGCACGAGACAAGTTCTTTGGGATTTGTTTAGAAACTAAGTAATTGACAATATCAACGTACCATGGTTCTCCAAAGGCAATTGAGAATAGTTGCTCATCCGGGAAACTTTCACGCAATGGGATAGCTTCCTTGTCCACAGCAAGTCGGCTCAAATGATCCGCAACGGTGTTCTCAATTCCTTTCTTATCCTTGATTTCAATATCAAACTCTTGCAAGAGTAAAATCCATCGTATGAGCCTCGGTTTCGCCTCTTTCTTTGTAAGCAAGTACTTAAGCGGCTGCATGATCGAAAAGACAACAACTTTTGTACCAATTAGATAAGAGCGAAACTTTTCTAAAGCAAAAACAATGGTTAATAACTCTTTTTCGGTGGTTGTGTAGTTTTGCTGGGCCTCATTTAACGTTCTAGAAGCATAATAAATAGCATGAGTAAGCCTCCCCACACGTTGCCCAAGCACCGCACCAACCGCATAGTCACTTGCATCACACATGAGCTCAAAAGGCTTACTCAATCCGGTGGTTTAATGATAGGGGCTGAAATCAAAATTTCTTTCAAACGATTGAATGCCGCCATACATTTTTCATCAAAGTTAAAAACCACATCTTTTTGCAATAAGTTACAAAGTGGTGATGCTATCTTGGAAAAGTCCTTGATGAATCTACGATATAAACCTGCATGACCAAGAAAGAGCGTATCTCCCTCACCGTAGTGGGAGGGGTTAAAGCACGAATAAGGTCTATCTTAGATTTATCGACTTCCAAGCCTTTAGAAGATATTATATGGCCTAAAACTATGCCATGAGTTACCATGAAATGGCACTTCTCCCAATTCAGCACAAGATTTGTTTCAACACATCGTTCAAGGATTAGAGACAAATTGTTCAAGCAAAGGTCAAATGAATCACCAAAGATACTAAAGTCGTCCATGAACACTTCGATTATGTTTTTAACATATTCCGAAAAGATACTTACCATACACCTTTGAAAGGTAGGTGGAGCATTGCATAAGCCAAAAGGCATCCTTCTATAAGCAAAAGTACCGAAAGGACAAGTGAAAGTGGTTTTCTCTTGGTCCTCCAGGCGCTATCACAATCTGATTATAACCAGAATAGCCATCAAGAAAGCAATAATAAGAGTGTCCAACTAAACGTTCAAGCATTTGATCAATAAAAGGAAAAGGAAAGTGATCTTTTCTAGTAGTGGCATTCAATTTTCTATAATCAATACAAACCCTCCAACCGGTTTGCACACGAGTTGGGACAAGTTCATTCTTATCATTCTCCACCACTGTCACACCTGATTTCTTTGGTACTACTTGTACCGGACTCACCCACTTGCTATCGGATATGGGGTAGATAAGACCCACTTCCAAAAGCTTGAGTATCTCCTTTTTCACAACTTCCATCATAGGAGGGTTCAAACGACGTTGTGCTTCCCTTATAGGCTTTGCATCATCCTCCAAACGGATTTTGTGCATACAAACGGCAGGGCTTATACCCTTGATATCGGCAATTGTCCATCCTATGGCCGTCTTGTACTTCCTTAGCACCCTTAGAAGTTTTTGCTCCTGTAAATCACTAAGATCATTAGAACTTCATTATCACCCAAGTACAAGTACTAGGTGATCGGGAAGAGGTTTCAATTCTGACTTTGGAGATTTAACAATTGAAGGTACAAGCTTTTCATCCTTTGCATGGTAAAGAAATAAAAGAGATATTATGAGTTTAGGGCATCCTTGTAGTGAATTAAGATCACCAAGGGCTTCCTTGACTTCATTACCACACTCTACACCATTATACATGGATGTAGTTAACACGGTTTCCAAAGCATCATCACCATTTAATTCAAACATTTGTTGTGCCAATGTATCCATAACATCAATGGAGAAACAAGAGTGGACATCACTAGGATATCTCATCGTCTCGAAAATGTTGAAACGTATTGTTTCTCCATCAAACTCCATGGTCAACGTCCCCTTATCCACATCAATTATGGTTTTCGCCGTTTTCATGAAGGGACGCCCAAGTAGCAATGGAAGAGACGAGTCCGGTGAACCTTCATTCATCTCTAACACATAAAAGTCAGCTGGAAATACAAGTTGATTAACCTGCACAAGAACATCCTCAACAATACCCATTGGGTAGACATTAGAGCGATTGGCTAATTGCAATTCAATTTCAGCCTTTTTAAGAGGACCAAGATCAAGTGAATTATACATAGACGTAGGCATAACATTAACGGATGCACCTAAATCCAACATAGCTTTGTTAAATGTTGTGTTACCAATTGTGACGGGAATGTCAAAACTACCAGGATCCTTGCACTTAAGTGGGAGTTTGTGTTGTAAGATTTCCGAAGCATTCTCCCCCACACTAAGCACTTCATTACCTTTGAGCCTGTGCTTATTGGTACACAAGTCCTTCAACACCTTTGCATACTTTGGTACTTGCTTAATAGCATCAATGAGTGGTATGTTCACATGGATCTTCTTTAGAACGTCTAAAATCTCCTTTTCTAGTTCCGCCTTCTTAGAACTTGCAAATCTGTGAGGAAAAGGTAAAGGAGGAACATAAGTAGAAACCAGAGTTTTAGAGGGAATAGGTACCTCGAAGTTTGGGGAGAATCCTCATTCTTCTCCTCCAAAAACAGGTTCCTTTGGTGTTTCCACCTTGCCGAATCGGTAACTTCGGGTTGCACAAGTTGTGTACCACTTCTCAACGTAATAGCATTGACACCCTCTTTTTGGGTTAATAGGTTGAGAAGGGAGTTTCCCACTATTTTTTGCCTTCAATTGGTTCAACTCAATAGCCATGGAGACCATTTGTGTTTGCAACTCCTTGATAGCACTCTTAGTTTCCTGTTGACTCTCTTTAAACATGGTAGAAATGCCTTGCATCATTGTTTGAAGCTTTGAGTCAATATCGGAACCTTGATTTTGCATTGATTTTTGTGCTTGTGGTTGCTGAAATTGTTGTCTCGGCTGGAATTGTTGTTGCTGAGGTTGAAATCCACTCGGAAAGTTGAAGGTAGGTTGTTGAACCGCTCCTTGCTTGTTATCATAGCTAAAATTAGGGTGATCTCTCCATCCCGGATTGTAAGTGTTAGAGTAGGGATCATACCGTCTTTGTTGATTTGGAAAGACCGCATTAGCTTGCTCATCTTCATAACATCGAGTAGAACTTGGTATAACCGCGGCTGCAACTTGTTGCATCATTGCCGACATGTTACCCATTTGTTGAAGAAGTTCCTCAACCTTGCTCACTTCATTCACTCTTCTTAGAAGCACATCCGAACCACGACTCAAAAATTGTTGGGAGTTCGCTGCCATATTTTCAATCAACTCTCTAGCTTGTGCCACCGTCTTGCTAACTAGTGCACCACCACCCGCAGCGTCAATAAGATTCCTATCACTTGATTGGAGTCCTTCATAGAAATATTGGATGATCATATCATCACTGAATTGGTGGTGAGGGCAGCTTGCCACCAATCTCTTGTATCGTTCCCAACATTCATATAATGATTCTCCCACATTTTGCTTCATCCCACAAATCTCCTTGCGAATTTGAGTAGACTTTGATGCAGGAAAATATCTCTCTAAAATGAGTTTCTTCAACCCATTCCATGTTGTGACACTTTCGAGAGGTAAATAGTACAACCAATCCTTAGCACTATCCATCAAAGAGAAACGAAAAACTTTTAACATTGCACCATCCGCCTCAACATCCGCTGGAAGCATGGCCGTGACAATGGTATGGAAGTCCATAAGATGTTTGTTTGGGTATTCATTCACCATGCCATGAAACTTTGGTAATTCTCTAAGCAACCCCGGCTTGATCTCAAAAGTAGAGTTCGTTTGAATACACCCCTGTTGTGTATCAAGCCTATAAGAAGCCAAGTCCTTGAGTGAACGATTTGCATCACCCATTGTTTCTTCTTCTTCAACTTGTGGTTCGTCTACGAATGGAACCTCTTGTTCTCCTTCTATTTGTAACTCTTTTTCCACTTCTAACTCGTGATTTTCATTTGTGTCTTGACTTGGTTGGAGTATTGTGCCTCTTGAGTAGATATCCCGCACCTTGGATAGTTCAATCTTTAGAAGCCAGGATTAGGTACCTGAAAACAATTCTCGCAAACAAGTGAGAAACAAGACAAGAACCGAAAAGCAAAGATAAAAGCAGAATTATAAAAAAGAAACTAAAAACATAATAACAAGCCGTATGCCTCCCCGGCAACGGCGCCAAAATTTGATCGCTGTCGTAAGCGTAAAAAATAATTTCACTTTCTTACTCACTGTTGATGGTGGATTTTCGTTTAAGGTTAAATTTGTAAATAACCGGAAAACTCATGCGCTGACATCTTGTAAAAGATAAATCCATTTATAAAGTGTTGGATACTCCCTCACTTAATTCACCAAGAATGGAGCATGTAGCAACAATCCCATTGTTAATACATGAAATTCCTCCGAGGTTGGAGCATGTAGCAACAATCCCTTCCCGTGAATTTCATATCGCCTTGTATTTCCGAGTACTCATTATCGGTGTGGCATGACGACCGAGTGTTACTCTTACGAAAGTAACACGAACCTCAAGCACTATAATGAAACCATGTACGAAATACCCGCACGGAGGTTGATTCTCGGTGTGTTATACTAGCCCGAGCCCTCTCGGTGTGTTATACTAGCCCGATTGAGCCCCTCTCGGTGTGTTATACTAGCCCGATTGAGCATCCAGACGACCATATAAGTCAGGATATGATCGATCACGGTCATCCCAACTCCACAAGCATGATTGGATGACCCCAGATCAATTCCATCACCCCAAGCAGGTATGGAATACACACCGGCCGACCCATGGTCGACCATTGGCCTTTGCCAAGAAACCGTCCATACCAAGCATTATGGACGGAAAACCCTAAATTAGGGTTTGCGGCATATTACATGTGCCGCAAAAGCGGTCTCAACCATCCATCTTCGGGCAGGTATAGATGGAGGGTGTAGATGTAGACTCAAGGGCCGGAGCATGTCGACACAATCACCATGTAACCGCCTACACACTTGACCATCGGTCCAAAAACCAACCATGGTTGGTTACAACACATTCGTCCGCTTTGAAAGAGCATGGTCGCACGGCTTTGAAAGCCAAGGTGGGGTTCAAGCCATCACGCGCGTCCATCTTCTCCGGCATGAATGGAGGGTCACATCAGATCGAGCAGGTCCAGGTCATACCAAGCATGACCACCGTGGGCCCATCTACCCCCCTCATGCAATCGGCCAAGGCATATCATGCCGGCTAATCCAAAACGCTTGCCCAAACATGCGTGGTTACACTTCCCAATTGCAAATTGATCTCGACCGCTCAACTTCAGGACGAATTGGTGGCTTAGATCACGTTTTCATGGGATAGTCGGTATAGGCGTGAACATCAGCCTACCATCTTTCACGTCAAACCAGTAGGCCAAGACCGACCAAGTTAGGTCGTCTTGGAAAACAGGAAAAGAGTGTGGCGTGCGGCTTCTTACGGTATCAAACTTCTATCGCAAAATCAATCTCGACCACTCCTCTTTGTCGGTCAAATTGAGTGGCCCAGATCGCGCTTTCATGAGGGAACGGAATACAGGCGCCTACATCATCATGTCGTCAACACGCATGTATGGTCGGTCCTCTCCAAAATCCTTCCCATGCTTGGTTTTGACCAAGCTGGAGAGTGATGCTTGCGCACCTCTTCAAAAACCCTAATATTCATTAACGGTCGCGAGATGAGTGTCTCAAAGCTCATCTCATCCGTCCAACTTCACCGACTTGGTTATACAACCACAGTCGAGTCAATTAGTCGGTAGGCGTCATTACCCATCACCTTACCACACCACAATGCAAAGACTTGCATAAAATACACGATACTTCACAAGTATCGACTTCCCGAATAATGATTATTCAATTCAGCATACATGCTATCTTTCGTGGATCCACGATCCCACATTCCAGACATCAATCATGTCACAAAATGGGGGATACATCTTGGGGGTATTGGTGGCGGTTTACGGGCGTGCGGCGTGCACGCGCCCATCACAAGAACGTGTCGGGAAGTCATGGACGGTTAGAGATGAAGCTGAGAAGTGGGCAAGACTGGTCGTGTATCACCAACGCACAACTCCACTACTCCATCATTCCACTACCTCCACTTCCCACGAGAAACGTGAATGAGGCTCAATGACTTGTATAAATAGGTTCTAGCCCTATTTCAAACAGGACGAGAGAACAACACAAGTTCGGTACAGCCAGAAACCAAGTGTTAATACAAAAACCGTATTCAAACACCCGAGCCTGCTTGCATCAATAGTAAGCTTACTCATCTTCTGTTACAAGTCATAAGCAAGCCAACACCTTCACAATCTCAACACCTTCTTCGCTTCCCTCCCTAAGATCAACCCCATCTCCTTCACTTTGTGACCAGAAACAAGTCTGGGAAACACCCATTTCTTGGTTTAAGTAGGACTTGCAGGTATTGATCTCTCGAATCTACAAGCACTCACCGCGTTAAAGTGCATTTGTTGAAGGTTTAGATTCATTCCTCATCCACACCCCAAATTACCGGATCCTGCAGAGTAGTTTTCACCCATCAACAATTGGCGACCACGGTGGGAGATTAATCTCGGTTGTAAAGTCAATTTCTTGAAATTCAATTTCATCAATTTTAAAAGGGTAGATCTTAGAACCAATTCAATCAATAATTCATTCAAAGATGGTGGAACCGAGGTCGGATCGGCAATCAATTCGATGGAGCAGCATGGATAACACTCCCGTGTTGATGTGCCGTCCCCGGTGAGCTGGTGATCAATACATCTCGTGGAGCTGTCACACTATCACCAACACTAGCGGAGCGAAGATATTCGTGTAGGTGTAACGCCTCCCGTCACCAGAGCGGAAGCAGCCGCAAATCCCGGTATCTCCTCAAGCGTGACACCCCGGTGATCACGGAGCAACGACGTTCACCCCTTCATCGGGACGAGGATCGGGAGGCACAAGAGGAGGGCCACCATCCATTACCATTGCCTGGAAGCTTGATGGAGAAACAAGAAGTCCTTGCCAAGACTCAAACAGATATGGCCACAACTCGGGAAAGAGGTACTCACTTTCCTCAAGACCTTGGCGAACGATTGCCGCGAGTTCATGTCAATCTTTGGAGATGCCTTCAACTCACCGGAGCGGGCGTTTCCACTCGGACCCACATGAGTGAAGAAGCTCGTGCTGCTCTGAATGCTCAAGATAAAGGGACCAGGCCACCCAACTTCATCACACGTGAAGACTGGAACGACTCCTTCGGAGCCGAAGCAAGGAAATCGACCGTGCGCACCAACACCAACCGCCATACCCTCAAGATATGCGGCGAATCCCTCTTCCAAGAGGTTACACCTCTCCCCAGTTCTCCTCTACGACTTTAAGGCCCCGGTAATGCTCGTGAACACATTTCTCGATTCTTGGAAGCCTTGGGGAACATGAATACAATCATGTCTTACGCCTAAAAGAATTCTCAAAATCACTTACGGGGAGGGCATACACTGTGGTACAATACATTGCGCCTAACAGCATATCAATTGGAGCGAGATGGTCGGTGCTTTCCACGGAAGTATTTCTTCGTGTCCGAACAAATCACGTTTTCGGACACAGGAAGAATTCTCCAACGGAACAATGAGCATCCCAACGATTTCGTTAAAAGATTCGAGGACCCAAGCCTTTGGATTGTCACGACCCCAAATGTCACCGAACGGCAATTGGTGGAATCATGCATCAATGGGATGATACCCATATACCGCGCTACGTTAGAGAATGCGGGCTTTCAAATGTTCTACGAACTCCACGAAGCGCAAAACGCTCAAGAACAAGCGCACTTTTTTGCTAGAAAGAACCGAGTTGTTCGGAGTGAAGATTCCCCGCGAAAGTCGAGGAACGGGCGTCTCACGAACAAGCAATACAACAGGTCCCTACACAAGCTTGGTGGGCGGAGGAGAGAAAGGAAAGCTTCGGTGATAGAGCCACAAACAAAGCGAACATTCCAGGCACACAAGACTTCGTCTCGAAAAGGAGCAGACAAAACTCGCACAAAACACTAAAGACACGGGTTTCCCTTTCCCATGAATGAATTGATAGAGCTCTTGGAAGCGTGGATCCAAGACGACAGTAAAGCCGCCCCTATCGGACGTCCTCCAACCGAGGAAGAAATGGCGGATCCTAGATATTGTTGCTACCACGAGGTTCGTCCATCATCCAACCAAACCAAAGATTGCAACGAGGTTGAAACAAATATTCGGGAAAAAGATAGAGACGGGGAACTTCGGCTTGAAACGAGGGTGTTCATAGAGATCCTTTACCCATCGAGGCGCATGATTTCGCGGGGATTATGTTCGCAAGACCGTACAATCTATGATGGAGCACATATGTGAAATCTTGTACTTCTCCAAAGGACAGCGCCAAGACATATTTGCGGCCCTCAACCACGTTGTGTCAGGAAGGCGTTTACATCCAGTAGCGATCCGGGAACCCCGAGTCTTTCTGAAAGACATGGCAATGGAGGCGGGGACTCTAACCGTCACTTCGTTTGAGAAACGTTGAATTCGATAAGCGTGTTGATTGATACGACTTCCGAATTTAACATCATTCTTGTCAAGACCACGAGAGCGGCAAAGATTTGAAGCTGGGTAGCTACAGATCACCCGTGGTTAAAGATTCGAGGGAGAGCCCGGGGATGCATACGGATATATTGATCCGGAAGTCAAATTGGGTGATGCCTCGACGCAAGCAAAGTTCTACATAGTCAAAGATCACCCCAACTACGACATGATCCACAGGACGCCCTTGGATGCACGAAAACAAAGCAACACTGGGAATCTGTCCTCTGCCGGTTTCGACACCTGAAAGAATCTCCAACACGCCTTCTGGACCTCCTGATGGCTGTCTATTGCCGCGCCAGCAACTTGCCAATGTGACACAACTTCCCGGAGAAAGCCTGTCAGCATACGTTGAAAAGTTCCGATCTCAAGTAAGTCTCGTCACGCAACCTTCCTTACAACTTACCGCCCCTCGTCCTGACAAGTCCTGGGGACTGACTCCAACCAACGAACCAACCCCGGCTAGGAGATGTGAATGGGAAGCCGGTCCTTTCAAACGTTTTATCAAGAGCGTAGAGGCTGTCTTGGTAAAAGACGATAAGGCCAAGGTCCAAGTGTCCGCACGACCAAACCCATTTGGAATTGGAGATCTGGTTACAAAGACGACTACATTCAAGGTTGGGAGCATGACGGTGAAAATAATCACTCCACACGACTCACTCAGGAAGAGAAGATGAACCATACACGGTATGAGATGTTATCCTAGGCGGCACCAAACTCATCAACTTCGATAAACTAGAGGGCATAACGGTTCACTCACGATGGCTCAAACCTTACCGAACTTAAGATACTTTGTGCTACCACTTTCCAAGCATCCTACACACACCTTAAAAACGCTGTGCTATATTTTCCAGTGTGTTTCCTTTTATAGTTTCATGTCATATTTGTAATTCCTCCAGGAAAATGATTGCAATACTTGCATTCATAGTTTGGGTTTCAATTTTAATTTTCAATTGAAGCATTATTTTCATCCGAGAACCTCCTTACTCCTAAAAACACAAAGTCCCGAGTCGGCCTAAATCAACCTCTTTGGAACAAGAAAGGAAACCCTAAGCAAACATCTCACGGAAAGAAGGAAATAGAACGTGTGCACTAAAGGAAAATGATTTGAGCCATCTGCCCCAACAAAGCCAGGAAGATCTTGCATCGGGAGCACAGGTTAAAGTAAATGTTTGTCATGATAATTACTTCTTTTATCACTAAGGGTTACGTGTGAAGGCGTACCCTGCGCCCGAGAAAGTTCGGTTGCAGTCTTGACAAAGGATTATAAAGAAAAACTTTATTCAAATAATCAAATGGAGGAAAAAACCTTGAACCGGCCGCCACCGAGTACAAGGAAGAGGTTCAAGCGTAAAAAATAAGAAGAAAGAATAAAAGAAGTTTTAGCTCGTCAAGAGGATCGACATCGCTTTGCACCATCGTCGGGTTACGCCCGGCCCACCGTCGACGCTCCTCCCTTCGAATCTACCTCAGCTACTTCATCGAGACATCTCCCCGCAGCAGCAGCGCATTCCATTCCAACATCATCGCGGGAGCATTTAAAAGCGCATCAACATTAGGAGCCGTACCAATTGCTTTCAAGGTTTTCGGGTTGCGTGTGTCCGAGTCGAGAATTATCACGCCGTCCTGAACAGGGTAATCACACTTGCCTTCATTCGGAGGTCGTTCATGCTCAACTCTCCGCCTCTTCAACCGCGCTGCAAATCTCTCTGCCCTTGCGCTTACTAGTGTCTGCGCAGCGTTTCCTCGCGCCTCCGCCGCTCCTCCATGTCAATTCATTGTTGAAAGTGCACGAGATACGTCCTCGACAATACGAAGGTGGGAGATAGACATCCCCTGTATAGCACGGCCGACTTCGCGAAGTGGAAGATCAATCCTAGCCATTACTTCTTCGTGCGCATGGTTTCGGGCTTGTCGACTTCAAAACTTCTTTGGGGGAAGCAACGGAATGAGCGTCCAGTAGCTTCCATGATAAACGCAAGGAGAGGGAGTTATGAGCACGCACAAAAAAAAAGGGAGGAGATCATCAAATCCATTGATCGATTAATCGAAAATCAGAGCAGTACCTGAGATACCTGGGATGTAGAATAAACGACCACGTTGAGATGATTCTTTATAATCTCACAAGTCGGCAGAATCCCAGAAGGAAGAGAAGTCTCTACTTACCACCTATGAAGGCTACTAATTCGGGATAACAATCAACGAGGCTTATCAAATATACCTGAGGAAAGCCGTGTATAACTAAGGAAGTACACCTGAAGGAGCGGCCGAGCTCATACATGTACAAGAGGAACCAAAACGACTCACGGATCAAGTCCTCGCTTCCTTCGCATCCTTAATCAAGACCAGGCCGAGTTCCAGGGAACGCCTGACAATGTGAAACTATCCGGTAAATATGTATTCACTCTAGCTTGGTCATTTCTGTATGTCACCATCTCATGCCTACCACACAATAGTGTAACCATTATGTGCTAGGCAGGGGACTTAATGTTGATGGTGGATTTTCTTTTAAGGTTAAATTTGTAAATAACCGGAAAACTCATGCGCTGACATCTTGTAAAAGATAAATCCATTTATAAAGTGTTGGATACTCCCCCACTTAATTCACCAAGAATGGAGCATGTAGCAACAATCCCATTCTGTTAATACATGAAATTCCTCCAGGTTGGAGCATGTAACAACAATCCCTTCCTGTGAATTTCATATCGGCCTTGTATTTCAGGTTCTCATTATCGGTGTGGCATGACGACCGAGTGTTACTCTTCTGAGTAACACGAACCTCAAGCACTATAATGAAACCATGTACGAAATACCGTACAGGTTGATTCTCGGTGTGTTATACTAGCCCGAGCCCTCTCGGTGTGTTATACTAGCCCGATTGAGCCCCTCGGTGTGTTATACTAGCCCGATTGAGCATCGGACCGACCATATAAGTGGGATATGATCGATCATGCAGTCATCCAACTCCACAAGCATGATTGGATGACCCGCATCAATTCCATCACCCCAAGCAGGTATGGAATACACGGCGGCCGACCCCGCATGGTCGACCATTGGCCTTTGCTTGCCAAGAAACCGTCCATACCAAGCATTATGGACGGAAAACCTAAATTAGGGTTTGCGGCATATTACATGTGCCGCAAAACGGTCTCAACCATCCATCTTCGCAGGTATAGATGGAGGGTGTAGATGTAGACTAAAGGGCCCTGAGCATGTCGACACAATCACCATGTAACCGCCTACACACTTGACCAATCGGTCAAAACCAACCATGGTTGGTTACAACACATTCGTCCCTTTGAAAGAGCATGGTCGCACGGCTTTGAAAGCGAAATTAGGGTTCAAGCCATCACGCGCGTCCATCTTCCGGCATGAATGGAGGGTCCGCAGAGAGGATCAGCAGGTCAGGGTCCCACCATACCAAGATGACCACCGTGGGCCCATCTACCCCCTCATGCACCGGCCAAGGCATATCAGGGTAATCCAAAACGCCCGCCCAAACATGCGTGGTTACACTTCCCAAATTGCAAATTGATCTCGACCGCTCAACTTCACCTGGACAATTGAGTGGCTTAGATCACGTTTTCATGGGATAGTCGTGCATAGGCGTGAACATCGCCTACCATCTTCACGTCAAACCAGTAGAGCCAAGACCGACCAAGTTAGGTCGTCTTGGAAAACGCTAAAAAAAGAGTGTGTATGCGGCTTCTTGCGGTATCAAACTTCTATCGCAAAATCAATCTCGACCACTCCTCTTTTGCAGGTCAAATTGAGTGGCCCAGACGCAGCTTTCATGAGGGAACTGGGTGCGCTACACCATCATGCCGTCAACACGCATGTATGGTCTGGCCCTCTCAAAATCCTTCCCATGCTTGGTTTTGACCAAGCTGGGAAAGATGCTGCGCACCTCTTCAAAACCCTAATATTCATTAATCTGGGCGAGATGAGTGTCTCAAAGCTCATCTCATCCGTCCAACTTCACCCGACTTGGTTATACAACCACGGTCGGAAGTCAGTGGTCGATGGCGTCATTACCCATCACCTTACCACACCACAATGCAAGACTCGCATAAAATACACACGATACTTCACAAGTATCGACTTCTGAAATAATACGGTTATTCAATTCAAGCATTACATGCTATCTTTCGTGGATCCACGATCCACACATTCCGGACATCAATCATGTCACAAAATGGGGGATACATCTTGGGGTATTGGTCGGCGGTTTACGGCGTGCGGCGTGCAACGCGCCATCACAAGAACGTGTCGGGAAGTCATGGACGGTTAGAGATGAAGCTGGAGAAGTGGGCAAGACTGGTCGTGTATCACCAACGCACAACTCCACTACCTCCACTTCCCACGAGAAACGTAAATGAGGCTCAATGACTTGTATAAATAGGTTCTCCGCCCTATTTCAAACAAGGACAGAGAACAACACAAGTTCAGACGACAGAAACCAAGTGTTAATACAAAAACCGTATTCAAACACCCAGAGCTCGCTTGCATCAACCGTAAGCTTGCTCATCTTTTACAATTTACAAGTCATAAGCAAGCCAACACCTTCACAATCTCAACACCTTCTTCGCTTCCCTCCTAAGATCAACCCCATCTCCTTCACTTTGTGACCGAAACAAGTCCGGGAACGGCCATTTCTTGGTTTAGGCCGGACTTGCACAGATTGATCTCTCGAATCTACAAGCACTCACCGCGCAGTGCATTTGTTGAAGGTTTAGATTCATTCCTCATCCACACCCCAAATTACCAAATTTCGCAGGAGTAGTTTTCACCCATCAACAATTGGCGACCACGGTGGGAGATTAATCTCGGTTGTAAGTCAAATTCTTGAAATTCAATTTCATCAATTTAAAAGGGTAGATCTTAGAACCAATTCAATCGCAATTCATTCAAAGATGGTGGAAGCGAGGTCAGGATCGGCAATCAATTACGATGGAGCCGGCATGGATAACACTCCGGTGTTGATGTACCCGTGCCGGAGCTACGGCAGTCAATACATCTCGTGGAGTGTCACTTCTATCACCAACACTAGCGGAGCGAAGATATTCCGGTAGGTGTAACGCCTCCCGTCACCAGAGCGTAGAGCAGCGACCAGCAAATCCCTGGGTATCTCCTCAAGCGTGACACCCCCGGTGATCACCGAGCAACAGCGTTCACCCCTTCATCAGGACGAGAGGAGCAGGAGGCACAAGAGGAAGGCCACCGTCCATTACCATTGCCGACTTGATGGAGAAACAAGAAGTCTTTGCCAAGACTCAAACAGATATGGCGCAACTCGGGAAAGAGGTACTCACTTTCCTCAAGACCTTGACCTAACGATTGCGCGAGATTGATGTCAATCTTTGGAGACAACAAGAGATGCCTTCAACTCACCCGAGCAAAGGCGTTTCACTCGGACCCACATGAGTGAAGAAGCTCGTGCTGCTCCCGAATGCTCAAGAGAAAGGGACAGGCCACCCAACTTCATCACACGTGAAGATCTGGGGCGACTCCTTCGGAGCCGAAGCAAAGGAAATCTGGGCGATGCGCACCAACACCAACCGCCATACCCTCAAGATATGCGCGAATCCCTCTTCCAAGAGGTTACACCTCTCCCGAGTTCTCCCTGCAGGCCAACCGGGTAATGCTCGTGAACACATTTCTCGATTCTTGGAAGCCTTGGGGGAACATGAATACAATCATGTCTTACGCCTAAAAGAATTCTCAAAATCACTTACGGGAGGGCATACACAGTACAATAACATTGCGCCTTCATGACATATCCAATTGGAAGCGAGATGGTCGGTGCTTTCTACGGAAGTATTTCTTCGTGTCAACGAACAAATCACGTTTCGGACACAGGAAAATTCTCCAATGGAACAATGAGCATCCCAACGATTTCGTTAAAAGATTCGGGACCCAAGCACCTGGATTGTCACGACCCAAATGTCACCGAACGGCAATTGGTGGAATCATGCATCAATGGGATGATACCCATATACCGCTCTGTTAGAGAATCTGGGCTTTCAAACGTTTCTCGAACTCCACGAAGCTGCAAAACGCTCAAGCAACAACTGCACCGGCTTGCTAGAAAAAGAACCATAGTTGTTCGGAGTGAAGATTCCCTAAAGTCGAGGAAAGCGGGCGTCTCACGAACAAGCAATACAACAGGTCCTTCTGTAAGCTTGGTGGGCGGAGGAGAGAAAAGGAAAGCTTCAGTGATAGAGCCACAAACAAAGCGAACATTCTAGGCACACAAGACTTCGTCTCGAAAAGGAGCGAGACAAAACTCCTGCACAAAACACTAAAGACACGGGTTTCCCTTTCCCATGAATGAAGTGATAGAGCTCTTGGAAGCGTGGATCCAAGACGACGCCGTAAAAGCTGCCCCCTATCGGACGTCCTCCAACCGAGGAAGAAATGGCAGATCCTAGATATTGTTGCTACCACGGAGTTCGTCCATCATCCAACCAAACCAAAGATTGCAACGAGTTGAAACAAATATTCGGGAAAAGATAGAGACAGGGGAACTTCGGCTTGGAAACGAGGGTGTTCATAGAGACCCTTTACCCATCAGGAATTGCATGATTTGGGATTACGTTGCAAGACCGTACAATCTATGATGGAGCACATATGTGAAATCTTGTACTTCTCCAAAGGGACAGCGCCAAGACATATTTGCGGCCCTCAACCACATTGTGTCGGGAAGGCGTTTACATCCGGTAGCGGTCAGGAACCCCAGTCTTTCCGAAAGACACGAGCAATGAAGGCAGGGACTCCTAGCCGTCACTCGTTTGAGAAACGTTGAATTCGATAGCGTGTTGATTGATACGACTTCGAATTTAACATCATTACCTGTCAAGACCACGAGAGCGGCAAAGATTTGAAGCGGTAGCTACCGTCACCCGACTGTGGTTAAAGATTCAGCAGGAGAGCCAGGGGATGCATACGGATATATTGATACGGAAGTCAAATTGGGTGATGCCTCGACCCAAGCAAAGTTCTACATAGTCAAAGATCACCCCAACTACGACATGATCTGGGACGCCCTTGGATGCACGAAAACAAAGCAACACTGGGAGTCATCCTCTGCCGGTTTCGACACATGAAAGAATCTCCACACGCCTTCTGGACCTCCTGATGGCTGTCTATTGCCGCGCCAGCAACTTGCCAATGTGACACAACTTCCCGGAGAAAGCCTGTCAGCATACGTTGAAAAGTTCCGATCTCAAGTAAGTCTCGTCACGCAACCTTCCTTACAACTTACCGCCCCTCGTCCTGACAAGTCCTGGGGACTGACTCCAACCAACGAACCAACCCCGGCTAGGAGATGTGAATGGGAAGCCGGTCCTTTCAAACGTTTTATCAAGAGCGTAGAGGCTGTCTTGGTAAAAGACGATAAGGCCAAGGTCCAAGTGTCCGCACGACCAAACCCATTTGGAATTGGAGATCTGGTTACAAAGACGACTACATTCAAGGTTGGGAGCATGACGGTGAAAATAATCACTCCACCTGACTCACTCACCGGAAGAGAAGATGAACCATACCTGGTAGCAGATGTTATCCTAGGCGGCTACTGCAAACTCATCAACGCTGATAAACTAGAGGGCATAACGGTTCACTCACGATGGCTCAAACCTTACCGAACTTAAGATACTGTGCTACCACTTTCCAGCATCCTACACACCTTAAAACGCTGTGCTATATTTTTCCAGCGTGTTTCCTTTTATAGTTTCATGTCATATTTGTAATTCCTCCAGAAAATGATTGCAATACTTGCATTCATAGTTAGGGTTTCAATTTTCAATTTTCAATTGAAGCATTATTTTCATCTGAGAACCTCCTTACTCCTAAAAACACAAAGTCCTGAGTCAGCCTAAATCAACCTACTGGAACAAGAAAGGAAACCCTAAGCAAACATCTCACGGAAAGAAGGAAATAGAACGTGTGCACTAAAGGAAAATGATTTGAGCCATCTGCCCCAACAAAGCCGGGAAGATCTTGCATCGAGAGCACAGTCAGTAAATGTTGTCATGATAATTACTTCTTTTATCACTAAGGGTTACGTGTGAAGGCGCACCCTTGCGCCTGAGAAAGTTCGGTTGCAGTCTTGACAAAGGATTATAAAAAAGAAAAACTTTATTCAAATAATCAAATGGAGGAAAAACCTTGAACCCGGCCGCCACCGAGTACAAGGAAGAGGTTCAAGCGTACAAAATAAGAAGAAAGAATAAAAGAAGTTTTAGCCGTCAAGAGGATCGACATCGCCTGCACCTTTTGTCGGGTTACGCTTCAGCGCCGTCACCCTGTTGATGCTCCTCCCTTCGAATCTACCTCGGCCTGCTTCATCGGACATCTCCATGACGTGCCGCATTCCATTCCAACATCATCGGCGGGGAGCATTTAAAAGCGCATCAACATTAGGATCCGTACCAATTGCTTTCGGGTTTCGGGTTCCTCGTGGCCTGAGTCAAAGAATTATCACGCCGTCTGAACAGGGTAATCACACTTGCCTTCATTCGGAGGTCGTTCATGCTCAACTCCGCCTCTTCAACGCGCGCAAATCTCTCTGCCCTTGCGCTTACTATTGTCTGCGGCGTTTCCTCGCGCCTCCGCCGCTCCTCCATGTCAATTGCAGCTGAAAGTGCACAGATACGTCCTCTGACAATACGAAGGTGGGAGATAGACATCCCCTGTATAGCACGGCCGACTTCGCGAAGTGGAAGATCAATCCTAGCCATTACTCCCCACCGAGTGAACACTCATGGGTTTTGTGCATACACTATCAGATTACAAAATCCATACAAACCGTATTTTATAAAAATTTCTTACTTCTATAAGATTCTTTGAAAATCAAAATTTTAATTTCACATTGATCGCTGTCGTAAGCGTCAAAAATAATTTCACTTTCTTACTCACTAAATATGAATGAAGTACAAGGTAAGGAAGAGTTCGTTTCCACAGATAGGCAATTGTTGTTATGCAATTTTCAGTTTCTAATGTAACCAAGGGGGGATGTTTGTTGTTTTAACGAAATACTAAAGTAAAAATAAAATAAAGCAAAGCAAATAAGTGGAATAATCAATAAGGAGAAGATATTGGTCATGGGATAGTATCATTCACAAACATGTATTTTCATCAATGATTAGAATTGGTATTTTAATCTCTCATCTACTAATAGTCCTAGGATACCTTGATCGCAAGTATATCCCGCTAATTCCTGTTTTCATCACAACCACATTAAAAGATGCGTATGTGAGTTCTTCTGAAAGCAACCTAAAGTGTAAAAGCACAATTAGATTTAACTCCCTAAAAGCAATAAGTTCTATGAAATAAGACTAATCAATGAAAACGAATGTGTAAAAGCACTAATCGTTTTAACAAAAGTTATGATTCACTTGTGACTAGTAGGATATATCATTACAAGCACTACCTACAATTATGCTACTTAGAATCGGGGATAAACAACTTTTCGTATTGAAAACCCTAATATAGCTCTAGAGATAAATGTAAATCGGATTGATTCGGACTCAACCAAACAAACTATCAAATCATATAACACTATTAATTGTAAATCACAAACAATAAAATATTGAGACAAAACTAATTCATTGAATCATATAACATATTGAGAAATCAACTTTATCCCATAACCAATAATAATTGTTTAGCTACTCATAGCTATGGAGTTCATCAATAAAATATTAATTGAAAAGAAGAAGATGAACAAAAGCAAACCCCTAGAAGCGTAAACAAAACCGACTTTCCAAAGTTCCAAGAAAAATATATGATGCTCCCAAAGTTGTAGAAAACTTTCCCTTTTATAGCTTTTCATCTTTCCAAAATTAGGTCTTCAAAGCCCAAAGTCCAAGTGGTCCACCAAGCCCATATGTGAAGAATACCCATGTAAAAATATGTCCGAAAAGAGGTCGACATAAAACTGGTATTGTGGCCGGAAATCGGCCGGAAGAGTCACCAGAAAATTACCTCAGGTGACCGGGAAACAACTCAGATATCCGGGGTAAAACTAACAGTCAACCGTTAAAATTGACGGATGACAAACGGTCACTAACGTCATCCGAGTCAGCGTCTGAGTAGGGGCTGAGTCAGGAACGAGTCAGACCTGAGTCACCTTGGCCTAGGCCATTTGCAGTCTTGCACAGGCTTCATGTTGTGCTGCACCCGCTTCACTGCCAGCCATGATGGCCCTACTTCATCCTGCAAGCTGCAGCAATACTAAACCACCTTCTTCGCCTCTTTTAGCTTAAACATCTGTTACATCCATAGAATTCCATCTTCTCCATCTCAGTCATACCACCTGCATTAACTGGAACCATCATTTCATTAACAATGAAACCTTCCTTGCATTCATTGCGTCGAGATGCAATTTCTCATGCACCAAGACCAAAGACTTTCCCACCGAATCAATCGGAACCATCTGAGCTGCAATCACTAGCTCCAAGCTGCAATTCAACACAGCTCAGCTTCAAAAACCAACACCAAACCCATTTCAGATGCAAGCCACACTGTATCGACAACATCATCAGTTCAACCTGCAATTGCACAACAACAACTCTTTTCTGCGTTCAATAGAATCACCACTAGTGCTTTAATTCTTCTCAGGTCACAGCTAATGGACACACAACTCTCTTTCCCTGCACTGACCCATTCATTCACTAATTCAATCCATTACCAATTCATGCCACCTCTCCTTCCTTTCTCTGCCTGAAATCTTCAACCACATAAACCCATAACAGCACATGTTCTACAGCTGAAGTTCAGCTCAACAACTTCCAGATTACCTCCAAACCAAACCAGTTCAGTCTACAACAATCATCCCACCAGAAATCCTGTAAAATAGTCCAGAATTCAGCTCCAATCTCGGTTGCAAAATCGCCAAAGCACAGCCACAGTAATATAGCTTTGTTCATTGCCTTCAAGACTAGTTCCAATCTACAATCCAAACCTGCAACTTATCATTACCACCAACATCACACTCTGGCCATACCAAGACCATCACAACACTCCAGTCCTGCACCAGTTCAGCTGCAAGCCTTTTTTACCACCTGCACTTCATAGCAACCCACAGCAAGTCCATTCCATCTTGAACATCTTTTGCATCCGCAAACCAACAACAACTCCATTATCATTCTCGCCATCTGACTGCAGCCAAACACACACAGACTTCTCTCGAAATCACCAGACTCACACTTCAGTTCATCTCCAAGTGCTTATCACCGCACCTGCTGGCACCTGCAATTCCATTACCACCAGTAACACACAACACTAATACTCCTCTTACAACCACTGCAGAGCCACCGTATTCATCCATCTCAGTTACTTCTCGCCACTCTACCAGAACAAGCATTTCCCACCGCAATGAGGACTCGAATTCATCCTGTAGCTCCAACAGACCGAAACCACCTCAATCTTCACAGATATCCACCAATTTCACCATCTATAACTGTTGAATCTTCAAGTGGGCAACACCCATATCAAAGCATCTTGCTCACCTTAATCTCCACCAGAGACCATCAGCGCTTGCCCGGCCCAACATAAACCCTAAGCCAACAAACATCTCATACCCATGACAATCACCAACATCAATAAATCGCAGCAAACCCATCTTAGTTCTTACCATGATTTCTTCATTTTGGTACTCAAATTCTTCCATTATCAAACCCTAATTTCTCCTCAGATTCCATTTACAGCAGCAATCATCTTTTGTCTCTGTTCAAAATCAAATCCAAACAAAACCAGCCCTGCTGATGCTTAATTCAAACATAACCCATCTCTCTAAACCCATGAAAGTCATCGTATCACCTTGAATTAGCTCTGAATTCCTTCACCTACACCACAAACCCATTCTCTCAATTAGTAGCATCATCTTCTCAATTGGTTGTCACTATCCAACGGCAGCAGCAACCTCAAATTGTACCATGATTCTTCACCTGAGATCTCTGAACCATCATCTCCTATAATTCCTTTCTCAATTTCACAGTAGCAGTGCCTCCAACTCAGAGAAGATGGTTTAATAAGGGACGAGAGAAAATGAAGTTGTCTGAGAAACAACTCGACCTTAATTTAGGTCTGTCCGTACAGATTGAGATATTTGCACCCACCAAATGGCAGCCCATTAGCAACAGAACATCACCCCTTTATCCTCCGGTGTTCTCCCAGTAAAGCTTGAGCGTGAAATGACAATTACGCCTTTTTGACTCAATTTGAATGATTTCCGCTTCTTTTCCTCCGTGCGACTCCAGAGTACCTAAACACTCAAAAGCAAACATAAGATACATAATTTACAAGAAAACTCGCAAAGAAAGCATAAATACTAGATATAAAATTAGGTGTTTTACGACACCTATCACACATAAATTTCCACCGAGTGAACATTCATTGATTTTCGTGCATACCCTCTTAAAATCACGAAATTCACAAAAACATTATTGTTTGCTTTTAACAATTGTGTAAAATCAAAACTTGATTTTACAAAATCTTTAAAATCGTGAACAATCCACGTAAATTTTTTACTCTGTGAACATTCAATGGTTTCTCAAAATTGGACAGACGTCCATTCTACAATTGTGAAAACTTACACACAAATATTATTTCACCGTGAATAATTGTCTACTTTGTGATTGTTCAAAAATCAAAACATTGATTTTACAAAATATATATTTTAACGTGAAACTCACATAACTTTGAAAATATATGTATATATATATTTGCTCCCTCTCGCGAGCATCCGTCTTTGAAACGAGAGCATATGAAAGCTCACATATCGAAAATAAATTTTTTTTCATGAAAGCTCATAGACAAAAATTTTATTACTAACAGACGCACGTCTATTAAAAAAAAAAAAACTTTTTCTCTCGTTCGAGCATCCACCTTTGAAACAAGAGTTTATTCCATTTTTGTGAAATCTCACATATTTTTATAAAAAAAAATCTCTCTTATGCTAGGGATTATGTTTTGTTTCTTAAACTAACGAACGAACGTCCGTTCCTAAGACAATGAGTTCTTTTTTGGTCCCGGGCCCATAAATCCTAAATCGACCAAAACTGGAATTTTGACCGACCAAATTAGCGATGCTTCATCTCTCCGTGCTCACAGAATCACACTCTATCACACTATCAGGGTCCTCACCCAAACATTTGCTCGTACATTACACCATTGGAGCAAATCGAGGATTCTGAAAATGCATTTGTAGACCGAGTTCAACCACTGATCTCGTCGACTGAAAATCACCATTTAATGCTTACTGCAGAACATGACTGTTCTCCACTAAACAGGGGACTTAATGTAGATGGTGGATTTTCAACAAAGGACAAAACCGTAAAATCACGATACTGCATGCTTCTGACACGGCTTTCAGGCATGTGATGATTCATATTTTACGAACCCATGATGAATACGTCTTTCGAAAAGCCTCCACTAGCTGAGCGTTCGATACCTGGCATTTCATTGTGCCCTCTATGTAGAATAACGTAATTGGGCGGTTCTCCGTAAGATTGAGAGCAATAAAGCCTTCAGGACGTCGGTGATACTCATTGTTCCCTGAATACATGAGAGAGACCCCCCTCTACATAGAAGAACAATTGGGCTATTGAGAGCAATAACGCCTTCAGGACGTCGGTGACACTCACTGTTCCCTGACTACATGAGAGAGACCCCCCTCTACATAGAAGAACGATTGGGAGGTTCTCCGTAAGATTGAGAGCAATAACGCCTTCAGGACGTCAGTGACACTCACTGTTCCCTGACTATGTAGAGAGACCGTGTATATATCCAGGCGGTTCTCCGTAAGATTGAGAGCAATAACTCCTTCAGGTCGTAAGCAAACACCTGTGACTCCCTGACTATGCAACATTCAGAATGGATGTGACGCTAATATCCTTTTGCAATAGATTAATTTTGCAGTGACATTCACCACTGAATTCCAAGAATGATCTATTTTTGCTCCTATTCCATGGTCGAATCCACGGCCTGATCCCATGGAATGGCAATAAACAATTATCTTTTGCTCCGATTTCATGATCGAATCCACGGCTTGATCTCATGGGATGGCAATAAACAACTATATTATATTATCTCGTTACTCCGATTTCATGATCGAATCCACGGTTGATCTCATGGAATGGTAATAGGTAATTTTATTATTCCGAATTCATGGTCGAACCCACGGCTGATCCTATGGATTGATAATAAAAAACTATTCACTTTTATTACTCAGATTTGAATCATTCTCCACTGAATTTCATAAATTAGTAATAAATACTCAATAATTGGGCATCTGGACTACCACTGAGTAATCCCCATAAATTGGTGCAAGTGTACTCGACAATGATGCACGAACGAGCACCCAAATGCACGAATGAGCATGCGAAAATATGGAAAAATGAGGAATCCTGCATAAAATAGGAGAGAGAAAATAATAACATTAAAATAATGGAGAAGCGCCCATAGGCCGGGCCCACCGGCCGTGCCTTAGCCGTGCCCGGTCCCATGCTTCCTCTATTATTTTTCCTTATTTTTGTTGCTTTCATGAACTCATGAAGACTCCTCCATTCTAACAACTTTCCTTGTTTGAGCAAAACTCATGGTTTCTCCATATTTTCATGGTTTCTCCATATTTTCATGGTTTCATGAAAAATAATAATATAAAATAGGGAAAGGTGTTGCGGGACCACACAACTTAGCCGGCCGGCCATACCCTAGCCGTGGCCGGTCCCACACCTTGCAATCCCTAATCTTTCATAAATTGTTATTTTTCTCATCTTGTGAAACTTCCCCTGTTTCAAACAAAATCACGGTTTCTCCATATTTTCTCAAATATTGCGCAAACCATAAAAAAGCCAAAAATCAACATGGTCACATGACCGACTAGGTTACTCACTAAAATATATTAAAATATTATTATTTTAATATTCACAAAATATTGATCAAACGAGCATACTTGCTCATTCGAGATATCGAGGATTTCAGTCAAAGATCGAACTCTTCTGAAAATCCAAAATATTGCTCGAACGCACATCAGAAAATACTGAAACTCTTAGTACGGAAACACGTGCATTCCTTCTTGACCGACCAAGGTAATCCCTAGGGCTTGCACAAAGCCGGTCCCACACGTTTTCACACTTTTGACCTAATTTGCGCAATCGCTCATATTGGGTCCAAACTCTTTACAACCAACTCAGAGTTTGTGCAAACGCCCATCAGAGGTCCCACGACCACCAAGGGCCGGTGTAACACCCCGTGTTTTTAGCATGGCGCATGCTAAAAGATGCGCCATTTTCTTGTGATGAAGCTTCATCCAAAGCTTCCTTTGCATGGTGAGATGCATTTGGCCTGGGCCATATATGGTGCCAAGTAAGGCACATCGCATATGCATATTGGCTAAGGCCAATATGGCATTGGTTAAGCTACATTGGCCAAGAGCCAATCTTGCATCAAATGATGCATTAGGTCAGTTGGGTAGATGACCTTGGCAGAGGAGCGGCCAACATGGCCGGACATCGGGTTTGAGTACGACCAACATGGCCAGGACATCGGGTTGGCGATGGGCGGCCAACATGGCGGACATCGGGTTGCTGATGGAGCGGCCAACATGGCCGTACATCGGGTTGGAAGAGGGCGGCCAACATGGCCGGACATCGGGTTGCGGAGGGCGGCCAACATGGCGGACATCGGGTTGGCGGTACGGCCAACATGGCGGATATCGGGAAAATACATGGCAACGGCCATGAATAGTAAATGGGGAGTTGATGAAATATTTTTGGTCCCCCAAATTGAGTTCTAAAAATGTCAAATTAACATATATAGGGAGGGGTAGTTGGTTGAAGGTGCATATGCGGACTATGTACCAAGTAAGCTTCATAGCTTTTAGGAAGAGTATAAATGATGCCTAAGGCTCATTTATAGTTGCGTAACCTCGCGAAGAGGGCATTTGATGCTTAGGCATCATTATGCCATATTGCGGACCAAACATGCATCACTTGGATGCATTCGACGGAATGGCCTATACGGACTAGGCCATTTCCATTATTGCTTGGACACGGCCATGCAAACGAGTTGGCTTAAGTTTCGTCCCTTCGTGATGAACTACGGTGCGTGCTTGATCCCTTTAGAGTAGGGAAAGGGTACGTAGGCAGCCGCAATGAGTTGCGGCATTGTCGGTCCGGCCACGTTGGCCCTCAGTATCATCTAAGCTTGGTAGCTCGACGCAAGAGATGATTGTGGCCGGACTTGATGAGGCTTAGTTGCATGCCGGTAAGTGGATGCTCATACTTCCTATCAAGTTATAAAGAGATGGTAAGCGAGTAACGTGGGAAATGGCAAGGGCTTGGTGTGGCCTACGCTAAAGTCTAAGGCTTATGCCTGGACAAGACACGGCAATGTGACGGTTGCTCGGCTAGCTAGGAAATTCATTTATGAATTCCTACGTAAAGGTAAAGCCGAGACGCATGAAAAATGCATTGGCATTGGCCTTATGGCCTTAAACCCTTTTGCGGAACAAGGGTAAGTTGGAGCAGTGTGGAAGCTAAGTTAGGCTGCGTCATGCTCACGAGCATGCTTGCAAGGGCAATTGGACGTGCATTTGCCTAGCTTTGAGGCCGGATCGTAGCTTCATCATGGCGCAGGGAGAGATGCTTGCAGGGCAACGCGCCAAGGCGTAATTTTCGGTCCGTCACGAATAGTATCGAGCAAGTTCAGAAAACTCTAGGGACTTGTGCGGAGTGGACTCATTGGCGAGTATTTTCCTTAACGGAAAAACTTTAAGTTGGAGAATAGGCCAACTTACGCGCGGGAAAGAGTTTGTAACTGCTGAGCCAGTTACTTTGCAAATCGAGTTGAGCTTGTATAAGTGCGTGAGTTTGCCGGGCCCTGTGGCACCCCGCTACGAGCATCGGAAGACCGTCTGGGACGGTGGGTAGACAATGGGACTGATCATCCCCACACGTTATAAACTGGCCAACGGTGTGCGTTGTCGAGCATTGGCTAGCATCCCACTTACAGTGGCAGCCGTAAATCCGTCGGGGACGGTGGCTTGCATCCAAGCGCACCGGCATTAGAGATTGGTCCTCACGGTGTTGCGTTGAGTTTTGCCTTGTCATTTCGATGACATCTTTCAACTTGTGAACCTTAGGGATTCTGGGTGGTAGTATGGGATCTTATCTAGGATACCTTGTCGAGATATCCTCTTGCACTGGCCAATTGCGATTCTTGTTTTGTTGTGGGAACTTTTTGGATTCCTGGGCAGGTGGTATGGGACATGTGCTCAGAAGGTCTAAATTGTTGTTCATGACGACTTGAAGAAACCCGTGATTTCTGAGCTTCTGGTATGGGACTTTTGCTCAGGAAATCCAACTCGAAGAGATTGTCCACAATAGCTTTGGTTTTGAATTTCGGGGACGAAATTCTTTAAAAAGTGTGATAATGTAACACCTAGTGTTTTTAGCATGGCGCATGCTAAAAGATGCGCCATTTTCTTGTGATGAAGCTTCATCCAAAGCTTCCTTTGCATGGTGAGATGCATTTGGTACGGGCCGTATAGTGCCAAGTAAGGCACATCGCATATGCATATTGGCTAAGGCCAATATGGCATTGGTTGGAAGCTACATTGGCCAAGAGCCAATCTTGCATCAAATGATGCATTAGGTCAGTTGGGTAGATGACCTTGGCGAGGACGGCCAACATGGCTAGGACATCGGGTTGGAAATCGACCAACATGGCCGGACATCGGGTTGTGGTGGACGGCCAACATGGCCGGACATCGGGTTGCAGTGGGCGGCCAACATGGCCGTACATCGGGTTGGAAAGGGCGGCCAACATGGCCGGACATCGGGTTGGCGAGGGACGGCCAACATGGCCGGACATCGGGTTAGCAAATGCGGCCAACATGGCCGGATATCGGGGAAAATACATGGCAACGGCCATGAATAGTAAACGGGGAGTTGATGAAATATTTTTGGTCCCCAAATTGAGTTCTAAAAATGTCAAATTAACATATATAGGGAGGGGTAGTTGGTTGAAGGTGCATATGCGGACTATGTACCAAGTAAGCTTCATAGCTTAGCTAGGAAGAGTATAAATGATGCCTAAGGCTCATTTATAGTTGCGTAACCTCGCGAAGAGGGCATTTGATGCTTAGGCATCATTATGCCATGTGCGGACAAACATGCATCACTTGGATGCATTCCGACGGAATGGCCTATACGGACTAGGCCATTTCCATTATTGCTTGGACACGGCCATGCAAGCGAGTTGGCTTAAGTTTGTCCCTTCGTGATGAACTACGGTCTGTGCTTGATCCCTTTAGAGTAGGGAAGGGTGCGTAGGCAGCCGCAATGAGTTGCGGCATTGTCGGTCCAGCACGTTGGCCTCATATCATCTAAGCTTGGTAGCTCGGCGCAAGAGATGATTGTGGCCAGACTTGATGAGGCTTAGTTGCATGCCGGTAAGTGGATGCTCATACTTCCTATCAAGTTATAAAGAGATGGTAAGCGAGGTAACGTGGGAAATGGCAAGGGCTTGGTGTGGCCTACGCTAAAGTCTAAGGCTTATGCACGGACAAGACACGGCAATGTGACGGTTGCTCGGCTAGCTAGGAAATTCATTTATGAATTCCCTACGTAAAAAGTAAAGAGAGACGCATGAAAAATGCATTGGCATTGGCCTTATGGCCTTAAACCCTTTTGCGGAACAAGGGTAAGTTGGAGCAGTGTGGAAGCTAAGTTAGGCTGCGTCATGCTCCACGAGCATGCTTGCAAGGGCAATTGGACGTGCATTTGCCTAGCTTTGAGGCCCGGATCGTAGCTTCATCATGGCGCAGGGGAGATTGCACTGCGGGGCAACGCGCCAAGGCGTAATTTTCCCGGTCCGTCTGGCCGGTCTCATGCCACCTTGGTCGGTCCCTCACTTTTCTATAATTAGGTTTTATCACCTAATGCTCAATCCAAAGACTATTTCAATAAATGATGAAACAACATTTAATCGTCATTCCTTCACCAACTCGGCCAACTCGGGACCATGGTGTACGCTCTCTCGAGCAATTGGGCATCACATGGACGTCCATAGTCCCATGTGGTTGGTCCCTCCTTCGCTCATGACCTATTTTCAGCAATTCGTCGACTAATGAGCAATTGATCAAAAATTAGGGTTTTCGAACAAACGCTCAACAAATCATTATTCTGAGCAAGTTCAAACACTAAATAAATTTATGTTGATCCATCAAGCAACACGCGGATTAATTATATAATATTCGGTAATCTACCAATATTTTAATTAATATTTTATTGGGTCACGTCACCAATAAATAAGTAATTCATTGAATTGAGCAATACTTGCTCGGTTGCTGAGAATATTGAGCCACTATCAATATTGATCCAATCATCAATATTCGATAACTTATCGTCGAATTGAGCAATACTTGCTCAATTGCTCGAATATTGATCCAATCATCAATATTCAGTAATTTGTCGAATTGAGCAATAATTGCTCAATTGCCCGACTATCAATATTCAGTAATTCACAAAACTTGCTCAATTGCTCGAATATTGATCAAACCATCGTAATTCGTCGAGCAATACTTGTTACTCGAATGTTCCACTGAGCAATTCGTCATTCATGCTCAATTCAACAAAACCTAGACTCATTGTCTAATCAGTCAACGTGACTAATCAAATACACGCCTGTCATGCAGACTCCACGATTCGTGAGACTTCAATCACGTCACATAGGGGATATCAATTAGGGTTTTGGTCTGGCGGCCTACGTCACGTGGATTCATCCATGATGAGAATGTGAGTAAGTCGTGCAACGTTTGAAGGAGTTAGCAAAGTAGTGGGTGGATGGTTAACCAAGTCTCTGCATGACCTGAAACTGGTTTCACCACGATCTTCCACTTTCCCACACTTTCACTCAAGAAACCGTCACACTTGCAGGGATAAAAGGTTCATCATTCTTGCAAGAAAAATAAGTCTAAAATCGAGGACAACGGGGCATCATCATCATTCGTCAACAACTCGATTAAAAACTTATTCACAGAACTCAACTTCAGCAGTTCATCAATTTGCAGAAACCTTCAACACATCCACAATCCTTGATCATCATTGATCCCACACAATTCTCTGCTTCCCTCCTACAGATCAACCCATCTCCCTCTTTGTGACCGAATTGACTCTGGGCGACCATTGTCTTGGTTTAGGCCGGAGTCATACTGTTGATCTCTCGAATCTAAGCACTCCCTTTGCAGTGCATCTGTGTGAAGTTCAGCAGTTTGCTCGGTCGAGGAGTCTCGACAACACGATCGATTCCCCACTTTCCTAAAAAACTAGCAAATCGTTTTTCCCCATCCACAGAAGTAAGCCACATAAATCTTCAGGAATCGAAGGGTGTCTAGAAGTATAGAGATTCTTGAAGTAATCATTAATGAGTAATTCAATCCCTTCTTCAGTATCCTCCCAATTTCCGGAATCATTTTTAAGACAGCTGATTTTGTTACGATGCCTACAGATGATGGTTGACAAATGAAAAAAATCTGGTATTTAGATTACCACATTTTAACCACTGTACCCGAGATTTCTGGGCGTAAAAAATCTCTTTGAGCTTAAGCATATGAATGTAATACCTTAGACAAGAAGCCTCATTGGCTTTATTCTGTAAAGAAGGATTAGAGGCAAAAAGATTCTGGGATTGACATAAGCGCGTTCTTGCATTAGCTACACTCTTATGAAGACAGCCGAAAATATCTCTATTCCAAATTTTAGCCTCAGTGGCAAGGATGTTAAACTTCTTATCAATAAGAGAAATATCAGAATTATCCCTATCATGTTGAGCGCAACTTTCATTAACAAGCTGCCTGAACCTGATGTCTTGTAACCATATAGCTTCCAACATAAAAGGTCTAGGATGGAATATAGTTTTAAGATTTGTATCTACCATTAACACACGATGATCAGAATCGTAGAAATGCAAACGAGATACCTGGCGGTTGGTGATAGACACATTTTTGTGTCTGAATTGTCCTCAGTGTCTCTATTGTTAGTGCTTGATTTTGTACTTATTATGGTGTTTTTATGTTTGTGTAGGTGTTTTTGGAGAAATAAACTTGTGTGGAAAAAGTTGCTCAAAAAGTGTTATTTGGACCCCCGGAGAAAAGTACTAAAGGCACCCTCACTTTGGTTAAGGGGAACCTCAGTTGGGCACCTGCTATTCGCACCCCCAGTTTGGTTAGGGGGACACCATCTTCTCCATTCAAAATTAAGTTTTGGCGGGAACTTTTGCAGCCACCGGGAAGAATTTAGGGTTCGTGTTTTGGGCATGATAGAAGGAGACTAAATCGTTGAAACTTCATGGTTTGACTTGTTAGAACATCACAAGCATGGTATGGTCGATATTTTCGGTTAGAATTGACTGCATCGTGGGATTGAAGCAAACAGAGCAACACGTACACGTACACAGGTTTGCATGAGTTTTGGAGTTTTTGAACGTGTTCTGTGCATGTTTGTTGACTCGAGCAACAACCAGGAGCGTGTAAGAGATAAATAAGGATAGCTTTCATTTGGCAGACGCGTGCAGGAGAAGAAAATGGAAAGAATATCTTCCCGTATCTGGCAGAGTAATTGGGGATTATTCCGGAGTGATTACTGTGATTTTGTGGCCCTGTCGACTATATATAGGGTGTTGAGGAGTTGTAGGGGGGTACGTAGTGATTGGGGAGAGTTTAGAGCAACCACATAGGAGATTGATCGAGTTGCAGAGAACACACTTCTACTGCTGCTACTGTGAAGAACACGAAGAACAAAAGACTACCAGAGGCAGTCGTTCATTGCTGAATAACATAAGACGCACAAGGAGCAGTCATATTTGCTATAGTGACAACGACAGTGAATAGCGGGTCGTATTTCTACAGTGACAGTGACACATATTTGTTATCGTTCTTTGTAACAGTTCAGTTTGTAACAAATATAATTGTTACAAACCCGGTTTTTCATTATTTCTCCCTTATTCATCATTTGTAAACCATTTTTGGGCATAAATAAATTCTTTGAGAGGGTTTTCAACATGATGAGCGGCTAAAATACCCAGTGACTGAGGCAACGGAGGAAACTATTCACTCATGCTTGATTGGTAATTTCTTTTATAATTTCTTTAATTATTTATTTTATTTAATTCACTAGGATCAACATAAAGATAAAATTGGTTTTCTTAATTAGTTGTGAATCAATTCTTTGATAATTCATGCTTAGGGATTACAATTTAATGTTTGGACACCATATATATTAATAGTGAATTAATGAGAAAAAGAGCTTAACAATAATTCTTGAAATATCATTATAAACCAATCAATTAGGAGGAATAGTGGAATCCGAGGAGCCTTAGGAGTTTGGTCTATTTTTAAATCTTGAAATCACTTTTTATATTAAGTTTTGTTTGTTTTTAAGTTTTATAAGTCTAAAATCTTTTGCTTTCACAAGTCTCAACGTAAATCTATTTACTACAACAACTTTGATTTCACATCGGTTGGGAAATAAGAAATTCCAATCATCATTTGTTAGCAATCGGTCAGATTTTCTGTATATTCTTCTCAGCTTGTTGGTCCAGTGAACTTCGGACCTCAGCATCTTTGGTGATAAGGTTGCGCACCATAAAATAGGAGTTCATCACTCATTCGGTTTCCTTAGGTGATTGTAAGAAGGTAAGATACCACCTTTTTTATCCGTAAGCTTAAGCGAGAACATTGAAGTCGTCCATGACACTAATTGGATAGTTGAGGCTAGTAACCTTCTTTAATTCGTCAAGACAATAGCACCAATGAGGCTTGGAATAGGACTTCGCATTAGTAGACGAAGAGAGTATCCAAGGTTGTTAGAAACGGGACATTATCTACCCTATTTCGGGTGTGAACTTTCTACTCCATACCATGCAAGTGGGTCAGACAAATGCCGGATGACAGTCCCCGTGGTGTAATCTAGGGTTGTTCCCAAGAAATCTAGAGAACCAAATACCGGTGTATTACATTGTAGTCCCGAAATGGTATTAGAATGATAATAATGAGTTAATCCCGAACTAGATGACTCGAACATAGAAGAGGTGAACATGATAGGAACGAGTGACCACGGGTTGGCGTGTTTGTATTGACTATAGGAAATTGAACAAGGTCACTAGGAAGGACCACTTTCCCCTTCCATTCATCATTAAGGGAGTCCCCGCATCAGATTTAGAGGAAGCTAGAGAGCAATTTGGACATAGTCATTCTGACAAGTGGGTGCTTGTTAGATGGCTACTGACCACGGGTTGGCGTGTTTGTATTGACTATAATCGGATCGTTATTTCCCGATTTGGAAAACCTTTTAGATGGAAAAACCACTTTTACTTGTCCCTTTGGTACCTTTGCGTATAGACGCATGCCTTTCGGGATATATAACGCCCCTGCGACTTTTCAGCGTTGCATGATGAACATATTTTCAGATATGGTAGAACGGTTCTTAGAGGTCTTTATGGATGATTTTTCAGTGTTTGGTTCATCTTTCGATGAGTGCTTGCATCATTTGTCATTAGTGTTGACTAGGTGTACGGAAAAGAATCTAGTGCTTAATTGGGAGAAATGTCATTTCATGGTTCGATCAGGTATTGTTTTAGGGCATATCGTATCAAAGTTGACCTTATCAAGACTTTACAGGTCCCAAAAACCATAAGAGAAATTAGGTCATTCTTAGGGCATGCAGGTTTTTATCGTCGATTCATTAAGGATTTTAGCTTGATTTCTAGACCTCTTTGCAATTTGCTTGCAAAAGATGTTAAGTTTGTCTTTGATGATGCTTGTTTAGAGGCTTTTTAGAAGCTTAAGACTTTACTTACTACCGCCCCCATAGTCCGGGCACCCAACCTGGAACCTACCCTTTGAGATCATGTGCGATGCTTGATTATGCTATTGGTGTTGTGCTAGGTCAGCGAGAAAACAAATTACTTCATGTGATTTACTATGCTAGCAATACTACGAATGATGCCCGGTTAAACTATACCACTACGGAGAAGGAACTGTTAGCCATTGTGTTTGCCTTAGACAAGTTTAGACCCTATCTCTTAGGTTCTAAGGTCATAATCTTCATCGATCATCTTTGCTTTGAAGTATCTTCTTTCCAAGAAGGATACTAAACCTAGATTGATTAGATGGATCCTCTTGTTACAGGAATTTTCCTTAGACATTAGAGACAAAAAATGTAGTAGCATACCACTTGTCTAGGCTTGTTGTGGATACCCCTGATGATTCTCCTCCTGTTAGGGAAGTTTTCCTGATGAACAACTGTTCTTTGTTACCCAATTACCTTGGTATGCGAATATAGTGAACTATCTCGTTACTGGTCGAATGCCCCAACATTGGGGTAAACAAGATCGTTCTAGGTTTTTAGCCGAGGTTAAGCACTTCTTTTGGGATAATCCTTATTTATTTTAGTATTGTCCAGACCATATTATTAGGAGATGTATACCTGAGAGTGACCAGTTCAGTATTATTTCCTTTTGTCATGATCATGCTTGTGGGGGTCACTTTAGTGCTAAGAAGACTGCTGCTAAGATATTGGAGTTTGGATTTTATTGGCCTTCGTTGTTTAAAGACTCCCACAGTTACTGTGTTACTTGTGAACGTTGCCAGAAATTAGGAACCATTTCCCGTAGGAACATGATGCCCTTGAACCCTATTTTAATTGTTGAGGTCTTTGATGTGTGGGGTATTGACTTTATGGGTCCGTTTCCTAATTATTTTGGTAACTTATACATCCTTGTCGTTGTAGACTATATCTCTAAGTGGATTGAGGCGGTTGCGTGTAAAACTAATGACCATAGGGTTGTGATTGAGTTCTTGAAAAATAATATACTTACACGTTTTGGTACACCGCGAGCTATAATTAGTAATGGAGGGTCGCACTTTTGTAATGGACCTTTTAGTCTTCTGATGAAGAAATATGGTATTACACATAAGGTAGCTACCCGTATCATCCATGAGACTAGTGGTGGGTAGCGGTTTCTAATAGGGAGATAAAACGTATATTAGAGAAAACAGTTAATCCTAATCGGAAAGACTGGTCGTCTAGGCTTGCGATGCCTTATGGGCTTCTTGTCTTTGCGTTTAAGACCCCTATTGGAATATCGCCTTATCGGCTTGTGTATGGCAAGGCATGTCATTTACCTGTTGAGTTAGAACATAGAGCTTATTGGGCTGTTAAGCAGCTAAATTTTTCACTTGACAAGGCAGGAGCCCATAGGAAACTCCAGCTCAATGAGTTGGTAGAGATTCGTATAGATGCTTACTATAGTGCTAAGGAGTATAAGAACAAAATGAAACTTGTGCATGATAGAAATATTTTAAGGAAGTCATTTTCTCCAGGTCAAAAAGTTCTTCTGTATGATACTCGCTTGCATCTTTTCCTTGGGAAGTTACGTTCACGGTGGACGGGTCCTTTTATTGTTCGCACTGTATTTCCTCATGGAGCTGTTGAGATCGAGACACCGAACGGTAGTAGTTCTTCGAAGGTTAACGATCAGATATTGAGACCCTTTTTAGAGCCCTTCCCTACAGGTGATGTTGAGGAGGTCCCTATGGAGGACCCTGTTTACCCTTGATTGACCATCGAGGCGATTGTATGTTGTATATTAGTTTTTGATTTCTCTCTTCACCCAGGTACTATCTTTCCGACTTCTCTCTTTACTGATTCCTCATCTTACTTTACTTTTTGGTATTGCTCTTTCATTAGAAACATTGAGGACAATGTTAGATTTAAGTTTGGGGGTGGGGAAGAAACTTTTTGTTAGCTTTTAGTTACAATAAATAAACTCCAGAGTCTATAAATTTATGTTTATTAAGGTCGGCTCTAACTAATCTAAGTGGATGGAAACATTTTGGTTGTAGGAGTTGAGGAACCAATCTGATTAGATGGAAACATCTAGAAGAGTCTATTCATAAAAGCACAGAGCTCAGGTGTTAGAAGAAAACATGGTAGTTTCGCCATATCCTCGTGATGGAAACATCGAAAGAATCCTGATCACTTCTTTGTCTTTTTCTTTTTACCATTGCTAGGGTGAAATAGAGTGACCGAGATATAAAAAAAAAAGAAAATAAAAGAAAAGAAAAAAAAGACCAGACCACTAGACCAACCGGAATAAATACAATAAAGTCGACCACTGGTACCCTTGTATATGCCAGCTGAGTTGACTTAGAGTTAGGATTATCGACCACTGGTTCCCTTGTATGTGCAAGTGTGTTGATATTAGTCAGACCGATATCTCGAGTCCATTAGGATAGGTTCACCTTAGTCAACATCATCCACGTTTTCTCTACATCCATCTCCTTAATCTATCCATGTGATTTGGTTGACTCCGGTTTATGATGTCCGTAAACTATCCGAGTAGAGCTCTGTCACTTTATATGAATTTTAGTATGCTTGAGTGCAAACTCGTGTACAACAATTGGAATTTCGCATCAAGGTACTTCCTCCTGTAGTCAATAAGTATGCCAACCAAGGAGATTCTTTAGTGCCTTCCAAGGTTCTGCGTAGATAGCTAGGGTGCGGAGTAAAGGTTTTGTGGGTACACCTCTGGTAAACCCTCCGGAGACAACACTCCGCCACTAGGGCCACCTAGCGGTTTAACGACTTGCTGCACGTGCTAAGTGTAATCTTTTTATTTTCTAGATTAGATTTGCTCGAGGACTAGCAAATAATAAGTTTGGGGGTATTTGATAGAAACATTTTTGTGTCTGAATTGTCCTCAATGTCTCTATTGTTAGTGCTTGATTTTGTACTTATTATGGTGTTTTTATGTTTGTGTAGGTGTTTTTGGAGAAATACACTCGTGTGGAAAAAGTTGCTCAAAAAGTGTTATTTGGACCCCCAGAGAAAAGTACTAAAGGCACCCTCACTTTGGTTAAGGGGCACCTCAGTTGGGCTCCTGCTATTCGCACCCCAAATTTGGTTAGGGGGACACCATCTTCTCCATTCAAAATTCAGTTTTGGCGGGAACTTTTGCAGCCACCGGGAAGAATTTAGGGTTCGTGTTTTGGGCATGATAGAAGGAGACTAAATCGCTGAAACTTCATGGTTCGACTTGTTAGAACATCACAGGCATGGTATGGTCGATATTTTCGATTATAATTGGCTGCTTCGTGGGATTGAAGCAAGCAGAGCAACACGTACACGTACACAGGTTTGCATGAGTTTTGGAGTTTTTGAACGTGTTCGGTGCATGTTTGTTGACTCGAGCAACAACTAGGAGCGTGTAAGAGATAAATAAGGATAGCTTTCATCTGGCAGACGCGTGCAAAAGAAGAAAATGGAAAGAATATCTTCCCGTATCTGGCAGAGTAATTGGGGATTATTCCGGAGTGATTACTGTGATTTTGTGGCCCTGTCGACTCTATATATAGTGTTGAGGAGTTGTAGGGGGGGTACGAAGTTATTGGGGAGAGTTTAGAGCAACCACATAGAAGATTGATCGAGTTACAGAGAACACACTTCTGCCGCTGCTGTGAAGAACACGAAGAACAAAAGACTACCAGAGGCAGTCGTTCATTGCTGAAGAACATAAGACGCACAAGGAGCAATCGTATTTGCTACAGTGACAACGACAGTGAATAGCGGGTCGTATTTCTACAGTGACAGTGACACATATTTGTTATCGTTCTTTGTAACAGTTCGGTTTGTAACAAATATAATTGTTACAAACCCGGTTTTACATTATTTCTCCCTTATTCATCATTTGTAAACCATTTTTGGGCATAAATAAATTCTTTGAGAGGGTTTTCAACATGATGAGCGGCTAAAATACCCAAGTGATCGAGGCAACGGAGGAAACTATTCACTCATGCTTGATTGGTAATTTCTTTAATTATTTATTTTATTTAATTCACTAGGATCAACATAAAGATAAAATTGGTTTTCTTAATTAGTTGTGAATAAATTGTTTGATAATTCATGCTTAGGGATTACAATTTAATGTTTGGACACCATATAGATTAATAGTGAATTAATGAGAAAAAGAGCTTAACAATAATTCTTGAAATATCATTATAAACCAATCAATTAGGAGGAATAGTGGAATCCGGAGCCTTGGTCTATTTTTAAATCTTGAAATCACTTTTTATATTAAGTTTTGTTTGTTTTTAAGTTTTATAAGTCTAAAATCTTTTGCTTTCACAAGTCTCAACGAATCTATTTACTACAAAAACTTTGATTTCACATCAGTTGGGAAATAAGAAATTCCAATCATCATTTGTTAGCAATCGGTCCAGATTTTCCTGTATATTCTTCTCATTGGTCTGCTTGTTGGTCCAAGTGAACTTCGGACCTACAGCATCTTTGGTGATAAGGTTGCAGGAGTTCATCAGCTCATTCAGTTTCCTTAGGTGATTGTAAGAAGGTAAGATACCACCTTTTTTATCCGTAAGCTTAGCGAGAACATTGAAGTCGTCCATGACACTAATTGGATAGTTGAGGCTAGTAACCTTCTTTAATTCGTCCAAGACAATAGCACTGAGGCTTGGAATAGGACTTGCATAGTCTGAAGAGAGTATCCAAGGTTTAACTCCGTGAACATTAACCACTGCGTGAATAGCCTAGCGACAAGACGAAGTAGCTTTTATGTCAACTTCTTCTTTATTCCGTAACATCCACATACCGCCAGAGAAACCCATTGAGTCAATAATTATAGAAATGTTGTAACCAAGTCTTTGAACAATCCCTCTAGCACGACCTCCACTCAATCTAGTCTCTAGAATTATGAGAATTGTAGGCTTGTAATTATAAATTATATCATGAGTTACAATTTCAAAAGAGGGTTTACCCGCCCCTCTACAGTTCTACGTCATTACGTTCATTGGGAATGAGTTGAATTGCGAGTTGTGAGTTTCCTCCATTGGAAGCATAGACCAACTGCATGTTTGTTGAGTCCTCAGTCTGTGCATGCCCTCTTCAATCTTCGCTGGATCCAATCCTGTCCATATTTGAAATCCTGAAGTTCTTTCCACCGTCGAAAGGCTCCCAACCAGTCACTATCTCCATCTCGAACCTCGTGAGTCCGCTTGGCCCTCTTACTAATGCTGGAGTCTCGATTGTTGGAGGTAGTATTTTCTCTAGGACGCAATCCGCGGGTCAAACCTTTAAGGCGCATCCTGTCCATGGTGGAGCTTGGTTTGCATGTGAACGGAGTACTTGTGCTAGCGCAACCCATTTGTCCCGGGGAAAATTGATTTGATCTATCATTGATTTGATCTCCTCTCTCTGTACTGGTGGTTCTTCCTCCACATATTCTTCCTCCCCTAGCATCCTCATTCTTGCTTGCACTCTTGCATAAAAGTCTTCCATTTGATTTATTGCATTCCCGATCCTTGCAAGAATTAGCCATTGATATTTCAGCAATCTCTGAAATTCTGGTCCCCATGGAGCTATTTCCTTCTCTATTGCAGCTTTCAACAAGTCCTCCACTATCCAAGTCTCTACCAAGGGCCTGGTTAAGTTTTTCAAAGCAGTTCGGGGTTGTGGTGAGACTTATGCTACCACCTCTGCCTCCTCCTCTTCCACTAATGTTACTACCACCTCCGGCTCTATTTCTTCTATTATTACTCTGTGCGATCAACCTTGATAATTTGGCTACGAAAAGGTTTGAATACTGCACTGTTATCCAAAACCAGATAATCTTGCCAATTATCATACATATCAAAATAACTAGTGAACTATCCTAATGCCACGATGACTAAAAATAAAAATATGAGACAATGTTTGGTAACTGAAAAGACCAAGTAATATGTTGGAAACCACAATAAATATAAACAAGGTGCGATTGAGGTTAAGTGCAATGTATTATAAGCAATAACCAAGTAATAAAACATAAGAAGTAAGAAAATAAAAGACATAAATAAAGAGAAAATCAAATAGAAATAAAATAAAGCATCAATAAGACAACCTGAAGAAGAAGAAATCAGAAATTGCAAAATAATTTGCGATAATATTCCAACCATTAAGCAAAAAGAGTTTATGCATGAATAGGCTTGAGAACATGCAAGCCCATTACGACACTTGTTACTGTATTTAACGTGTGGCTTGCCATTTGCGACAAGTAACCTGGCGCGCGCTTTTAAATTTGTTGATTTGATTCACAAACATAGAGTGGCATGACGCGTAAGTTCGCAATGTATTTAACGCGGTGAGTATCATTTGTGGCAAGTAACTTGGTGCAAGCTTTCACATTTAGTTGAGATAAGATTTACAAATATGGTATAGAGTGGTCAGTGACTCAGTGGTGTAGTGCGCAAAAGCAAGCGAGTTGGAATCGATAGACGAAGCAACAACAATGCCAAAAAAGAAGCAATTCAAAAAACTAAACCGACAGTTGCCTTTAGCAAGTAACTAACCGCTATAACTGCCGGTTACTCCATAGATACAGGAACACTACTTTGCATAGAAGATCCTGCTCTGGACCCAACTCATTCCCGGTTAACCAGGCCCCACTTTTTCCACATAAAACAAGAAATAATATTAAATAATTAATTTTCTAGAAAAATACAAAAAGAAAGGGAAAAAATTCTAAAAACAGAAAAATGTTGAAGATGAAGAGGGAAGACGAAATATAAGAGCGAAGAAAGAAATTAGAGAAGAAAATCAAGATCAAGGGTTTACACATTGTTGATCTGATTGGTTGTGGAGAAAATGAGTGGAGGAGGAGGATGGGAGAAGGTAAAATCATCATCAAGATCATTTGAGTTAGGAGGAGGAAATGGTGGTGGTGGTATTGTTATTGGAAGAGAAAGATTAAGAAGTATAGATTTAAGTGATCATTCTTCATCTCCATCTCCTAATTCTGCTGGTTCTTCTGCTCCTGTTATTCCTCCTACAAGAACCGTTACTCTTGGTCGTGTTCAACCTCAACATCCTGCTCATCGTTCCATTGTTTGTAATGATCGTGAAGCTAATTTCCCTGTTCGTTTCAAGGTATCCAAAAAAACCCTAATTTTCTTCGTTTTCATTTTTTTGTAACTATGTGATTGGATTGAGGTTATTAGTTTTGATAGTGTTAAAGATTATTGTTGTAATTAACCACACAATTTTGGTTTACATTTGTTTGAAATTTGGAAATTGGTTGTTCGGAAATTTGTCGGTTTAATTGTAATTTTAACTGTTTATTGTTTGTATTCCCAGGGGAATGCGATATCAACAACGAAATATAATGTATTGACATTTTTGCCGAAAGGATTGTTTGAACAGGTGAACTCTTGCATGAAGATTGTTAATAGTCCTACTCTTTACATATAACATTTTAATTAGCCTGGTGTTGATGTTATGTTTCTAAAAAAATTGTGTATGGTTTTTTGTACTGACAGTTCAGGAGGGTTGCTAATCTTTACTTTCTTATGATATCAATATTATCTACGACGCCAATCAGGTACTCCCTCCATTCAACTGTTGGTCATTTTGATATGTGTGTAAGATAGAAATGTGACTTTGTAAGTTTTTCGACCAGTGCAGTCCCGTGAGTCCGATAACAAATGTGATTCCACTGAGTCTAGTGCTTTTTGCTTCTCTTGTCAAGGAGGCATGGGAAGACTGGGTAAGTATTGTCAGCTTTTAATGTTGTCTTGTATTCCAGTTTTATAGAGGGTAAATTCGTTTTTATTTTCTTAATTAGGTGATAGCATGCATCTCCCTTTTGTTTAGTCTTTTTGGTTTTAGAATGAATTTTAGTGCAAGATTTCATCTTAGCATTAGTGATTAGAGGATCGGTTACATAATTACAAGTGCTGGCTAGCATTGTTGGTGGTTTATGCCGTGGATGACCCTTATACCAGGGTTCAGTGTCTGCTAGTATCAGTGTTTGCTAGTCTCCTGTATACATGTCTTTGCCTTTCAAAAAGAACAAGAAAAACAATACTAATGTCCTTAAATGTTTTGTTACACGGCAGAAACGACTGCACAATGATAAGGCGATAAATAAAACAGCTATAGATGTGTTGCAAGATAAGGATTGGGAAACTATTTCTTGGAAGCAGCTACAAGTTGGAGACATTGTTAGAGTAAGTCTTCTCAATTTTCTATGTTTCCTTTTTAAGTATTACTGATGGTTGTTCTATTTGGTGAGTTTTCATTCTATGTTTTTGACAGCTCTATTTGGTGAATTAAATGTTTATATGTTACAGGTTAAGCAGGATAGCAACTTCCCTGCTGATCTTCTGTTCCTTGCTAGTACAAATCCAGATGGTGTCTGTTATATTGAGGTTTTGTTCCATGTTTTTAGTCAGTTACTTCATATTGCTAGTCTTTATTCGAGGTGCTCACTATACAAAAACTTATTATCAGATACTATATTCTAACTTGACGTTGCAGCAACACTTAACAACGAACTTTAAAAAAAACTGCTAAGAAACATAAAGGATGGTTTATATTTGATTGACACTGTTCTGATTCTGGGTTCTTCTTATTGATGTCACAGACGTCGAATCTTGATGGTGAGACAAATTTGAAGATAAGAAAAGCATTGGAAAAAACTTGGGATTACTTAACTCCTGATATGATCTCTGAATTTAAAGGTTCCTGATAACATTTGAACTTCGTAACACATCTTACAAAAATGATACAATGTTTTACAAGATGCTTATCAAATTCCCTTGTCATACTTTTATCATGTTTGCTAGAATTGCTTAAACAGTTTCTCTTGTGTTGCAGGGGAAATACAATGTGAGCAACCAAATAACTCACTGTACACTTTCACTGGGAATCTAATGACCCAAAATCAAACAGTACCTCTTTCCCCGAATCAACTTCTTTTACGGGTTTGTATGGTTGATTTCTTTTATTTCCTTGTAGCTTATTTTGCACACACTGCAAGGTTCTAGAGTAAGTGCCATATTCATATGCATGGAAACGCACAAGTTTTACTTTGCATTTTGCTCAAGCTAAGCATACACAAACCAAGTGTATGTTTATGCCTTGTCCTTGAGCACAATGTTTCTTAAGATATTCCCATGAAATCAATACAATGTGCGGTACCCCTAAAAGCCAAACTGACAAACAAATCTGTCTTTGATCTCGAGTTTAATTTCCACTACTTCTTTTGTTATTTCATTCTCAGTTACCTTTATGTATTGTCGAAGTTAATATGTTTTTTCAGATTTTAAGCACTGATATTTTTCCAGGGCTGCAGTCTACGAAATACAGAGTACATAGTTGGAGTTGTTATATTTACGGGACATGAAACCAAGGTGTATTTTTCTCTCCAAGGACTGTAACTTGGGAGTTATTTTAAATGTCCCATTTAGAGTTTTATTTTTAAATTTGGCTTGAAATTGTAAACTTTACTTACGATTGATAAATTCCTTGATGAATCAATAGCTTCTCTTTCTAGTTAACTACTGCATTTTATCAGCTATTAATGCACTGCTTCAACTTTGTAGGTCATGATGAATTCTATGAATGTCCCTTCCAAAAGGAGTACTTTAGAGAGGAAACTTGACAAACTGATTCTCACTCTCTTTGGTGCTCTCTTTTGTATGTGTTTCATTGGAGCTATTGGCAGGTTTAGAAAATCGCTTTACACTTTCCTGGTTTCTATTACTTTAAATTGTTAATCATGTGTGTTTCTCTAATTATCACGTGAAATTATTCATCTTATTCTCGAAATTCTGCAGTGGTGTATTCATAGATCGCAAATACTATTACTTAGGTCTTGAAAAAGGCGTTGAAGATCAGTTTAACCCTAGAAACAGATTCCTGGTACCTTCTGCTCCTGTAACTCTAGTTACCATCTGAATTTGATTACTTGAAAAAGAATCGGTTTAGTGATTAATAACTTTTCTTTCTTTTTATGCAACATTTTGCAGGTTACTATATTAACCATGTTTACACTAATAACATTGTACTCGACAATTATTCCGATTTCTCTTTATGTCTCCATCGAGGTTAGTAGAGGAGATGATTTTGATATGTGGTTCAAAATAATTATACAGAATCTGCATGTTTTGCATTACTTTGTTGTGTGGTGTTTTATTCATATCATGTCCTTTTTGGGCACTTCCAGATGATCAAATTTATTCAGTCAACTCAGTATATCAATAAGGATTTACGTATGTATCATGCGGAAACCAACACCCCTGCACTAGCTCGGACGTCTAACCTTAATGAGGAGCTTGGCCAGGTATGGCCACATCAATTGTCTTTTCCCAGTGCAAGTGTAGCAGTGTTAAGCTTATCTAATTTGCATATATTAACAAAATATAATTGTTCAATCTGTAATTCTCTCTATCTTTCTAAGAAATTGTATTTTATGCACAACTCGTATTTTTAAGGCTTCAGACATTGATTGTATTTTATTTCTTTGGGCAGATAGAATATATTTTTTCTGACAAAACAGGAACTTTAACAAGAAACCTGATGGAATTCTTTAAGTGCTCTATTGGAGGAGAGTCCTATGGACATGGTGTCACTGAAATAGATCTAGGTGCAGTGCAGCGGAATGGCATACAATTAGGAGAGGTAATGTGGAAATCATTGTAAGAGAAACATTCAGCTGGTTTTATCTTCGTTTTCACTGTTTACCGAATTGTTTGCAGATACCAAAATCTACTTCTGCTGAACATGAGAAAGGTTTCAACTTCGACGATGCTAGGCTTATGCGTGGGGCTTGGAGAAATGAGCCTAACCCTGATGCCTGTAAGGTAGTTTATATCATGTTTATGGGTTTACTAGTAATGCTTTGGTTCTCATTGTATCCTGTGATATTATTCAACCATGACATTCTCAATGGAAGTCTTTACTCTGAGTAGGAATTCTTCAGATGCCTTGCAATCTGTCATACTGTTCTCCCTGAGGGTGATGAATCCCCAGAGAAAATCAGATATCAGGCTGCATCACCAGATGAGTCCGCTCTCGTTATCGCCTCAAAAAACTTTGGCTTCTTCTTTTACCGGTAATTGTCTTTCCTAAAGCTTAATTCCAAATCTTTTACTAACCTCAAGAACAATAACTGCTAATCAAATCATTTTTATGCTAAATTAATCTACTCGTTGGTTTAACTTTTAATACCTTTTAGTCAATGCTATATCTAAGCTACAACTATTTGTTATTTCAGGCGAACTCCGACAGCCATCATGGTTCGTGAATCGCATGTTGAGAAGATAGGTGACATCCAAGATGTATCATACGAAATTTTAAATGTTCTGGAGTTCAATAGGTTGAGCTTCTGACCATAGTTTCTTTTGTCGCTATATTTGTACTTAATGTTCTCACTAGACTTATCTTCGTCTTTATGTTTATCATGTAAACAGTACAAGGAAGCGTCAGTCCGTCATATGTCGTTATCCAGAAGGAAGGCTCGTTTTGTACTGCAAGGTGATACGTTTTCCACAAATATAACTGTTTTGGAGCTAAACTACTGCTTATGAAGAACTAAATTACTGATCCTAGAGCTTATATATGACAGGGTGCTGATACTGTCATTTACGAGAGATTGACAGATGGGAATAATGACATAAAGAACTTAACTAGGGAACACATGGAACAGTACGGCTCTTCGGGTTTACGTACACTGTGCCTTGCCTACAGGGATTTGAGTGTTGAATTTTATGATAGCTGGAACGAGAAATTCCTCAAAGCTAAATCCTCTTTACGAGACCGTGAAAAAAAGTTGGACGAGGTACATCTATTTTTGGCAGATATTATTGCCTAATGTTCATCTCATTGAGATATTTCACCTGATATCTTCTGTTTCAGAAATTAGAATATAATTGTAAAACTTCTGTAGGTGGCAGAACTTATAGAAAAGGAGCTTATTCTGATTGGGTGCACAGCGATAGAAGACAAACTTCAAGAAGGAGTTCCTGGTTGTATAGAGACTTTAGCTAGAGCTGGAATCAAGATCTGGGTTCTGACAGGGGACAAGATGGAAACTGCAATAAATATTGCTTATGGTGAGTCAAATGCTCAACTTTGATAGGTGTTTATTGCGCTTTCTATATGTTCCTCTCTTATATGATTCTCACTTCATATGCGTTCCATGCTATTTAGGCAAACTGATCTAGCATTTCTGTGCTCTTATGACTCTAGCATGCAGCCTCATCAACAATGACATGAAGCAGTTCATCATAAGTTCGGAAACTGATGCTATTAGGGAGGTTGAAGATAAGGTTAGGCACATGTCATAGGTTTCACATTTGAGAATCAGAAATATCAAATTGCTTCAATCCAAAGTGTTCATGTTAAAACTAACCCTTTTGATTCTTGTAATTCTTATTAGGGCGACCCAGTGGAGACTGCAAGGTTCATTAGAGAAACAGTTAGACAACAGTTGAACAAATGTTTAGAGGAAGCACAACATTCACTCCGTACAGTCTCTGGACCCAAACTAGCACTTGTAATTGATGGTAAATGTTTGATGTATGCACTAGACCCTGATTTGCGAGGAAATTTGCTCAACCTAAGCTTGAACTGCACCTCTGTGGTCTGCTGCCGAGTATCTCCCCTGCAAAAAGCACAGGTAGGGGTCCTGGTATTTCTTATTCTTTCGGATGTGAAGTGGCCAGTTGTTATGTGCTGAAATATTTTTCCGTACTTATTCAGATGTTTGAGTATTACATATGAATTGCCTGTTCCTCCTTCGTGACTTAAAAAGTTAGAAGATTTTACTTTCCCTTTTGGGATGTTGTTCACTAATCTCAAAAATGGAAATAGTATCCTAGAGTCTTTAATGTTTGATCCTTAATCTGAATTTTTGGTTGAGTTGGTATAAGCTTGCTTCTTGTTATTCCTAGGTGACTAGCCTAGTCAAGAAAGGTGCACGAAAGATAACGCTCAGCATCGGCGATGGAGCCAATGATGTGAGCATGATTCAAGCTGCTCATGTTGGCGTCGGCATAAGTGGATTAGAAGGAATGCAAGCAGTCATGGCTAGTGATTTTGCAATTGCACAATTCCGCTTCCTCACTGATTTACTTCTCGTACATGGTCGATGGTCATACATAAGGATATGCAAGGTTAAATGTTTTGTGTCTTGAATCATACAACTATAAAATCTGCACGAGTTCACTCATCTGACTGCGTTTCTTGCTTTTAAATATTTGTAGGTTGTGATGTACTTCTTTTACAAAAATCTTACGTTCACATTAACTCAGTTCTGGTTCACCTTCCACACCGGGTTTTCTGGACAGAGATTTTATGATGATTGGAACCAGTCTTTGTATAATGTTATTTTCACAGCCATGCCAGTAGTTATAGTTGGCTTGTTTGACAAGGTATTTCTCGTTACACCACTAGTTGTAATGAAACTATTACTAGACTGAATCTCAGTAATACTTAACGCATGCCATTTGGCAGCCGAACTAGATTAATGTGAGCAGATTATGGTAGACATATCTAAACAATTTTCTTATTATTATATAGATGTATTGGAACTGAACCAACAATTCATCTTTGTCAGGATGTGAGTGCAACTCTTTCTAAGAAGTACCCAGGTCTATACAAAGAAGGAATAAGGAATAATTTCTTCAAATGGAGAATTGTGGGAGTTTGGGGTTTCTTTTCTGTTTACCAGTCACTAGTTCTATTTCACTTTATTACTGCTTCCAGTCAGAGTGCTATGAATTCGTCTGGAAAAATGTTTGGTCTTTGGGATGTCAGCTCAATGGCCTTTACGTGCATTGTGATAACTGTCAACTTGCGTCTTCTTTTAGCATGTAATTTGATCACAAGGTGGCATCGAGTAAGTGTGGGAGGAAGTATTTTAGCATGGTTCGTATTCATCTTTATATATTCTGGAATTATGACCCCACACGATAGACAAGTAAGTTGCTTATTTTCATTGGATGTGTTTGTTTTTTGTGAAAGGGTTACTAAATATGAGAACTGAACCTCTTACTATGCTGTTTGCAGGAAAACGTGTACTTTGTAATCTATATACTAATGAGTACTGTGTATTTCTATCTGTCGGTTCTTCTTGTTCCCATTGTGGCACTTCTCGGCGACTTTGCCTACCAAGGGTGAGATCTGAAAACATATATCTCTTTGCAGATACTTTTATGTAGTCTTTATTTCGTTATAACACTACACTTTGGTGTATAATATTCCAGGTTGGGGTTCAGTGCATGTAGTATTACTGATTTGTAGTCAGTAAACACTCATGTTCATTTGTTGTATCTGATCTCCAAATCTATTTAGTATCGCGCACTGAAATAACTCCTTCTGTTCTTTATTTATTTATAGGCTTCGAAGATGGTTCTTCCCTTATGATTACGAGATTATTCAAGAAATCCACAGAGATGACCCAGAAGATAACAGTAGGCCACAGTTGCTGGAGGTCGCTAGCCAGCCATCACCAGCTGAGGAAAAGAGATACGCGGTTGCTATGCTTCCAAAAGAAAGGTCGAGACACACTGGGTTTGCTTTTGACTCACCAGGTTACGAATCATTTTTCGCTTCCCAGTTTGGAGTTTATGCCCCACAGAAAGCATGGGATGTTGCCAGAAGAGCTAGTATGATGAAGTCAAAACCTAAAGCACATAAAAAGAAGTGAAACTTGATGCAAATGTTGTGTTTGCATCTGATACCTATTTTGTAAAATTAGTTGTACCATATCCTAGTTTTGTTTTTCTTTTTTCATTCATTTTTTTTTTCTCATCCTCATTCTTTCTCCCTTCCCTTATTACTGAAAAATAGTCCCTTCATTCGTGCTCAAGAAGGATTTTCCGGACAGTTGTTCAAGAATGTAGTCAGAAAACAAATACTCAGATTAAGCTAGTGCAATGTGACCGTGGGCAGTGTATGATATGAATATACTATTTTGTTATTGCGCTTAAAGGGGGAATCAATTGAGTTTGATATAATATACACAAATACTATTCTGTGTATTGATATAATATACACAATTGAGTTTGATGTCGTTTAGCAACAACTGTGGACTGCAACTGCCGATTAGAAAAACAATTAGAAAAGATGATCGGTTGATATCCAATTAAACCGATTTAGCGCGACCCATGTTTGGATACCATTCTAAGAAAATAATAAAAGTTAAAACTAGTTTGGATGTCACTTTGGAAATTGCTTTTGACTTTTTTATTTGTTGCACCATTTATAAAAATAGAAAGTTAACTTTTTTTGTAATAAAAATATTTTGCTTCTGGTATCTAAACATGCTAATAATTTCAAAATGATTTTTATAAGCAAAAGAAAAATTCAAAAGTGAAAGTTGGATATAAAATTTTAAAAAGCAATATATATTTGCTTCTAGCTTCTGCTTCTGACTTCTACTTCTAGAAAAATAGAAGAAGCACTACCGCGGTATTCAAACGCGCTATTAACTCTTTGTTTTTGACTTCTAAGATTATTTTCCAAACACTTGTTACCGGAACACCTTTTTACTCATCCAAAGTATCCGTCCAAATAATTAAATTAAATAAAACACCATTTGAGATTTTTCCTGACATAACCAGACCCTTATCCACTTCTCTCGTGGCTGGTTCTTCATGAGGCTCACTGGTAGGCTAACACATCAACCTGTTCAACTAACGTAGTACTTTGTTGGAGCTTAACTGCTAGGTTTCGAACTAGTTTGTTGTAAAAGTACTGAAATCATCGAATAATTGAGTAAAATAATTTATAACTTAGATAAACTTCATTAGACAAAAAAAATAATTAGTAAATTTCTCCATAGCTGCGTCCTGCATGTCTTCCGAAACGAACTTGTTATTTACCTGAATCCCGATAATTTTCTAACACAAGATTTTCTCTGAATTTACTTGTAATCATTTGCACCTTTTTTTTTTTCCTCGATATGATCTTTCAAAGAAACACAGCTAGTAGTATAAGGAACTGCCTCAATGTTCGCGATGCCCATAACGTTAACACTATCCCAGAGTTTAAGTATGGTTGAAGTTTTAGGGTCATAACAATGAAGAATGCAACTATGGTTCCACATTAGAACTAAATTGCTCTTAGTAATCGCGAATGGCTCGTAAAAATCATCTTTACATTCTATATGAAACTCTTTCGTCCAATTCCACGAATTGTTGTTATAGTAGTCGCGTTTCGTGCCATGCCCTTCCTCGCTGATGGTAGTAGTATTAGTATCAATGCCGCTATCATTACTTTGCTTATAAGCCCATATGTCCATGAAATAATGTTCACTGCTAGTACTAGTACTGTCAAAATGAACCAAACACAAATTTCTTCCCAACAAACTAAGTATTTTATCAGCATCAATGTCGTCCAGCGGTAATGTTAACACTCGGAACTTCTCATCTTCTAAATCGAAGGCGACAACTTTATATTCTATTTCGTCAATCCAATGAATTGCTCCATTGACAAAGATACCGGAGAATGATTCCGAACTGGAGTTTGAACCTAACCTGTGATCAATAGATCCTAAGCTTCTCCACTTATCAGTGCCAATGGTGAACACTTGGACTTGACCTTGCTTCACTCGGTCATTACTGTAACAAATTTTAACAACCTTGTAATCGTTGGTCGACTGACAATAACCAAACCCACACACTACGCTTTCTTCCAGGCCCCATATCTTTAGAGTAACCAAGGGGCTCGTGTAATCAATATCCGGAAGAAAAACAGATTCTCCTGTTAAAGGATTGATAATCAAGAAAGGATTGCCATATTCACATCTTTTGAAACAAACCAAACCGTTGCATGATCCAACAAGGATAGTAATCTCGCAATCAATAAAATTAGAAAAGCTTTCATGTTCGACCCTTGTGAGTGTTTCATGAGTGTAGTAGTAATTCATCTTGTTAACATGACCGGTATCGTCAATGATATCACCATCATCATCATACCGTTCTCCATAGCAGATGTTGGTTTCGATCTTTACAAGCCCATTGAATGCGAAAAGTAAACCAGGCTTAATACACCATCTATCAACAAGGAGTGTTTTCCAAGTTTTGCATACTCGCCTAGCATATAAAGCTTCTCCGAAAGATAACCGAGAAAGTATGTTTAGTAAGATATCGATGTGAAGATTCTCCATATGAAGGTTATATTGACCGCCACCTTGCATATTGCTCATGGCATTGCTGCTCTTGGGATCTCCAGCCATTATATTAAAGAATAAGCAGAAGAGATCGAGAATTAAGGTTGTGAATTGAATAGGCTAGGCTATTCTATTTGACAACTTACGACTATTCCAAAGTTAATTAGGATTTTTTTTTTTTTTTTGGATTTTTTTTCTTCTTGGAAACCTAATACAACTAGCAATACCGTAAACCTAGTGCCAAAGGAACCAGTTGTCAAGTTACTTCTACTGTCCAGAGTTTCTTTTTACATAAAAAAAAATGTATCCTAAAATAAACAGGACGCACCTTTTCTTAATTCCAAAAATAAAACAACCTAAAAACCCTAGTTAATTTAAGCCAATAGGTCTATACATAATATGTACATTATATAAAGTAATAGCATAAATTATAGCTAATAGAATCAAACCATTTTTGGATAAAATAATTTCTCCCTTTCAATCTGCCTTTCTTTTGTCTAGACAGATTCTGATCATATAATTAAAAAGAAAAAAAAGCCAAAGCTGGTGGTTTAGGAATAATAATCGACAAGTCTAAAGCTTTTGATAGAGTAAATTGAAAGCTTGAAATCTTTTGGTTATAAGAGGATCTAAAGACCAATGTATTTCTACAACTAGTATCTTTGTTCTTTTAAATGGCTCACATGGTGAATCTTTTGATCATTCAAGGGATTTACGCCAAGGAGATCCCCTCTCCCCATACTTATTCATAATATGATGTAAATATTTTCTAGACTTCTTCATCATCAGGAAAATAAACTTTTTTTTTTTACATGGAGTCAAGATAACCCCTATGAGTGAACCGATCTCACACCTTTTTTTTTTTTTTTTTTTTTTTTTTTTTTTTTTTTTTTTTGTAGATGGCTGTCTCCTTTTCGTGAAAGCTGATCTCGTTGAATCTAGAAACTTGCTAGATACAATTGCCATTTTTAGTAAGGCCTCGGGCAAGCTTATCAATTTTGAGAAATCATGGGTCTTTTTTAGTTGAAAAATATAACCAAAACATCAGAGAATGGCCTCTAAGCTCCTGAAAATAAAACATATAAGCCTTGGGACCCTTATTTAGGAGCTCATGTCTTTATGGATAGATCCAAAATTAAAACCTTTGCCTCAATTCTAGAAAGGATGGAATCTAAATCCAAAGGATGAAAAGGTTTGGTCCTTTCATAACCAAGTAGATCTGTCTTAAATAAAGCTGTTTTGTTTAGTATTCCCTCTTACCAGATGGGATGCTTTATTCTGCCTAAAAAGATGACTAATAAAATTAGGGTCCGGATCATGGGACTTTCAGTTTTGACGCATAGATTAGACACATACCGTTGTCCGTTCATCCCGCTTAATCTAATGGCAGTGTACTCTGCTGAGGTGACCTTTCTTTTGGGGAGTTACTTTATATACCCCCACAAAATACTAACGGTACCCCAATAATTAGTTATGTTACTTACAATTTGATTAACATGAAAATCACAAAAACTTTTGAAATTTTTGATAACGATACCCCTCTCTAAAATTTGATAGATAATTATATCTAAAACCATAAAGGTAAAAAAATTGAAATCGATTATTAATAATTATAATCGAGGTTTTTTACACCATTCATTACACTCATATTTTGCCCAAATTGATAATTTCGTGATTTCTTCTTCTCTTTCAATTCATGTTTCTTCTTTTCCATAGAGTGTATAAAAATCCTAATCCGCCTAGATGAGACCATTTTTATTTATTTTCCTTTCTCACAGAACACGTAGCCACTCTTAACAGCTCTTCAAATTCTTGTTTCCCTTTATATAGCGTTGTTTTTCTCTTGATCGGTTGTATAAGACATTGTTAGGGTTTCCATTTGAAAATCACTAAGTTCCTTTACCAAAACAATTTTCATCATTCTATTTTACCGTATAGTACGTCGATCTAAAACTTAATCGTTTTACCATCAATCTCCATTAGTCTCACTAGATCTTTGAGTTTGATCTCACACTAACTCAAGTAGGAAAGTGAAATATATTTACGTATAAAAAAGTCTTGAGATTTGCACAGTTCATGAACCCATATATCCATGTTTGTACAGCGAAGTGATATACACCATTAAAAAATCCGATTGTCCGATTTTATTTGTCGTTCGGGAGTTAAAGTTGTTAGAGGAGAGAAGATACGGGTTTCTGTTTGATGCTTAAAAGAACACCCTTCTTTTGATGCTTAAAAACCTTATACGGCTACTTCCCAAGCCGAGTCGATAATTTAATCAGGTACGAGATTAACTAACAAAGGAAACATGTATATATTCTCTGATGTAACTTCCCTGATTTATCTACCTTGGTTGTTCTTCTTTAATTTTTTTTTGGCTTGATTCCAATTTTTTTTTTCCCTTTTTTTTCCTTACGACTATCATTTCAAAATCTGGTATGGATGAGTCGTTCAATACTTTCACTTGCGGTGATAATCTATACGCATGAAGAACTGCAGCAGTACTATACCGAATGTGGACAAAAAAACCAATGGCTTGGTGTAAGGCTAACTACTGATGATGACCACTTGAAGTTCAATGAGAGCTTAGTTTCATGGGTGATGGAACAATTCCACATCAACTCTAGAATCACCAGCAACAATACGAATTATCTTAAATGACAATAAAGAAATAACACTGACCCCTATTGGAGACCAGATTAACTTTATCACAAAGAATAAAAAACAGAAATGTGATGAATATAACACCACCAGATTACCCTTCGACATGCTTAAGAAAATAATAATTCTTTGGACAACCTATACTATTAAATAAGAAGTCTGTTTTTAGGCATACCTAAATCTTTCTAGGCATACTTAATAAAGACAAAAAAGGATGTCAAATAACAAAATCAGAAACCCCATTAACCAAAACATTTTATAATGGCAAATATGCCCTTTGTGAGATATATTTTTTTTTAATTCAATGGAGGATGAGGAGGGTCATTCTTCATCTAAAAAACCTAAGAAAATACATATCAACTACAACAATGATCCAGAAATGGTTGATTTCTTAGATTATGAGAATGATTTTACACAAACTCAAACTCAAGATGATAATTTTTATGAGCCAAATCCAGATAATGAATACATAGATGAGGAACCCAATGCTTCTAACACACATGTACACTTCTATTTTATGTTTAATCTCACTTTTGTAGTTTGAAATCATCAAAAATTGTATATTTCATCATGGTTCGGCGAACCAGGACTATGTTCGGCTTAAAAATATAAGCCGAATCCACTAAATTGATGAACAGTTCGGCTAGCTGAATTTGTTAACGTTATACGCCGAACCTTCATTTTCCAACTTCCAACCTATTTGCAAGATCATAGTTCGACTTATATTAAAGTCTAATAACAAGCCGAACCTATTTCTGAGAGTTAGGTTCGGTTTTCAATCTAAATATCGTAACAGCCGAACTATATATTTTTCTAAGTTCGGCTCATATTCAAAAAATCACATCAGCCGAACATGATACTAATTTTCCATGAAACACTTAAATTCATACACATTTAGGTGTTAGGATTTTTATTACATATGTTTTCTATTGTGCAACCTTTTCATAGGATGAACCAAACAAATAAAAGCAGAAATTACTAAAAGTGTTAAGAAAGTGAAGTCTAATGATGGAGAATACCAAGGTCCATATTAAGCTCATTAAAATCAATGATATCTTATCTTCAACTTCAAGAGAATGAAAAGACAAACACAACACAAAAATAATGAGGTCATTCCGACATCGGACGAAAAAGTTATGGCCAAAACAAGATCAAAAAACTTGAGTGTGCAAAGAGAAGGTTCGGTTGATAACTCAACAACACGAGCTAGCCGAACCTAGAGCCTTCAAATCAATATTTTCGAAGTGTTGACAGAGAGAGGTTCGGCTTGAAAGTGATATAATCGAGTCAGCCGAACCTGACAACCACCTGGGGTAAATTTCACTTCTCAGGTTCGGCTGGGAAGGTATGTAAGGTATTAGCCGAACTTGACACTGTTCTGGGACTATTTAATACGCATTTTGGGGTTCGGCTAAAAATTGACATTTACGGTTTAGCCGAACTGTTCATAGACACTTTCAGGGTGAATTTTCAAGAACAGTTCAGCTCAAAACCCAACTCAATTATCAGCCGAACCCGCACTATAACCGTCAAAAACCTTAAGTTTTTAGCAATTTAACCCATTTAATCCATGAAAAACAACAATTAAAAGATTGGGTTTGTAGGTAATACCTTCTTATCCTCATTTAAATATTTGGAGTTTCAAATGGTTGAATTTCTGATTCAATTTCTGGTTCAATTGTAGTTTTTACACCTTAATCTTCAATTGGTTCTTCTTCTTTAATTCATGGATTGGAAGAGGAGCGTTTGCTTTTTTCTTTGTACGATCCATTATATAGTTCAATTTAACCGATGATCGAATTTTCACGAATCGATAATTAATTACGGCGATGAAAAAAAAAAATTCTCAGAGAAAAGGAAGGTGGTTTGGATGGAGGAAGAAGAAGAGATGTTTAGGATAGTTTATTTTTTGATTTTAGGTTCAAGGGTATATAGGTAATTAAACTACCCAATAGACACCCCTTATAAGGTCACCTAGGATGGGAAAACTATTTTGTATGCCTTGAAAGTTTTTGGTATGCCTAAAAACAGCCTTCTTAAATTAACAATTATTCTCAATAAGCAGAATCATACCCAATGTTTTCCTGAGAGCAAGACCAAAATTGGAGCTAAACTTAATTAATCAATTAGAGCATCTCCAACAAAAGGTGTAAAAATCCTACGTGGATTTTTTATTTAGTCCCTTTTATTTATGGGGTCTATACATAGAGTAAATATAGGACCTCATATCTAAAAAACCATCTCCAACGGTGAGAAGTTTAACCCTTAGAATTAAAAGAAAATTGGTTAAAAAGATGACGTTGAGGTGCAACCGGAGGTGTAGATAACACTTTCTTGAACACCTTCATAATTAGTAATTGGTCCCTCCTAACTTGTAGGACCCTACTGTTGGAGATGGATTTATGCCAAACGGGGGTCTAAAATCCTATGTGTCACTAAAAATAAATAGATCCACCATCTCTTGGAGATGCTCTTAGAGCATCTCCAAGAGAAGGTTCAAAAAATCTTATGTGGATTTTTTATTTAGTCCTTTAATTTATGTGGTCTAAACATAGAGTAAATATAAGACCTCAAATCTAAAAAACCATCTCCTACAGTGAGAATTTCAACCCTTAGAATTAAAAGAAAATTAGTTAAAAACATGACGTGGAGGTGCAACCGGAGGTGTAAATAACACTTTCTTGAACACCTTCATATTTAGTAATTGGTCCCTCCTAACTTGTAGGACCCTACTGTTGGAGATGGATTTATGCCAAATGGGGGTCTAAAATCCTATGTGTCACTTAAAATAAATAAATCTACCCTCTGTTGGAAATGCTCTTAGAGTGTACAGGATCAAGAAAGGTCAAAAAATAAATAAAATTCAATTCAATTAAAACCCTAATCTTAATTTACAAACCGAAAAAACTAATTTCATGATGGGATGAAGAACGGTAATTACACTGTATAATGGAATGAGATTGTAATCCATGGTTGCGGTGATGATGCAGTGATGAAAGTAGAACCAACTCAGTAACAATTTTGAAGCAAAACCAGAGTAAAAGAGAAACAATCGTATATATGGAATAAATAAAGATCTGTTTAGGATTTATTTCCTTTATCAAAAAATGTTCGGCGGCTCGATTTGGGGAATAGCCGTATAATACATTAAAAAATGCCACCTCAATAGAGTATACTGCCGTTAGATTAAGTGGGATGGTCGATCATCAAGATGTGTCTAACCTATGCGTTAAAACTGAAAGTCCCATGATCCGGACCCATAAAATTAATGCAATACAAAGAGATTTTTGGTGGGGAATTAAAAGAAACTGGAAGAAAAGGCTTTTATCCTAAGGACTGGCCAAATCTTTGCAAGCTTATTCAGAAAGGGTGTTTATGATTTAAGGATGCTCGTAAATTTAATCTTACAATGCATGATAAATTGGCTTGGAGGATAGTTAAAGAACCAAATGTTCTTTGGTTAAAAACTATGGGTTCAAAATATTTTAGAACTACATCGGCACTTAGGACAAAAGCTAAAACTAATGGCTCTTGGAATTTGAGTTGTATTAATCAAGGACTAGAACTTATCCATAAATATAGTATATGGGAAGTATGAAATGGACAAAACATCAATATTTGGAATGGTAAATGGATATCTGGAATGAATGAAACTCTAGAGAACTTAAGAAACACGCACAATAACCATTTAACTTTAGTCTCAGACTTAATAGACTCTGAAACTAGTTCTTAGAATCCTTTTATTCTTAAATCCATATTCCATGTTACTATTGCTTCCAAAATTAGTAAAATTTATCTTTTCAAAGATAAGTATCACTCTTTTAGGAAAGATCAACTTAGGTGGACCTTAACTAAATCAGGAGAATACACAATTAAATCCATGTATGATAAATTGAATGAAACTAGTATTGAAATTGTTAGTCTTGTTCTGCTTGATTCTTTTTGGTTATAGCTTTGTGGAAATTAGATATCTCTCAAAGATTTTTTTTTTTTTTTTTTTTTTTTTTTTTTTTTTTTGAAATGCTTACAAAATGCTTTATCTACTAACTCCAAACTTTGTGTAAAAGTGAAAGATGTCAAGCCTCATTGCACTATGCGTGGAAATGAAATAGAAACTACTAAACATCTCTTGTTTCAGTGCCCCTATGCTAAGGAAGTATAGAGTTTAGACCCTAATCTTATCTCTCTGAATATAGATAGTTCAAGTAAGATCGTAGACCTTTGTAAAGATTGGATGAAAAGCCCTAGAAAGGAGATTTCTTTAGAATTAATGCTTACTAAGATGTGGTTTATCTGGAAGGAGAGATGCAACAGGGTTTTTGAAGATAAATCTAAAACAGCTAGAAATTTGGCTCTAGAAATACACATACATATTGTTTTTTGGTCCAAAAGAATTAGTAAACATGACAAAACTAAGAAAATGCAGAAGAAAGCACCAAAACCTGTATGGCACCTCAGAAGGACAATTTCAAAAATAATGTTGATGCTTATTGGATCTCTGAGTCTCTGATATATTACCTTCAAGTTATGTTGTAATTCTGAGAAATGATATAAGAAATGCAGGAGGAGGAATAGCAGGACAATCAACAAGCTCAGACCCTCAAGAAGCGGAGGATATAGGAGTGTTGCAAACAGGTGTTTGGGCACATGAGAAAGGAATCGAGAATTTCAGTATACAGGGTGACTGTGAAGGCCTTTTCAACTATCTTCATAGAAAGTACCCATATATTTCTTGGCGCGCCAAAGCTTGTCTAGATGAGCAGAAAAAATAGCAACAATTTTTTGGGTTTTCATTTTGTCCCAAGATTAGGAAATATGGTAGCAGACACTTTAGCTAAGTTTGTAAGGAATTTAAATTCAACTCTTTCATGGGAAACTATCACTCCTTCATGTATCCAACATCATCTATCAGTAGATAAATCTAATATCCAGAGATCTCCCCAAGGATCGATATTAGATGGCTCTACTTTTATTGTACTGCAGGCTCCTTGTGAGTCTTAGTTTGCCTTAATGAAATGCCTTATTTACAAACAAAAAAAAAGTGCCAAAGGTACCTCGTTTATTTTGTTTTTTTCTCACTGAATCTGACTCAAATCACCTGACTCATCACTAAGGTTTGACACACAAAAGGTCAAATCACCTAACTCTTCTGAATCTAGCTCACCAAGGTCTGACACAAAAAAAGGGGAGTTATACACAAAATGTGTGTATACGTTGTTGATATTTGTTCGCGACAGAAGATATATACCTCCATAATAATCTCGGTAACTACTTTGAACATTATAGATAACCAATTCATAATCAATAAATAACGGTTTTACATTATTCTTTAGAATATGAGCTAATGTCATCATATTTGAGGACGTCTCACAATCTATATTATATGACTCTATTTCCTTGAACCTAAAATCCCCCCTTTTCTTTAGTCTCACAAAAACTCATCGGTTAAAGACATGATCAAGGGGCTTGGAATTTTAACTTCAAACGAAATTTAAATGAACATGAAATGAGGATGTAGTTATGTTGCTTTAGTTGCTGGAAGGTTTTGTTACTGGTTCATAATAGTATGGTTGATGACGCGAGGAAGTGGAATTTTTGCAGCGGATTTCTCTGTGACTATTTGTTACGCTTCTCTATATGTAGATGGCTTCTTGGCTTTTCCACCTAAACAATTCTCGAATCTCAAAATACCTCTGAAATTATCTTTTCTGGTTTTTGTTGTTTTGACGATGATTAACTTTTGATATATTGTCCCTCTGTCTCAAATTTCTTTTATGAAAAAAATAAAAATAAAAATATACGTGACAAGTTCAGCCAAAAAAATACAAAAAGTTTGCTTCCAGCTTCCACCTGCTCGATGGGAAAGGTCCATCCCGCAAATAGAGCCCATTTGAATAATATCGAGGAGAGGGTTTTGTTAGTTTCGAAATAGTAGGAATTACTATTTAGTCCAATTTTTCATGACCCAGTTAATGGCTAGTCCACCCATGAAAAACATTTACTCGTTAATCCAATTATTTACTCGTTAGTCCAATTATTTACTAGCTAGTCCAAAAACTTTGTGAAGATTATAAAGTGTGTTTTCTAAATGCCTAAAACACCCTTACAGATCTAATTAGTATCAACACATGCAAATATTACTAGTAATATGTTACTACATACTAGTAGTATCAATATGGTCATACTACATATCAATATGCATTATATTAATAGTAAAAAAGAATATGTTACTCGTAAATTAAGTAACTACTCTACTATAATAGTAGTAAACTAGTAAACTAGTTTACTAGTAGTAACTAATACTATACTAGTATACTAGTACCATATTAATATGTAATATCAATATATAACATACTACATACTAATATGACACTACATATTAATATGTAGTGTCAATATATAACATACTACATATTAATATGTAGTATTAATATTAATATATAATATCAATATATAACATACTACATACTAATATGACACTACATATTAATATGTAGTGTCAATATATAACATACTTCATATTAATATGTAGTATATAACATATTGCTACTAGTAACATATGTTACTACATACTAATATGACACTACATATTAATATGTAGTGTCAATATATAACATACTTCATATTAATATGTAGTATATAACATATTGCTACTAGTAACATATGTTACTACATACTACATATTAATACTAGTATACTACTAGTTACTAGTAGTACTACTAGTATGTTACTACATACTACATTTGTTCTATATATGTTACTACATATTTTACTACATACTACATATTAATACTAGTATACTACTAGTTACTAGTATACTAGTAAACTAGTATTAATACTAGTATATATGTTGCTACATATTACATATGTTGCTACATATTACATATGTTACTAATAACATACATAGTATATTATATGTTAGGGTTAGTAGAGTAATTTTACTCTTTTCAAATCTTTTTTTGGACTAGGGAGTAAATGTTGTTTCCCGCTGGACTAGCCACTAATCCGGGTCGAGTTTAGTGGACTAATCAGGAAATCTCTCTTCGAAATAACCGAGCCGGTCGGGTCGATTGGTGTACCCGAATTAATATCACCGACCCGCGCTTCTTCTTTTCCCTCCCTCTAAAAAGAAGTACAAGATTATCTCAGTTTCCAAGTACAGAAACGCTTTCAGTTATCATGTATACCTTTTGGGAAATGCCACTCACAGTTGGAATGAGAGAAAAGACATCTCTCCAACCATGTTTACTAATACTGATCCAAACCATGTGCATGGAGTAAACGCTGGAGAAGCAGTCTATTGGTTAGTTGATAATATTGTTCCTAACCTCCGTGAGCCCGAACGGAGGATTGTATCCTTCAATCTAAGGGAGGAAAGCTTCACACTTGTTACGTATCCACCCATTGGAGAGGGTAGACACCACTTAGTTTGTAAGGACAGAATTACTTCATTCGAGGATGATACACTATGTTTGTGCCATTGGGTTCAAGGAGACTTGACAGGGCGAAGCAAGGTCGAAATCTGGATCCTGCAGAGTGATAAGTGGACACAACCACACATCCTAAGTATACCGGAATTTGGTGTCCCGCTGATAGTTCCTAGGACATCCCAAATGTTCATTTGGATGCAGCGCTACTTCATTTGTAGGTGCCATCCTAACGGTATAGCTTTGGTACAAACTCCAGATGAGAATCTTCATATGTTGCAGCCAGTTCGCCATGCAGACAGCCTTGTCTCTCTAAAAGCACTCGACGAAAGGACATGTAAGCAGCTCAGATCAACTAAGAAGCTCCGCTACAGTGTTAACACAAAGCCCTCAACATATCAGGTAAACTATCAAACATTTGTGACTCCACTGATCACTCCTCCCTTGTTTCGATATTTTGACATCATGCTGCATTAAGAATCCTATGTTTTCCATTCAAAATATTTTCTCAGCTCTTTGATCGCTGTCGTAGGCGTCAAAAATAAATTACACTTTCTTACTACTCAAAATATATAATGAAGCAAGGGCAAGAAAGGATCGTTCCCACATAGAGGTCTTGGTTGTCAATATGTTTCGGTATCTTATAAGTAACACGGGAATTTCTGATTTTTATAAACGAAAATAAAATAAAAGCAAAACAATAAAAAGTAAACACGCAAATCAAGGATGAGAAAGTATTGGTCAAGGATTTCGTCTTCAATCACAAACATGTTTTCAACACAATAATTAGATTTGATATTTTAATCTCAACTTTTATCAAAGACCCTAGAATACCTTGATCGCAAGTATATCCCGCTAATCTCCTTTTTGTCATCAACAAACACATTAAAAGATGCGAATATGAATTCTATCTAAAAGAACAACCTAACATGTAAAAGCACTAATCAAGTTTAATTCCCTAGATGCATTAGGTTCTATGAAATCAGGCCAATCAAAGCAATCGAACGTGTAAAAGCACTAATCCAATTTAACAAAGGTTATGACTCACATGTGACTACTTGGATGTATCACTACAAGCAATAATTTAATCAGGAATTATCACTTTTGCGTATAATAACCCTAATCTAGCAATAAAGATGAAAGCAAACTCAATCGATTCGCGACTCGACTAAACAAGCATTCAACTCATATAACAATATTAATGGTGAATCATAAACGATAATATGAGAGAAAACTAATTATTGCACAAAAACTCATGTTTGGAAATCCAACTAATCCATAACCAAAAGAAAACTCTAGTTCATATTCATGGAGTTCATAACAAGAAGAAAGAGAAAAGGTTTCATGTTTTTAAACCCTAGAATAAAAGTAGAGGAAAAAGATTAGATCATTCCCCCATTAGGTAAAAGTCTTCCCTTTTTATATGTTTCTCTATTTCCATAAAGGATACTCCTTCCAATATTAGGTCTTCTCAAAACCCATCTCCAAGTGGTCCACCAAGCCCATGTGTGAGAAAAACCCATGTAAAATTATGTCCAAAAACCGTCGTCGGAAAACTGGTATTATGGCCGGAAATCGACTGGAATCCGGCACCGGAAAGTATCTCAGGTGACCGGCAAAGTCCACCCGGTCACCAGTCAACGGGTCAACTCGGGTCAACTCGGTCAGACAGAGTCAAACCGAGTCATATGACTCTGGTGGTCTAGTCAGACGAGTTAGGTCTGAGTTAAGGTGTGAGTCAGTCACTGACTCGGCTGACTGAGCTGATTTGGTCTTGGCTCAGCCTCATCATATACCATGAGTGCACTTCATCCTGGCAAACCTAAACATTCATCTACCAGCTGCAAACTCCATTGCAATTCTGTTCATGGTTGCGCCAACAGCGAACTGCAGCTGCAACTCCTTTCATTATTGTCCCAGCTGCACATCACAACCTCAAGTCAAACCATTCCTCAATCACTGCAACAACAGCTGCAATTTCTCCTTCATGGCAACACACAACACCATTCCTAGTTCTGGCACCACCTATTAAACCACAGATAACACCACAGTTCAACTTAGTCACAACCCATATCTTCATAGCCGCAACCACCCTTTTCCATTCAACATCACTTGCACTGAAGTTCATCTTGCATTTCTTGTAACACTTCAATCAACTCTTCACTGCTTGGCCAATGCTAGCAACATTCCCAGAACTGCAGCAACACATGTTTGAACCACAGCTCCAACTCTGCCATGACACTGCAATCTCCCATTCCAGCAAAACGGCCTAACTCCTCTAGCTGCATTCAATTGGTTCCAGTGCTTGTTGTCCATTTCATCTCCTTTGCCTGCGCTTGAGTTAATACCTACAGCTGCTCTTACTTCACTGCAACTGCAATTTCACCAATAGCAACAAGACCTAACCTCCTGAACTTCAGTTTAACTCTTCAAGGCCTTATACCATCCATCCATAGCAATGTCTCATACACATTCATGGCACCCAGCAGCTACAGAATTCCCCCAATCCATCATCATCAGTACAAATTCACTACTGCCATCTCATAACCCAGTTCCTCCCACCATTTTTAGTTTCAGTTCAACCACTGCATAATGCCACAGCCAAACCACCAGACTCCATGAAAATTACCAGTACCCATTCGGTCATTCCCAGGCTTCAACATTTCCTGCATCTCAACAACATCACAACAGAACAGACAATTTCGCAACCTCAGTTCCATTCCTGTCACCAACACCAGTTCATAATCACCATCAAACAACACCTTGCGACGACCATATTCACCCACTGAACTTGAGCATTGAGCACACTACGAACCTATCTTCTTCTCCTTTGAGTTGAGTCTCTGAACTCATCACATCTCCCTCCATCCGAAACTCACTACCAATGAACCCTAGATTTCTTCCCTCCAATTACTTGAATCAGCTGCAACACAGCTTCATCCGATCTCAGCATCAGATCTACCTCCTTGTCAATGATATCCTCGATTCAGCAATACCCAAACCTTCAGCAGCATCTTCTTAATCTCATGACTGCAACCCTAGCCATCATCAACTCAACCTGCCAGAACTGCACTATTTCCTAATTCTTCAACTCCAAGTCGAACCATTAACGCCCAATTGTTCATAAACCACAGAAATCTCAGCAAAACAGATCTCCTCATCTCCATTTTCTCCCACATCAGCTTATTGTTCTTGATAGAGTTTTCATATGAGAATTAATCTTCACAAATCGATCCATCTTGCTGCCAATTCTTCAATTAAGTCATGGTAGCACATTTGACTTCTTCTCTTCATTTAATCTCTCAAAACCTTTCATCAGTTGCTTCTCTGGTAAATCACTTCCATCTCTAACAACAACAATTTCATCACCATCTTCATCTTCCATGTAATCTTCATCTCTCATTCTGCAATTCTGCTCAAAACCCAATCTTTGAATCTTGTTCTTCAACAACAACAAGGTCTTCTCGATCTCTCTTTTGCCCTTTTGAACTCGATCCAAACCCTTCAATTCTGGTGGTGAATCCGTGGTAATGATTTCTTTCTTCTCTGATTTCTCAAATTGGGAACAACTCTTCTTTGTTAATAGCAGTATTAATTCCTTCCTCGTGACAATCTTTTCTCTCTAGCAACCTCTCAATTTCAGATTAATCTTCACCATCATCTTCTCAAAACGGCCACCATGGCTGCTCTTGTTTCCAACTTTCAGATCGACACAATAATGAGGAGAAGATATTTGTGGGTTGTAATGAAAGGAATTACTGTAGACACCCAGCATTCTTGTATAAGGGCCACCATCTGAGTGCCTCTTCTTGTACTGTCAGTTTTGCGGAACTGACAAGTTTATTCATAGATTTTGCTCGTAACTTTCTCGGACGCAATCGGATTGACTTCAATCTTTCGCCGCTAGCTTCATATTTTCGTTCTCTTCAAGATGATTGAGAATAAATCCTCGAATCAAGCGAATTCCACTTCTTTTGCTCCAATGACTCCAAAACACCTAATAACTCAAAAACACGCGTAAAGTACATAATTTACAAGAAAAATAGCAAAGAAAGCATAACCAATAGATATTAAATGAAGGCGTATTCTACACCTATCACTCTTTAGTTGCAACATTGTTGTCACTGTATTGAAGCCAGATGGCATATCATTCTCAGATGTTGGCATATGGTATACGGCCTGTAATACCCAATCCCACAATTATAGTTTGAACGAAGCAAGTTATGATGAGTGAGAATGAGATTCCTGATGAAAATCTGACCTTTCTGAAGTGAAACATTCCTTTTGCTCTTCTTGTAGGATACACAGTATGACTCCCTCGTAATGAACTTCCTCAGAAAATGTACTTCCCAGCAAGCACCTGCTAGGTATAGTAACCAGGACCTGAAGTATGCTGCTGAAAATTTACAATTCCTGTACCAGGTACTGTATATGGTCTGTTTAGCATACTACATTTTTCTCAGCTGAGATCAAAAAGCATACCTAAAATCTCCATTTCTAAACACACAGTTTTCTTTTGTCTCAGACTTTGTCAAAATGCGAGACAGTTGTCTCACTATATCTAGAATTGCACCCTGAGGCTTCAGCAGCTAGATGAGCAACAGTGCAAGAGAAATTTCAGGATCTTGATACTCCAGAGTTGCTTAGTGCTGCTCTGCATAGGAAATTGAGTTTAATAACCAAAGACCTTGACAAAATATCCAAGGTAGTGTCCATTTTTAACATTTAATAATAAAATCCTCACCTTGTTTTGTAATTTTTTACTTTCTGTCGATGCTTATTGTAACAATCTTTTCTACCAGGGTCAGTATCCAGAATGGAAGCTGCTTCACCTTGCTGATATGCAGAAAGAGATGGAGAATCTTCTGCGGAGCCAGGGATTGTTGCCGTTCTCAGATTACTCAGAGGTAAGTCGTCCTTGGATTTCTTATTTATCGCATGTTCCACTACACTGGAAATTTTTAACTAAAAGCTTTATGGTTCTAATGGTGCCCATGAACTAGCAGGTTCTGAAGCAGTTGGAGTTCTTCAGCAAGAGCAAGGTTGGCTGAAGGATATGAAATATGTTGTCACCAGCACTGGAGATACACAATTTGCAAGATTACTGAATTCCCTGCACTGAAAGCAGTACCACCTGTTGTCTTCTGCCATGTGACTTGACATTAGAGTAAAAAATTTCAAAATTGATTGATTTGTAAACTTAATGAATACCATTTGAACTTATGTTACAAGTAAGATCTGTCTATGGTTTATAAGTAAAATCTGAGTATGGAACATGGATTAATTGGTTTTTAACATGTTGATCAATGGATTATTGAACCTGGTGTGATTTGAACACACAACCTTCTGACATAAGTCAGACGCGCTACCTGTTGCGCTACAGGTCCGTAATTCACAATTATTTATATTATGGACACAATCAACTGCACTTTTTGGTTTGACTCGTGGCTACCTCCTTCACGGCTTCACCTGCACTCAAATCAACTATGGTTTTACTTTAGGCAAGGAAAGGAATGCACAGAAGTGGAGTAACTTTTTCTCATGAGTTATGACCTGATACCACTGTTTGATAACCAGAATAAAATATAAAATATGTTGAGAAGAAAACATTAATCACAATTGTAACTTAATAGATCAATTGCAGTGATGCTGGTGAGCAAGTTTAGAAAGTCTTGACTATGCATCGTTTATATGGGATTGCTCCACCTAAATGACCAGGGTGAAGGAACAAGCATACTCCGTATCAGTTATTATTCACCAAAGGCTGAGAAGAAATGAAGATTTCATGACAAGAGTTTTTAACATCTTGGATTCAGGCAATGAATAACTAAAGCAAAACTAAGCAGGAATTGAGATAGAGCATGATTGGCTCCAGTCAGGGATTCAACTAGAATGTAACCAGTAGTATCCATAGGTCAATGCCTATTATTGTTTATAGCCCCAAAAGTAAATTCCGGGGCTTCATAACATAAATCGTTTGGGATAGAAAAAATCAAACATAATAAACTAAACAGTGAATTTATTGGAGCTCCATGAGTGTTGACTAAACCTCATTGCCAGCTAAACCATAAAAACGAATGCAACATTGTATTGCAAAAACCCATTTTTCGCATAAATAAGTTTAAACAAAGGCAACAAGGTACCATTATGAACAATACCAGCTTGGTTATGGGTGTCCAGTGTCTAACAATAGAAGAGTTGTAGTTGAACAGTGAACACATAAACACTATTACACAAATACAACATACTTTGAGACTACCAAATTGGACATCAATTTCACAGCAAACCAAACGAGAAAAGAGGTTGTTATAGAAATAATAACCTGAGTCAATATTCCTAGAGCAAGAGCTGACATTTCCTTCAGTTGTAGATTTGGAAATTGAAGTGTCGCAATCAGAGGTTGCAAAGCACCTCTCTGCACAATGTGAACCTGCATTTAGACAGGAAAGTTGGAATGGGATATAGCTTACTAACCCAAGAGGTTTTAGACAATAATGGACCCACAATTATCAGAAGTTAATCCACACACAAAAAAAACAAAATAAAGTAGAAGCAAATGCAGTAGCAGTAGTACTCGCTTTACTGTAGTCGGTAAGGTCGCAGCATCATAACCACAGCTTCCCTAACTTACACAACTCAAAGAATATATGTTTCCCTGAAAAGTAATTCGATCGGCATCAAGTATCTCATATCCTCTTTATCACATATTTATTTTGATGATGTCTGCAGCGGCCAATGGTGTTGTTATTGCAACTGAGAAGAAATTACCATCAAACTTTGGTCGACGAAACATCTGTGTGAGTGGATAGATATACAACTACTGAAGGAAAACTAGGGTGCATTAGATTTGGATAAGATGATAGAGAGACGCGGAAGAGAAAGACGGAGAAACCGGAGAGACACGAGTTGGACTTGTATCACCCAGCAGGTAAAAATTACGTTTACCCACTGCAGCTGGGTGATAAAAACTGATTTGATGATTGACGCACGAAAAAAACGACGTTCCTATTTTTAGTTATTGCTCAACTTTGGACCAAACAACGATATAAAATTTAGTGCGAAAAATTTGATGTTGACTTTTAAAATTCTAAATCACCTGGGAATAGGTTGTGCAAACCATCAAAAATTTTATGCAAACCACCACAAAAGATGCAAACACACAACTAAAGATTTAAAAGATTTAACCGGCGTGATGATCGGATTTGGAAATTCTAAATCACCTGGGAATAGGTTGTATCAAAATTTTTATGCGCAAACACACAACTAAAGATTTAAAAGATTTAACCGGCCGGATTTGGTATACCTCAGTTAATAACCTGGCTAAATTGGGCCTACTACACTTAATTTGGGCCTATCAATTTTCCTTCCCACACCACCAAATTACTCTAGGCACCCAAATTTCTAAAAAAATATTAATTTACCCCCACATTAATTCCTAAAACTATCTCATATAAATAGTAATCTTTCTATTTTCAGTAAATCCAAAAGAAAAAAAAACCTAAACCTAACAAACTTTCTATTTTCTTCCTAATCTTTCCAAATTCTCAAAACCCTAATAAAAAAAATCTTCATCCTCTTCTCCAACGAATCCTCGATCCAACCAAGAAAAAGGTAAATCTCCATCAACCCATTCTATGATTTGCATTTCTTCATTCATTTACATGATTAAATCTTCAATTTTCGAAAATCAAAATCTCTGATTACACCCAGAATCGGTTTATGTGGACAATATCAAATAAACCGATTCTTGGTTTGGTTTCCGCCATGAAGAACATGCATAATAATCGGTTTATATGATGATTAACATCAACCGATTTTAGGGTTTGAAACAAAAGATGAAAATACATGACCAGAATCGGTTTATAAGTGCTTTAAACTAATCCGATTCTGGGTACCTTTTTTTTCTTTTTTAATTATGCGATCCCATAATCAGGTTTTATGTGCTTGTTAATTTACCGATTATGACTGTCTCTTTAGATTCCTTTTCATAATCGGGTTTTATATATGTATCACATAAACCGATTGTGAATGTTTGACATTCCTGTATGTTTTTGTAGTCAAAATCGGATTACATATGTTTCATTATGTACCGATTATTAACTAGTTTCTTTTTGGTTTTATGTAGATATGGACTTCTCACACCTACCGTTTTACTCTCGAGAGCTCACATTGGAGGACATCCTTAGGAAACCACAACGAGTGCCATAAAGAAGCATCTATAAGTTTGCCTATGGGCGTGAGACCCATCTTGAACAAGCCCTCGCATTGATTGACAAGCTTGCACTGGATGAGCTTCGTGAGGTCATGAGGTTCACTAGGATGAGGAGAAACATGATTTCAGCAGAGAGGGAGCTCCATGCATAAATGGAAGGTATGTGGGAACAAATGGCTCAAGCACAAGCTGCTGCTCCTGATGGTGCTGATGCTGGTGCTGGTGCTCCTGCTGATGGTGGTGCTGCAAATGCTCCGAATGGTGCTGCTGCTGCTGATGCTGGTGCTCCTGCACTTTAAGTTTTTACGTTTAAGTTTAGGTTTATAAGACTTGTGGATGTTTTAAGTTCTTAACACTCTTTTAATGTTTGTATTTTGGATGTTTTAAGTTCAACTCTTTTAAGTTCTTAACACTCTTTTAAGGTTTGTTCAACTTAATGCACTTGAAGTTTTAACTATAATTATGTGTTGCAACAATCGGTCTACTCGATATGTCAACATAAACCGATTGTGCAAGCTATTTTTCCTGTATGTTTTTCAAGCTAGAATCGGGTCACATATGCATATATATAAACCGATTGTTCAAGCAATTTTTCCTATATGTTTTTCAAGCTAGAATCGGGTCACATATGCATATATATAAACCGATTAGTTTCGGTGAAATTCAATTGTTTTACATGTCTTTAATCGGTTTATGTTGGTCACAAAAAAGACCGATTCTTGGTGGCATTAAAACTCAATCGGGTTATACTTACCTTCTAGAAGACCGATTATGCCAAATTATTTCATGTTTTTCAAAAAAAATAGACGTTAGGGACTTTCTTTATAAATAGGGACCTCACCCTTGGACCCCATTTGCCCCAAAATTGATCATTTTATTCCCCCTCATTCCATATACTCCACAACTACTCATTTCATACCTCCACATACAAGAAATAGCATCATTTTATTCAAACGAAGATTTTGCAATCACCAAAGCATGGTACGCGGAAACTCGAGTTAGACGTCAATCCTCCGTAAGGGTGGATTCCGTAACCTTTTGGGCTAGGGTACACAACAAATTTAGCCAAGAATTTGGAAATCCTAATGGAAGAAGTGTTCAACAAGTCCATGATAGGCACCTAGTCATCGAAAATGCGATACTTGCTTATTTAGCTCTCCAACCCTGGATTTTCAACGCTACCAACTTCAACTTGTCCATTGAACAATTTGTAAGTATTTTTGTGGTTTGTTTTACGTAACCCATGTTGTTTTATCTTCCAATGAAACACCACTATCAAATGTAAGTTTGTTTTTGTGTTTTTGTAACACGAAGTCGTGAAAGCGTGCTACTTGGAGGAAAAGGGGGAAGCATTTGCATTCGATGCAAGCTATCACTTCTTGGTAGAAAACATCCCGGAGGATGACCCGGACTTCATGGATCGTGTATCGTCTTCGGAGGAAGATTGATGGCTTTAGAAGTTTTTGTGGGTATACCTCTATGTAAACCCTCATGAGACTATAACCCGTCCACTAGGGTCGCCTAGGGGTTTAAAGGCTTGATGCATTTGCTAAATGCATCCTACAATAATGAAATGAATGAAAAAAAAAATTCTTATGAAAGACAACAATCGGTTTATATATGTCACATTAAACCCGGATTTGCAAAATCGGATTATATATATGCCATAGTCAACCGATTTTGGAAGTCCTCTGTTAATTTTGAAACACCAACCCAGAATCGGTTCATGAGTGCATGAACGTAAACCGATTCTGGGTACTGTTCACGAAAAAAAATCAACAAATTTAAATTGTTTGATGTTTTGAAGAACTCTTTAACATTATTTGATCTCACATATACAACATAATTAACACTAATACGTTTAATTAGTGCTAATTAAACATGGGTAAATTAGGTACTTAGGTAATTATTGGATAATGGGTGGTGTGAAAGTTATTTCTAATGACCTTTTTTGTCATCTAATAGTAGGCCCAAATTAAGTGTAGTAGGCCCCAAATTTAAATGGACCTAGTATCCTAAGGGGTGGCAAGACTTGGTGAACTCATCTTATTGTCCGCGATCTAATAAAACTTTTAAGTATATCCTATTCTCTAAAATCAGTTTAATCTTAAGAACAAGGGCTATGGGATAGAGTGTTTTAGTACTCTATCCCCTTCAAAATGAATGAGAGTTTATGTGATAGACTATTCTTTCTACCATGCGATAGAGTACATCAAACGTTATACGTCTAATTAAGTGTCATATGAATTTTTTGTTGAATTTTTAATACATGAAAACCCAAAGTTTAAAAAGGGAGGGAATGTATTTTCAAGTTTAAACGAGGAAAACTTTTTAAACGGCTGACCATCACCTATATATACTTCATTTTATTCTCAAACGGCATTTAGTCAGCCGTATATGTTTCATTTTCTTTTAAAACGGGATGCCATGTGCCGTATGTGTTCCTTTGTATCAAACGACAAATAAATGGACGTATGAGGTGAGTCGCGTTTTCTTTATTGACGATTGCATATCATTTTTTGAAGATTCTCCAACTTATCTTAGAAATCTACAACACATTTTGGATCAGTTTAGTAGAGCTTCTGGACAAGTAGTTAATCTGCAAAAATCCACTATTTTCTTTAGTAAAAATGTTACCTCATCTCTCAGGAACAACTTTACTAACATTCTGCATACGAAGATTAAGGGGCTTGGTGAAAAGTGAAAACGTGGGAGTACCGAAATACACTACCAACTTTTTCTTAGGAAACTTGGATGGACTAAACTCGAATACAATTCAGAGAGTTCAATTTAATGAATCTCAATCAGGATTTATATGAAGTGCTTATATCTTTTTCTCACACAATCAGAATGTTAACATAGACAAGTCTGTGAAACTGATTATTCCGTGAGAGTACTTGCACGATTCCAAATATCAATATCCAAGATCAATCAAGTTGTATTCAACAATTGCGATGGAACTTATCTACTTGAATTGATTTTACGTACAACATGTGATATTTCAATTATAAAGATAAACAATATAATGCGGAAAATAAATAACACAGATAACAGAAATTTTGTTAACGGGGAAACCGCAAATGCAAAAAAAAAAAAAAAAAGACTCTAGACCTAGTCCATATTTGAATACTGAAATGTATTAAGCCGCTACAGACTCTAGTCTACTATAAGAACTTCGAAATGTAGTTGAGACTGAATCTACCGTCACAACGATTCAGTTACAGTCACACTCCTTACATCTCTTGGATCCCAGCAGGACTCCGCGTAATTGATTCCCTTAGCTGACGTCCTTTATAGAATAAGAGTTGCTTCAACTCAATTGAAGAATGTAAACTAATTTGCCTCCCAAAGATAAGCCTATATGTGATTTCCATTTTGATAAAATATCAAGGTGAGGTAGGAAATCGTTTGCAATAGACAAAGTCTAGCAAACCTAAAAATTCGGTCTTATGACTACCGAAGAGCAGCCTAGATTATTATTCAACTCACAAGTAGAAACTTGTGAAATCACAAAGTCTGAGACGAAGATACTTTGTGATTTCTATCTATATTGTTTGTTAGAGAAAACTCAACAATCAAAATAAGATCAAGATACACGAACTATCAAGATAAAGATAGTTGGACCTGACTTCACGAATCCCTAGGTGAAGTCTTTTTAGCCGCTAAACCTAAAAAGGTTAAAAGGAGAGGACGACTCTATTTTGCACTAGGACACACAAGAATAATATCAAGGATTCAAAGATCTCAGTTGTTTGAGGTTCTCCTTATATAGACTTTCAAGATCAAGGTTGCTTTGGATTTATGCTATGGTAGCTTTGGAATCAAGCAATCAATAATCACCGTTAAATGAAAAATAAGACTTGAGATTAACATAATAGAATATACACTCTGGTTAGGATTAACCATAACCGAACCGTGTACAAAGATATGTTCATGAAGGTTAGCCGAAACTAGCCAATTGAACGATAAGCTTAACCATTTTCATATAACACTTTAAGACTTTAATCTTGAGTCACACACATTATCAATCACGTCTAGATAGTGTTTTTAGAGAGTTGTTCAAATGTAGATTATATCATAGAAATAATTCTGATGCCTCTGAAAATATTCGACGGGGTAAGTACGTGTATCTGATACGTATACTCTACATGTTTGTGAATATTTTTGTCATAGTACGTGTACCGGGTATGCATACCCTTAAGACAAAAACGGGTTCAGGAACTCACAGATCTTTTATGGTTTGCATACTGGGTGTGCAGACCTTTCCTGGTTCACGAGTCAACAGACTTTTTATAGTATGGATACCGGGTAAGTGGATCAAAAAGTCGTTGTCGAACTATAGCTACGTTGGTACGTGTACTGGGTACATGTACTGCAGCTCTGGACTTATAAAAGTTATCCCAGTATGTGAACTTGTACACATACTATCATGTATCCAGATTTATAGTAGTTCTATATCTCTCTAATAATCAATTCGAAACATTCCCGAATAACATCAATGACACATGTCACTGTTCCAGACTATTTTCAAATGATTAAATCTTGAATCTTAATTAGGTTATAAACAATAAATTATTCTAAAAAAAATTCATCAAGTATGAACAAATGTTCTTACGCTTAGTCATCTTTCGAGAACGTAATCAAGATAAACTTGACTCGAAATTTATGTTATGCATGTATTTTCTAATTTAGTCGTGCGACAATGTCTTATAGATAGAAAGATGAAAACTTGAGAAATAGGTGGTCCAGTATTCACTTACCTTTTTTTGAAGAAATTCTCTAAAAGCTTCGGTTGATATTCGCCTTCAAACGGTAGAACGCAGTGATATGCGATACTTGATAAGCATGTAAATGCTACATTTTATACCCATATATATATTAGCTAGGATACAATATTTTAGTTACTAATACTATTTTAGTGCTTTTGTAGAAAGTACAAGTGAATTCGATCATCCAGCAAATAAACAACAAAATGTGAGACTTAATGGTGTTTGCGACAAAAATGGCAAAATGTGGTTGGCCTGGTATTTCCATGTATCAGCAAACACAATTATCAAATATGTTTTCCTGGTATTTCTATATATCAGCAACACTTATTACGCTGGCCTGGTATTTCTATATATCAGCAGCACTTATTACGCTGGCCTGGTATTCCTATATATCAGCAGCCGGGTTGGCCGGGTATTTCCATATATCAGCAACCACAATGATGAAATGGGTTGGCCTGGTATTTCCATATATCAGCAACCACAATGACAAAAATGACAAAATGTAGTTGGCCTGGTATCTCCATATATATCAACAACATAGAATTGTTTCATAGGCGAGGCAAAAACGCAGCAAATGAATTGAAATCAAAGTGGGGTTGGCACATGGAAACTGAAAATGGGAACTATTTTATCTTTCTTACTTTATTACAAATATATTCCACCGAGAAAGATAATTTATTTGTCATGTGAAGAATTAATTGAGGAATATTTACACGTGACTATTTTGGAAATAAAATAACTCTTTCTTCACTTGGGAGATTTTGGAAATAAGGGGAGTTTATTATTTCATTAGAAGAACGAGGTGGCAATACTATTTGGGGAAAGATACTGATGACGACATCAACTTGCATGCAAGATATTTCATTGAATAATTTATTTTGATACTTTGATTAATGAAATAAAAGAAAAGGAAGGTGTATAAGAAGGGAGGTGACTATTTGAGAGGGGGACCCCGGCCATAGTGCCGCAAGGAGAGAAGGGTTTTGAAGTTTTGTTTTTGATTCTTCATTTTTCATTAGCTAGAGTTTAATTTTAATATGTTTATGGCTTTTGAGAAAGCCATGTCTAGCTAGAGCCATGTTAGGGTTTAGGTAGAAACCAATTTTATTGTGTAAACTCTACTTTGATATGCTTAATAATGATTTGATTGATTAATAGTTCTTCTTCATATAGCTTGGTATTTAATCGTTTATGTAATTTTCTTGATTATTTATGCTTTTGAATTGATATTGCGTGCTTCGGTTAAATCCCTAGACGTGGTATGCAAGGATTGATAGTTAATGCTTTAGAATCACTACCCATGAAGCGAAGGAAACTATAGCGGAGAAACAATATTTGATAATGCATGGAATATATTTTTAAAGATTAGTAGAGTTTGCATAGTTAATTGGTGGAAACCGAAGACCTAGCAACCCATTCTCATTTTGTTTATTGTTAGAATTATTTTTATCTCGTTTTGTTTCAAATTTCTGAAAATCATTCAAACATCATCTCGTTGGTTACTTAATTTTTGATATTAGTTGGTAGAGTATTTCACACTTCTCGTGGGAACGACCCGCATTTGCTATCGATACTACAATTGACCCGTGCGCTTGCGGATATAACTAGGTTTTATTTAATCGTTAATTTGGTCATATAAAATCTACATCAATACTCAACTACAATCGCGTGTTTGCCTGCTCTGATACCAATTGAAAACGTGGGGGGTACCAAAATACACCACCAACATTTTCTTAAGCAACCATGTATGGACTAAAATCGAATACAATTCCGAGAGTTCAACTTAATGAATCTCAATCAGGAATTATATGAAGAGCATATATTTGTTTCTCTCATAATCAGAATGTTAACAGAGACAAGTCCGTGAACCTGATTATTCCGTGAGAGTACTTGCACGATTCCAAAGATAAATATCCAAGATCAATCAAGTTGTATTCAACAATTGCGATGGAACTTATCTACTTGAATTGATTTTATGTACAACCTATGATATTTCAATTATAAAGATAAACAACATAATGCGGAAAAAATAAATAACACAGACACCAGAAATTTTGTTAACGAGGAAACGACAAATGCATAAAAACCACGGGACCTAGTCCAGATTTGAACGCCAAACTTTATTAAGCCGCTACAGACTCTAGTCTACTATCAGAACTTCGGACTAGAATGTAGTTGAGACCGAATCTATTGTCAGCAGGACTCCACGCAATTGATTCTCTTAGCTGACGTCCTTTACAACCTAAGAGTTGCTTTCAACTCAATTGAAGACTTAAAAACCAATCGACCTACCACAGATAAACCTATATGTACTTTTCGTTCTGATCAGAGATCAAAGTGACTTTGGAAATCGATTGCAATAAACAAAGTCTAGCAAACCTAAAAATTCGGTCTTATGACTCCCGAAGAGCAGCCTAGATTATTATTCACCTCACAAGTAGAAAATTGTGGAATCACAAAGTCTGAGACGAAGATACTTTGTGATTTGTATGTATCTTGTTTGTTGGAGCAAGCTTAACAATCAAAACAAGATCAGGATTCACGAACTATCAAGATAAAAATATTTGGACCTGGCTTCATGAATCCCTAGGTGAAGTCTTTTTAGTCGATATACCTAAAAAGGTTTAAAGGAGAGGACGACTCTAGTTTATAACTAGGACACACAAGAATAGTGTTATGGGTTCAAATATCTCAATTGTTTGAGGTTCTCCTTATATAGACTTTCAAGATCAAGAGGTTTCTTTGGATTTAAGCTAAGGTAGCTTTGGAATCAAGCAATCAATAATCACCATTAGATGAAAAACTTGACTTGAGATTAACATAATATAATATACACTCTGGTTAGGATTAACCATAATGGAACCATGTACAAAGACATATTCATGAAGGTTAGCCAAAACTAGCCAATTGAACGATAAGCTTAACCATTTTCATATAACACTTTAAGACTTTAGTCTTGAGTCACACATGTGATCAATCATGTATAGATATTGTTTTTAGAGAGTTGTTCAAATGTCGATTATCTCATAGAAATAATTCTGATGCATCTGAAAATATTCGACAGGGTAAGTACGTGTACCTGGTACGTGTACTGTACATTATCATGAATATTTTAGTCATACTACGTGTACCGGGTATGTATACCCTTAAGATAAAAAAAAAAGGTTCAGAAACTCATTGATATTTTATGGTTTGCATATTGGGTATATTTACCTTTTCGGTTTGAAACCAATAGATCTTATCCGGTTTGCATATTAGGTATGAAAACTGGGTATGCGTACCAAAAAGTCGTTGCCGAACTTTAGCTATGTCAGTATGTGTACTGGGTACATGTATTGCGGCTCTAGACTTATAACAATTCTTCCAGTATGTGAACTGGTATGCATACTGTCATGTATCCAAATTTACAATAGTTCTATATCTCTCTAATAATCAATTCAAAATATTCCTGAATAACATCAATGACACATATCACTGTTCCAAGCTATTTTCAAATGATTAAATCTTGAATCATAATTAGGCCATAACAATAAATTGTTTTAAACCAAATTCATCAAGTATGAACAAATTTTCTTAAGCTTAGCCATATTTCAAGAACGTAATCAAGATAAACTTGACTCGAAATTTCTATTAGGCATTGTTTATGGGTGAAAACTATTACTGCCGGTTTTGGTAATTTGGGGTGTGTGGATGAGAAATGAATCTAAACCCTAAACAAATGCACTGCACGGGAGTGCTTGTAATTCGAGAAATCAATCTGTACAACTCTGTCCTAAACCAAGAAATGGCCGTTCCAAACTTGCTTCGGTCACAAAGTGAAGGAGATGGGGTTGATCTTAGGGAGGGAAGCGAAGAAGGTGTTGAGATTGTGGAGGTGTTGGATGTTTTACAACTTGTATCAGAAAGCTGAACTGGCTTGCAGAATGTAAGCTATCAGTTCCGGTGTTTACGATTGTATCAACACTTGGTTTTCTGTCTTGTCATTGTCTCGTCCTGTGGAAATAGGGAGGAGAACCTATTTATACAAGTCATTAAGCCTAACCCACGTCTCTCATGGGAAGTGGAGGAAGTGGAGTGATGGAGTAGCGGAGTTGTGTGTTAGTGTCACACGACTAGTCTTGCCCACTTCTCCCGTCATCACTAACCGTCCATGACTTCCTGACACGTTCTTGTGATGGCACGTTGTGCGCTGCACGCTGTAAACCGCCAAACCAATACCCCAGTAAGTATCCCCTAGTTTGTGACATGATTGATGTCTCGATCGTGTGGATCGTGGAACCCACATGAAGTACCATGTAATGCTGGATTAAATAACTAAGTTATTTAGGAAGTCGATATTTACGAGATATCGTGTGTATTCTATGCAGGTAACGCATAGAATATATTCAGCATGTGTGAAGCATCGCTGTTTTAAGGCTTAACGGAGTAAGTCACGAATTTAAGTGTCTTAAAATAACATCATGTCCAGCCATCTTCGAGTGATCGTTTGGAGGCATACAGGAAAGCGCTGATTTGGCCGATCACCTCATGTGGAAGAGTGGTGGACGGTGATCGTGGTGATGCATTGCTGGTCTCTTAACTCCTAACCAGGGATGCTTAACCAAGCTGGTAGAGTTGGACGGACGAGATGATCTGTGACGCTCATCTGCGACCGTTGATGAAGTTTTAGGGTTTTGAAGAGGTGTGCAAGCATCACTCTTCAGCTTGATTGAATCCAAGCATGGGAGACGTTTTTGACAAGACCGACCAGGCATGCGTGTAGACGGCTTGCCGGTGTACATGTCGGTACCTTACTGTCCCATGGAGATGTGATCGAAGCCACTCAATTTTTCCGGCAAAGTTGTGGTCGAGATCGGTTTACAATTAGAACCGCGCGACCATGCCAAGTTTGGGCGCACGAATCGAGGCATCTAGCCATGGTCGGCCTTGGCCGATTGGTCACGCATGTAGACGGGCCCACGGTTAATGTGTTGACATGCTTGGGACCTTTTGAGTCTACATCTACACCCTCCAACTATGCTTGTGAAGATGGATGGTCGCGACTGATTTGCGACACATGTGATATGCCGCAAATCCTAATTAGGGTTTCATGTCCACGCTACTTTGGTTGGACAAATTGGCAAGATACACTCCTCTTTGGAGAGGCCGACCATGTGGGGCCCACATTGGGCCGGTGGTGAACATGCCAATACCTGCCTGACGGCTATGGGTCTAATCCAAGCCATCCAAGGTGAAGTTGGATGGTCGTGATCAATTTAAGACCTTTAGTGGAATTTCCTGCGACCCTTAAAGCATCACGCCGGCCGAACTTTGGGAGAGCGTTTACTCCTCCCTGGCTGGGTCGTGAGGTGGTCGATTATGCAGGTGTGAAGGGGGCCCGCCGGTATGCAGGACAACGCTTGTCAAACCGGCCATGGGACGATCTATGCCGTCCAACCATGCCGGTGAAGTTGGGCGGCCGCGATCTGTTTGAGACCGTCATTGGCAGTCTTGTGCGTACATGGTTTCCAAGCTGATCCATACCATCCCAACCATCCAACCTAGGCTGGTGTTCGGTGGTTTGTTTTGGAGGCGTGGCATGTATTCGACCGACCAGGGCATAAAACGGGCCCGCTGGTGGTCATTAAGATGGTAGCCTGCTCCTGCTGAGGATCGTCTAGGCTGGTTAAATCGTGCGGCCAACTTGCGTGGTCATGATTGTTTCTGAGACTGATATGGACAGTCCAGATTCAAAATATGCTCAATCGGGCTAGCATAACACACCGAGAGATATATGCTCAATCGGGCTAGTATAACACACCGAGAGTTGTAGCCTGTACGGGTATTTCGTGCATGCCTCATTAGTGACACTTGGAGATTCGTGTTACTCTGCTGAGAGCAACACTCAGTCTTCATGCCGCACCAATAATGAGAGTTCAGCGGGAACATCACAGGAAATACAAGGCTGGTCATGCATTAATTAATAATGCTATAAATTCACAGGGTATATGGGATTGTTGCTACATGCTCCATTTTAGGTGAATTAGTAAAGTGGAGAAGTATTCATCACTTATCAGTGGCTTTATCCTTTGCAGGATGTCAGCGCATAATTTTGGATTTTACAATTTTATCCTTAAATGAAAATCCACCATCAACATTAAGTCCCCTGCCTAGCGCATAATGGTTACACTATTGTGGGGTAGGCATTAGATGGTGACAAATAAAGATAAAACTTTTGAGACAAAGTTAGAGGTTACCAGGAGAGGCGGGTCGTCCTGTCCTTGGATCATGTCACGTTCAAGAGGCGTCCAGGCGAGCATTCCCCTAGCATGATTTCGGACTTGCCTGCTTCGATCGACCTTGCTATGCCTGCTTCGGTCGAGACCCTGCTCCGTGCTTGCTCCGCTCAAACTTGGGGCCGTGCCTAATCGACGGACTGCTGCGCCTGCTTCGTTCGTGGGAGTACGCCAGGTGTGACGACAACATTGGTGGGACCGGTTTCCTCCTTCGGGTATTTGAGCCAAGAAGGGAATAAAACTTGTATGCTCATTTTCCATAGAAAACCGTGCATGTAACCATGGACGGATGTGGACTCCACCACGTATATGCTTCGACCAAACGTCACCCTGTTGAACCTGTTTGATAGGCATGTGGGCCCGCCTACTTCCCTCAACCGTGGGACTCATCATGCGCATGCTTGATCGAACGTGGGCTTGTTGTGCCTGCTTCGGTTAAACGTGGGTCCATTGTGTGCCTGCTTTGGTCATGGGACCCGATGTAAGCATGCTTGCTTCGAACATGGGCAGATGTGCATGCTTCGATCAAACACGGATCCACCGTGTACATGCTTCAAACGTGTGCGCCTATTTCATTCGAATACCAGCCTTATGACCTTGATCAACACCGGCTTCGTGGACTCGACCAACACCGACCTTGTTTACTGACGTGGCCCAATACCAGCCTTGTTTGCTGACGTGGCCTAATACCTTGCTGACGTGGCCCAATACCAGCCTTGTGACCTTGATCGGCCTTGACCAATACCGGCCTGATGTGACCCAATACCAGCCTACTTGGGTTACGTGATATCAGTCTTTCTCGCGTGACGGTATATTAGCCTTGCGATCTCGACCAATACCGGCTTCGCGGACTTGAGTAACATCGGCCTCGTTTGGCCCAATACCAGCCTTGCTTGCTTTGCCCGTACGGTTTATGTACTTGCTCGAGTGTCATTCTTGGTACTTCGACCAAACACCGACCCAGCTAGCTTGACCAAACACCGGCCTTGCCTGCTTCGCTCGAACGTGGGACCCACCGCGTGCTTGCTTTCCTCAAAAATGAACCTTGTGTGCTCAAATGTAAATGTGGGTCCTGCAGAGCGTCGAAGCAGCTTCTGGAGCAAGCAGGTCCCATAGAGCGTTGAAGCAGCTTTTGGAGTGTACGTCTAAGTGGGTCCCGGAAAGAGCGTTAAAGTATTGAAGCGACTTCTTCTGGAGAGGGATGAAACGCCTTCTTCGAGAGAGAGAACATTGAAGCGGCTTCTGCTGGAGGGAGCGTTGAGGCGGATTCTTCTTCTGTTTGGTTTCCTCTTGCGAATTATATGCTTCTTGATTGACCATCTCTCTTGTGCTGAAGAAGTTCTTGACTGACAGCGAAGGAATTTCATGCTGAGCCTCAGTCCCCAAGCGTGGTCTACGTGGCTCTATCTTGTATGCCCGATGGGTCTTTTGTACGTAGTGGTCGTTGATATGGTGAAGCTCTGGATGGCATCAATCGACGAGCAACAACGTTTCTTGGTAGAAGATGTGATCAGAAGAGACTGGCAGGGAGAGGCGTGGTGGAAACTTGCACGAACTTGGCACCCTTCATACAATGGTAGAGATCGTCTCGTTATTAGAGGGAGAAGCTGGAACCGATGGCTTTCTTGATGTTTCTTCATGGAATAGAGAAGAGGGAGACAGTCCCCTACCCACGAGTATCCACTGAGCTTTTGACTTGATAGATGTTGTCACGCTGGGTTCATGAGGCCGTCTTTTCGCCTGCGTTGCGCTTCATAGACGTCCATGAATATCACCGGCCTTTGACAATACATCTGCACTCTTGAGTATATCCTCGTCTTTGGACATCTTCGAATGATAGCGTGCTTGCATCTCTCTAAATTCACCATCTTTGAGATGGGCAGTGCTAAACGTCATACTCCTTTGCCATTATCATCTTTGGATAGTGTCTTTGAGGAGTAGGGAAGTTCCTTCATGCGAATGACTGAATTAATGATGAAGCTCTTGACATGGAGAATCTGTATGTACCTCTTAAGACCCAGGTGCAATCTCCTTTGGTAACGCAACTACTTCTTCTACGGGAGACGAAATTATGAAAGCGTCTCTCATTGATGTTACTGCCGTCGAGCCAGACATGGAATATCTTGGAAGTTGTTTCATCATTGTGGAAGTCGTGCATGAGGTACTAGAGTTGGAGTTGACGCGCATGATGTTGTATCTCGGTGGTTTTCCTCCTACAGGAAACTGCTTACAAAAGGCTGAAGGTTGTATTGCCCGTTGGTGAAATATATGCTTCCACGAACATCATGAGGCTGTTCATTATTGGCAGACTTGCTGTTTCTAGCAGGGCAGGTGCTGTCGCAACTGAGTGTTTAGCAGCTTCACGGAGTTCAGAGGATGTCTGAAAATGCTGGTTTGTTAACAAAGCATGATTGACATGTACCGCCCTATTAATGCGTAATTACACCTTGAGGTGTCGGCTCCAGTAGATCTGAAGATGTCCCGGGCCCGCTCTCATCCGGGCTGACATAATAGGCGAACCCTTTGTGATGAGTTGAAGATGACAATATTCGTTGAATCTTCAGAAACGCTTCCTGCTATAGTGCGGTCCAGACGAAACTTGCTCCTTTCTTCATCAAGGGAGTGAATGAAGCAACGAGCTAGGCCATACCAGGTACAAAACGTCGAATGTAGTTCACCTTGACCATGAAGCTTTGAATCTCCTTCACGGTTCGCGACAGCAACATTGTGAGGATAACTTGAGTCTTGGATTTGATTGCATCATGCTCATACATCCTTATTTGGTTGTAGCCGCCACATCCATCCATGGAGGATAACATGCCGTGTCCACTGGTAGCATCTACCAACATGTCGATGTTAGGTAGAGGAAAATCATCTTTGGGGAAGCATTCGTTCAGGTCTCTGGAATCCATGCAACACCTGATCTCGCGCCTGAATTGCCTCAGAGATTGTTTGACCAGCTTGGATCGGAGATTGTATGAATGCTTACACAAGGTAGAGATGATGGAGATAGGCCTAGGAGATTCTCATCTTCGAGCTCATCAGTTGTGGAGTTGGTGCCATCTTGCAGCTGTCATGGAGCATCTAGCACTTTTCCTGTGGATCGTCGTTGTTGCAGCATTCCGTTGGGCGGAGAGAAGAATTGAGACGCCTTGTCAGCAAGGATGCATCAAGGGGCATAGCCTTGGATGATGCAAGTCGGTCCTCCTCCTGGATTGACGCCCACGTGGAGAGTGGGATGCAATGAACTTTGTCTGATCTTTCCCGCGAAGCTTCCCTCAATTTGAACAGTTTCACTCCGCATATTGGTGCGCAAGGAGACAATGATGCAGGGATACGAACGACTTCTTTATTCAGTATAGTCTTCAGGCATTGGTGACACGTTGAAGGGACGATACTATTGTCATGAAGCCATGGTCTCCCTAGTATCATATGATAGTTTGGCTCCTTCTCGATGACTTCGAATTTCACTTTCGACAGAACGGGCCCTACTAATAAATTCATATTGACATACCCGTATGTGCTGGTCTGGATTCCTTCAAAGCCTGTCATTATGGTAGGCTGTCGTACAATCTTTCATGGGCGAACCTTTGCTGTCCTGAGAGTCTTGAGAGTTATCACATTCGAAGACGCTCCCGTGTCGATGAGGGTCCTCTTGAAATCTGAATTCTTGATGCGTGCAGTAACATGTAGGGCCCAGTTGTGACCTTCCTCCGTCATCATGTCGACCTCTGTAAATGTAACATTATTCACAGATGTTTCTGATACGTTCGAGACTTCTGGGCGTGAAGGAGCCAGGTGCACGTCCAGGTCTATATGGTTAATTGCAATGAACGTCTCCGCCCGCTGATTCTTCGAGAGGTGTAAAAGTTTGCATAAACTTTCCAATAGAGAAGCCGCTTCCTGATCCACCAGCCTCTGGTTCATAGTGAAACTATTGACTTAAGGAGGATCGCTGCGAGGATCAGTCCCCAGTGTAGAAATCTCTATGACGGGAGAAATGCTCGTATATGATGTCATCTCGATGAGGAGATCGAGTATGTCGTTTATCGCTTCTTTGATCAGGTCCATGTAGGCCCGCGCCATTATAGTACCCGCTCCGGGTGCGTTGAATGCGTTCCTTGTTGGCTCTAGGGTCTGTCGTGGCTCTTGTGGCAATCGATTAGTTAATGCCTTAAGAAAAGTGAGTACCTCTTTCTGAGTTGTAGCCATATCCATTTGAGTCTTAGCAAGAACTTCCTGCCTCTCCATCAAGTCTGCGATGGTAATGGGAGATGGTCCTCCTCTTGTCCCTCCGGCTGCTCGTCCTGATGAAGGAATAAAACTTGTTTTTCTGGTGATCGCCGGAGGTGTTACACTTGAGGAGATGCCGGGATTCGCGGCTGCTCTGGATCTGGTGATAAGAGGCGTTACGCTTACTGGAACGTCTCCTGCTCCGCTGGCGTTGGTGGTAGAAGAAACGGCTCCACGAGATGTATTGACCACAGTAGCTCCACAATCAAAAATCGATTGCAATAGACAAAGTCTAGCAAACCTAAAAATTCGGTCTTATGACTCCCGAAGAGCAGCCTAGATTATTATTCACCTCACAAGTAGAAAATTGTGGAATCACAAAGTCTGAGACGAAGATACTTTGTGATTTGTATGTATCTTGTTTGTTGGAGCAAGCTCAGCAATCAAAACAAGATCAGGATTCACGAACTATCAAGATAAAAATATTTGTACCTGGGTTCACGAATCCCTAGGTGAAGTCTTTTTAGTCGATCGACCTAAAAAGTTTTAAAGGAGAGGACGACTCTAGTTTATAACTAGGACACACAAGAATAGTGTTAGGGGTTCAAATATCTCAGTTGTTTGAGGTTCTCCTTATATAGACTTTCAAGATCAAGAGGTTTCTTTGGATTTAAGCTAAGGTAGCTTTGGAATCAAGCAATCAATAATCACCGTTAGATGAAAAACTTGACTTGAGATTAACATAATATAATATACACTCTGGTTAGGATTAACCATAATCGAACCATGTAAAAAGACATGTTCATGAAGGTTAGCCAAAACTAGCCAATTGAACGATAAGCTTAACCATTTTCATATAACACTTTAAGACTTTAGTCTTGAGTCACACATGTGATCAATCATGTATAGATATTGTTTTTAGAGAGTTGTTCAAATGTCGATTATCTCATAGAAATAATTCTGATGCATCTGAAAATATTCGACAGGGTAAGTACGTGTACCTGGTACGTGTACTGTACATGTTCATGAATATTTTTGTCATAGTACGTGTACCGGGTATGTATACCCTTATGATAAAAAAAAAGGTTCAGGAACTCACTGATATTTTATGGTTTGCATATTGGGTACATTTACCTTTTCGGTTTTGAAACCAACAGATCTTATCCGGTTTTCATATTGGGTATGAAAACCGGGTATGCGTACCAAAAAGTCGCTGCCGAACTATAGCTATGTCAGTATGTGACTAGGTACATGTATTGCGGCTCTAGACTTATAACAATTCTTCCAGTATGTGAACTGGTATGCATACTGTCCTGTATCCAAATTTACAGTAGTTCTATATCTCTCTAATAATCAATTCGAAATATTCCCGAATAACATCAATGACACATATCACTATTCCAAGATATTTTCAAATGATTAAATCTTGAATCATAATTAGGCCATAAACAATAAATTGTTCTAAACCAAATTCATCATGTATGAACAAATGTTCTTAAGCTTAGTCATATTTCAAGAACGTAATCAAGATAAACTTGACTCGAAATTTCTATTAGGCATTGTTTATGGGTGAAAACTATTTCTGCCGGTTTTGGTAATTTGGGGTGTGTGGATGAGAAATGAATCTAAACCCTAAACAAATGCACTGCACGGGATTGCTTGTGATTCGAGAAATCAATCTGTACAACTCTGGCCTAAACCAAGAAATGGTCGTTCCAGACTTGCTTCGGTCACAAAGTGAAGGAGATGGGGTTGATCTTAGGGAGGGAAGCGAAGAAGGTGTTGAGATTGTGGAGGTGTTGGCTGTTTTACGACTTGTATCAGAAAGCTTAGCTGGCTTGCAGAATGTAAGCTATCAGTTCTGGTGTTTGAATACGATTGTATCAACACTTGGTTTTCTGTCTTGTCCTTGTCTCATCCTTTGGAAATAGGGAGGAGAACCTATTTATACAAGTCATTAAGCCTAACCCACGTCTCTCATGGGAAGTTGAGGAAGTGGAGTGATGGCGTAGCGGAGTTATGTGTTAGTGTCACACGACCAGTCTTGCCCACTTCTCCCGTCATCACTAACCGTCCATGACTTCTTGACACATTCTTGTGATGGCGCGTTGTGCGCTCCACGCTGTAAACCTCCAGACCAACACCCCAGTAAGTATCCCCCAGTTGGTGACATGATTGATATCTCGATCGTGTGGATCGTGGAACCTACAAGAAGTATCATGTAATGCTGGATTAAATAACTAAGTTATTTAGGAAGTCGATATTTACGAGATATCGTGTGTATTATATGCAGGTAACGCATCGAATATATTCAGCATGTGTGAAGCATCGTTGTTTTAAGGCTTAACGGAGTAAGTCACAAATTTAAGCGTCTTAAAATAGCATCATGTCCATCCATCTTCGAGTGATCGTTTGGAGGTTATACAGGAAAGCGCTGATTTGGCCGATCACCTCATGTGGAAGAGTGGTGGACGGTGATCGTGGTGATGCCTTGCTGGTCTCTTAACTCCTAACCAGGGATGCTTAACCAAGCTGGTAGAGTTGGACGGACGAGATGATCTGTGACGCTCATCTACGACCGTTGATGAAGTTTTAGGGTTTTGAAGAGGTGTGCAAGCATCACTCTTCAGCTTGATCGAATCCAAGCATGGGAGACGTTTTTGACAAGACCGACCAGGCATGCGTGTAGACGGCTTGCCGGTGTACATGTTCGTACCTCACTGTCCCATGGAGATGTGATCTAAGCCACTCGATTTGTCCGACAAAGTTGAGTGGTCGAGATGGGTTTACAATTGGAACCGCGCGACCATGCCTAGTTTGGGCGCACGAATCGAGGCATATATCCATGGTCGGCCTTGGCCAATTGGTCACGCATGTAGACGGGCCCACGGTGATTGTGTTGACATGCTTGGGACCTTTTGAGTCTACATCTACACCCTCCATCTATGCCTTCGAAGATGGATGGTCGCGACTGATTTGCGACACGTGATATGCTGGAAACCCTAATTAGGGTTTCATGACCACGCTACTTTGGCTGGACAAATTGGCAAGCTACACTCCTATTTGGAGAGGCCGACCATGTGGGGCCCACATTGGGCTGGTGGTGAACATGCCAATACCTGCCTGACGGCTATGGGTCTGATCCAAGACATCCAAACATGCTGGTGAAGTTGGATGGTCGTGATCAATTTAAGACCTTTAGTGGAATTTCCTGCGACCCTTAAAGCATCACGCCGACCGAACTTTGGGAGAGCGTTTGCTCCTCCCTGGATGGGTCGTGAGGTGGTCGATTATGCAGGCGTGAAGGGGCCCGCCAGTGTGCAGGACAACGCTTGTCCAACCGGCCATGGGACGATCTATGCCGTCCAACCATGCCGGTGAAGTTGGGCGGCCGCGAACTGTTTGAGACCGTCATTGGCAGCCTTGTGCGTACATGTTTTACAAGCTGATCCATACCAGCCCAACCATCCTTCCTAGGCTGGTGTTCGGTGGTTTGTTTGGGAGGCGTGGCATGTATTCGACCGACCAGGGCATAAAACGGGCCCGCTGGTGGTCATTAAGATGGTAGCCTGCTCCTGCTGAGGATCGTATAGGCTGGTTAAATCGTGCGGCCAACTTGCGTGGTCATGATTGTTTCTGAGACTGATATGGACATTCCAGATTTAAAATATGCTCAATCGGTCTGGTATAACACACCGAGAGATGTATGCTCAATCGGGCTAGTATAACACACCGAGAGTTGTAGCCTGTACGGGTATTTCGTGCATGCCTCATTAGTGACACTTGGAGATACGTGTTACTCTGCTGAGAGCAACACTCAGTCATCATGCCGCACCAATAATGAGAGTTCAACGGGAACAACACAGGAAATACAAGGCTGGTCATGCATTAATTAATAATGCTATAAATTAATAGGGTATATGGGATTGTTGCTACATGCTCCATTTTAGGTGAATTAGTAAAGTGGAGAAGTATTCATCACTTATCAGTGGCTTTATCCTTTGCAGGATGTCAACGCATAATTTTGGCTTTAACAATTTTAGCCTTACATGAAAATCCACCATCAACATGCATGTACTATCTAATTTAGTCATGCGATAATGTCTCATAGATGGAAAGATGAAAACTCGAGAAATAGGTGGTTCAGTCTTCACTTAACTTTTGTTGAAGAAGTTATCCAAAAGCTTCGGTTGATCTTCGCCTTCAAACGGTAGAACGCAGTGATATCCGATACTCAACTACACACTTCTATATTAATCCGATACTTGACTAAACGTAGACTAGAAATCAAGATATAGTTTTGATCAACTAAATTTGACAACAAGCTTGAGATAGAAACACTTGTGAGTTCGACCGAGCAATTCTCTAACAAAAAGTATTTAGGTATACCTTTACTTATGCATTAATCAAGGGCGGAGAATTGCCAGCCTATCTTGGACCATGTGTTTGCTAAACTACAAGGTTGGAGTAGCAAGATTATTAACCAAGATGGTAAGAAAACTCAACTGAGTTTTGTTCTTAGACAATGGGTATGTATTATATGCAAGTTTTGAAATTATCTGACACAAAAATTCATCAAAAGGATCAAATCCAGAGGAATTACTGGTGGAACAGCTCATCTAATCATAGGAAATGCCACTTTATCTCATGGCCTAAAGTGAATCTTCCTAAAAGATTAAGAGGTTTAGGATTGAAATAACTTCATCATTATAACTCTGCCATGTTAGCCAAACTAGCGTGCAATATTATTATTCACAACCCAAATGATTCTATGTAAAATTGTTAAAGTATAAATATTTTCCTTACCATGATCTTAAATATGAACCTCCTCCTGATAATAAAATTCTATATGGATTTGGCAAAGTATTATGCATGGTGTTCAAATTGTTTAGCAGTTCAATAAATGGCAAGTTCGTGATGACACAATTATAAATATTTGGAAGCACAATTGGTTCCAAGTAAATCCTCAACTTTATATAACTAGAATGATCTTAATACTAACCATATCCAATGGGTTTCTGAACTAATTAATACAAATACTTCTCAATGGAATGTACATATTTTGCATCAGTTGTTTACTCCCATTTAGTCGCACTCTATCTTAACTAACCCTATAAATCTACAATCTCAAGAGATGTTAGTATGACATGTTACTTCAACTGGTTAATTTTCGACTACTTCTACTTATCATTATCTCTGTGACATTAATTCTCCATCAACATCTTATTCCTTAACCACTACTTTCTGATTGAAGTTCTAGAAATTGAAAATACCTTACAAGTTGAGATTTTTATGTGGAAGGTTATACATAATGCACTGCGTGTGAAAGCTAATTTGCATAATTCAACTGTTTTTTTTTTATCGGTTGCATAATTCAACTGTTAATGATGATCTTTGTGTTCTTTGTAATCCTCATCAAATAAAGGACATAAATCATTTATTTTTCACTTGCCCTTTTGCTACTGCAATATGGAAATCTTGTCTGCCACATCACCTTACTCACCTTAAACAGTTTGCTACTCTTCAGGATTAGATTACTTCATGGACCATAGATTCAGTCATCAAATTTTACTTCAGATACTCCTTCTCTACATGAAATGATTGCAACTATTTGGCATATTTGGAAATACAGGTGCAAAGTTTAGTTTCAATGGGAAATAGTCAATCCTAACTCTTCTTTACATCCTCTTTTTAAATATCTGGCTGACATGATTCATAACTCTCATACATCTCATGATAGTCATTTTGTAGGACATGAGCATCATTGGACTCCACCACCACCAAATACTCTAAAAATCAATGTAGATGCCTCTTTTCAAAACCCTTTAATTTGGATGGTATTGCTATGTTAACAAAAAATTCTACAGGGTCATATATTGTAGGAAAATGAGTTCTTAGAAGAGTAATTCATGTTCATCAAGCAGAAAGTTGGGACTTATTAGGAGAAGCTATGAAATGGGAAATGCATCATAACTGGAACAAGGTTATCTTTGAGTCTGACTCTAAAAATATAATATTGTATGTCAATAAAGTTTTGCTTCCTTCCTGACAATCTTCTCCTTTGTTAAATCAGTGTTTTCAACTTTATAAAAGTTACAGTAACTTGTCTTGTGTTTATGTTCCCAGAGTTTGTAATAAGGTGGCAGATTGCTTAGCTAAATCTGTCCGTATAAGCTGTAATCTTGTAGAATGGTGGCAAATTCCATCACCTGCTCTACATGTAAAACTAGGTACTGATATATCCTTTAATGTTTAATATATTTCTCTTTGTAGATAATGATGAACATCGATTGGTTTCTATTATTTTGTTTAACAACTAATTTTATGTTATCTCTGGTCGTAAATTTTGATGGGTTTATTTATTCAACCCTTCTAAACAGACTGAAAAAATTGGACTCCGCCAAAATCGACTCTCGCAGATAAATCGACTCTCATGGATTTGGTTGGTGGATCTCATCCCTCCATGAGGCTAATAGGGGCCATATTTTTGTGTCGGTTGTAGTGCAGTCTATGTTTGATACAGGTGTATCCTTTTAGGGAACTTAGTTAACCTGTTAAGTTGAGGGAAGAATCCTTGTTTAGGCAGAATTCCTAGTTAGGAAAGAGTTTTGTTTTAGGCAATAATCTTAGTTTAGGAAATCAATTCCTAATAGAAGACCTAGTCGGCTGAGTACGATGAAGTCTATAAATATAGAGGTTTGGTTGTTAACTAGAGGACACAATAAACCTAGAGAAGGCTTGGAACAATATTTGTGCAAGCTTAGCATACAGTTTAAGGTTAATCCACTATGTAGAGAAGATTGTGAGTGTAACAAAGAGAGAATTGTAACCGTTTTCTTGTTCATAATCTATAGAAGATATTTTCTTCGATTTACTACTTGTGTTCTGTTTTCTAAGTTTCTCGTCTATTATTATTCTAAATTCCGCGTTTATAGTAATAGCTACCAAGGTATATGGATCAATACGTATCAAGTCGGCATCACGAGCGAGGTTAGTTTTTAGGATAATTCCCTGTGGTTGATGGTTTTCACTAGATCTCTCTACATAAAGCTTGGTGAGGTACTCGAGATGCTAGAAGGCTTTAAGAAAATAAGGGGATCAAGGATGACGAAGTCAGATGACGAACATAAGGAATGTGAACCACAAATTATGGAAGAAAAGGTGGCTACGCTGCAAATATACATGAAGTCAATTCAAGTTACCCGTAAGAAACTGAGTGAGTGTATTCGTTCTCATACACCAAGCCGAAGACGAATAAAAGGATTACACCTTCACCTGAAGCTTCGGAAAAAGATGATTCGGAAGAAGAGGAAGAAGATGAGGATGAAGAAAAGAAGAAAAGTGGGTTTCTTAAAAGTCCTACATCAACTAAACCTCATGGTAAGAATCTGAAAATTGATTTTCTTATTGATATTCCACTTTACGATAGGAGTGTCGACGTATAAAAATTGGATGATTGGATTAAACGTCTAGAGACGTATTTTTGTTTCTTTGAATATGGTTCAAAGGAAAAGATTGCTTTTGCGGCATTGAAGCTACAAAATCATGCTCTAACCTGGTGAAAAGCTTATCAAAGACAAAACCTAGGTAAGGGAGTATTATCGTGGAAAAGATTCAAGGCATTTGTAAGGAAACAGTTTTATCCGGTTGGATACCTTGAAGAGAGATGGTTCAAGTGGTACAACTTGAAGCAGACCTACAACCAAACCGTGCAAGAATATACTTCGGAATTTCAGAATCAAGCTATGATTTTGAATTTATACTTGGGATATTATGTTGTCTATATGAAATATATTTCTGGGTTCCATGAATACATACGGAATGAGTTGAAGATTTTCTCGGTGGATACTATATCTAAAGCAAGTATAAAATCTAATGCCATTGAAGGCAGGCTTAAGAAATCTGATTCAAATGGAAATATTAAGGTGAAATCTGGAGGTACCACTGTGAAAGGAGGTAAAATGAGCAAAGAATAAGGGAAGTATAGTGACAAGAAAGGTTTGATTTGCACCCATTGCACGACAAGTTTTGGGTTAAAAACTTAATTTAAAGCCTAAAGGGTTGTAGGGGAAAGAAGCCAAGAAGGAAGCACTAGTCGCTCAAACTCCAAAAGAAGTCCACAGACTAACGGAACCAAATTCAAAGATCTCTATTATGACAGGGGCAAAAGGAAGACCTTCAAAGGATGATCTTAGGGAGCGACTCTTCACAGTGAAGATGCAGGTCAAAACATCATTAGTTGATGTTTTTATTGACCCAGGAAGTGAGAATAATTTACTTTCACATTCTTTGGTGTATAAGTAAGGATTGAAGATTATCAAACATCCAAAACCATACCCTTTAGGATGGCTTCAAAAAGATGGGGGCTTACAAGTTTCACAGCAGTGCACGTTCAAATTTGCTTTAGATAAGTCATATATTGATGAAGTTACATGAGACGTAGTTCCTTTGGATGTCTGCTAGGTAGTACTAGGTAGTCCTTACCTATGGGATATAGATGCAACTCTACACAGGAGGGAACAAAAGTACACCTTTACCAAAGATGGAGAAAGTTTTGTAATTCGGGCTATAGATTCTCCTCTTGAGGGATCAAGCTTGATCACATCCACTCAGGCTAAGCGGTTGGTGAATGCTAGCACAAAGTTCATTCTCCTTGTGATCCGTTCTCTTGAGGAGAAGCTGAGTAGAGTTTGTTTGGTAGCCTTGACTGCACAACAAGAAGATGACCTAGAAAGGTTGAAGTTGAAGTACAAATATTTATTTTCTGATGTCACGGGGTTACCGCTAAAGAGGAGTGTGGAGCATCAAATTATGTTGACTGGAGAGAGTTCTCTTCCAAATGTAGGTCTTTATCGCACGACCGTAGAGGAATCTATTGAGATCAAGAAACAATTCCAAGAACTTCTAGAATTAGGAACGATAGTGCTAAGTGCTTCACCTTGTGGATCAGCGATGTTGTTGGTTCCAAAGAAAGATGGAGGCTGGCGCATGTGTATTGATTATAGAGCATTGAACAAGATAACAATCAAGAATCGTTACCCTTTACCTAGGATAGACGACATGATGGATCAGTTGGAAAAAGCTCGAGTCTTTACAAAGTTAGATTTCAAATTCGGATATCACCAGATGAGAGTTCGAGAAGATGATACATGGAAAACTGCTTTCAAGACAAAACAAGGCTTGTTCGAATGGTTGGTGATGCCTTTTGGTTTGTGTAATTTCCATCGACGTTTATGCGTTTGATGAATGATTTGTTACGACCTTTTATAGAAGATTTCGTGATTGTTTACTTGGATGATATCCTAATATACAACAGAACTTGGGAAGAGCATCTCGTTCACGTTGAGAAGGCGTTTAAAGTGTTACATGAAGGTCAGCTGAAGTTGAACGTAAAGATGTGTGAGTTTGGGAAGGAGGAGTTGGTGTATCTCGGATTCATTTTTGGTGGCGGACAATGGAACATTGATCCAAGGAAGGTTGAAGTGATCACTAAGTGGCCTGGACCTAGTACTGTAACTGAAATCAGGAGTTTCTTAGGGGCTTGCACCTACCTGCGTAAGTTTATCTAGCATTTTTCGAATATTACAGGACCATTACATGGTTTGACGGGAGCTAAGGCAAAGTTTGAATAGCATCAAACCCATTAAGATGCTTTTCAGCTACTAAAAAGGAAGATTTCAGAAGCACCGGTGTTGGCATTTCCTAACTTACAGCGTACTTTTGAAGTTGAGACCGACGTTGCTAACTATGCAATGGTAGGTGTAGGATCAGAATATCGCAACATCAAAACCTCGAGAAATCCATAAACGACAGCATTGCGAAGGCGTCGCAGACAAGTAATATAAATGACGCAATGGATGACGACAGCCAGGACATGAGAAAGGTGTGAATACCTAGCGAGATCTAGGAGGGTCGCGAGATTATATATTTATACACTTGCGATATTTTGCAAATCATTCCCGAAAATAAAGGACAGCTTAGCTGTCATCCACTATGTAATACCCTATATAAAGAGTTGAACAGGCCTGTTGAAGGGGGAGATCTTTTTCGAGTGTTGAGCAAGTCATTAAGAGAGAGAAAGTTTATAGTGATTGTAATTTCTTTAACTCTTTTCCATTTTATCTTGTATACATTCAAGAAGTTAATCAATAAAAATTATAATTTTTCATCTTAAAATGGTCTGATTGAGTGGATTCTTGTGAGGGGTGTAGTGTAGGATTTCCTGCAACTACATATTGGCGCTAGAAACAGGGAGAGAGTGAAGATTGACATCGTGATTTGAAATAATTTGGAGTAATAGGGAAGGAATTTCATATAATTTTCAACAATCTACTGAAATCGAGAAATGGCTAGAAGAAGACATGCATCAGAACAACCAACAACTTTTAGAAGGAGTAGGAGACTTGCTGGAGAAGGGAGAAATGAAATGGGGGAATCCTCAAGAATGAATATAAGGAATAATGAAGAAGATCGAATTCAACCGCCAATTCAACCAGTACCGAATAAAACTGTGGATTATGATAGAGTGAGCGTGCATACTTGGAGATCAGACTCTATGGATGAAAGGGGAGAAGAACAACAATTGGTAAACAATGGACAAGAGGAAAGAGACCAGGAAGTGATTGGAGAAATAATTCATGGAAATGAATAAATCGCAGAACTAGAGGCATTGAGACAAAAATTACATGAAGAAAGACGATTGGAAGTGGAAGAACGTGCAAACTTGACAAGACAAAATCATGAGTTGAGGATGGAAAATATGAGATTACAAAACAGAAGATCGAGAAGCACTACAAGGTCAAGCTCAAGATCGGTTAGAGAGGAAAGAAGGAGAACTTTACCTATAGAAAATGCTAGTGAAGAAAATCGAGAAGAAGTGAAAGATCCAGGCGAAGAACGTTGCGAAAGAAGAGAAATAATGGAAGATCGTTATATCCCACGTACCGAAACTCTTCAAAATGGGCGAAATGATGGAAATCAAGGAAATAGGCAGCGTCAGGGGCGAAATAATCCAAATGACGAAGAAAATCAGGAAGAAGGAAGAAGAATATTGCATGGGAGAGAAGCACGGAGGAAGCAAAAAGAAATTGAAGATGAAATTGAAAGACACTATGTTGAACAAGCACGTCTAGCTTACGAGAGGGAAAGATTGAGAGCAGAAATTTGATCGGTTGTCAACCGACACAAATATAAATTACACTTTCTTACTACTCAAAATATATAATGAAGTAAGGGAAAGAAAGGATCGTTCCCACAAAGAGGACTTAGGTTGTCAAATTGTTTCGGTTCCCTATAAATAACACCGAGGGTTTTGTGATTTTTATATAATAAATTAAATAAAAGCAAACAATAAAGGTAAACAAATCAAATCAAGGATGAGAAAGTATTGGTCATGGATTTCGTCTTCAATCACAAACATGTTTTCAACAACTAGAATTGGTATTTTAATCTCAATTTTTATCAAAGGCCCTAGGATACCTTGATCGCAAGAATACCCCGCTAATCTCCTCTAGTCATTGATAGGTGTAGAATACACCGTATTTACTATCTAGTAGTTTATGCTTTCTTTGCTATTTTTCTTGTAAATTATGTATTTTACGCTTGTTTTGAGTTTTATAGCTACTATGGAGTCACACGGAGGAAAAGAAGAAGAAATCACCCAATTTGAGCCAAAAGGCAAAAAGGTCATTTTACTGTGCGATTGATATATGGAGCCCAGTCAAGGTTAAGGGGCAACTCTTTTGGGAGGATCACTACAGACAGATGAGTTCAAGTTAAGGGGCTGCCAAATTGGGTAGCCCTTATCCAGAAACATAGTGCTATTATCAATGGTAAAAGGGTTGGGTTATATCCATGGATGTTGAAACCCAAACCCATTTAACCCACACCTTAAACCCTGCTCCACACACATTCCAGGATCCAAACCCAGTTTATAACCCTATTTCATAAATTGAGAAGAGGTCTTTCTCTTCTCTCAATCATTCCTTCTTTGAAATTAAGAGCAGAACAAGCTATGTGGAGGACCAAGAGAAGATCCGGTGAAGAATTGTCCGCCCGAATCGAAATTTGAAGAGAAGATCGAATCGTCTGGTGGTGTTGATTGGTGTAAATCACAGAGAAGAAATCAAGGTTTTCATTTGAAGAGGAAATCAGAGATAAAATCAAAGATTGGGTTCGGTTGCAAAGAAGGTAGTGATTGCTGGAGAAGAACAGTGACGGTATGAGATTGAGGTTCTCGGTGGTACTGCTTTGTTGATTTTGAGATTCGGTGGATCAAGATTAAGAATTAGGCGAGAGAAGAGAGCTACCGATAAAGATGAAATTAGGGTTTGATTATAGGGATGAAGCTCAGTAAAAATGGGTTCGACTTGTTCAGGGGATTAAGAAGATGATTGAGGAGATGAAGGTGGTTCCGTTGAGGTTGAGTGTGAGGTGATTGAGAAACCGATCTTTGTGGGATTCAAGAGTCGGGGAATGGGTGTGTGTTTGAATTTAATGAGAATATGAGTCCGAGAAGGAATTGCAGCCACCCGGTGAAGGCGGTCCGTGATTGATAGTTTTGCAGGATGAAGCTGGTTGTGGAGTTATGTCAGTGATGGCTTGTAGTGGTGAGGTGTTGGCTGTTTCAGTAAGATGGATTTGAGTTGAAGATTGAGTTTAAGCGGCTATTGCAGTAGCAGAATGATTGAGCTAATTAGATGTATGTGTTAGGTTCTCAACAGGTGAAGAGAGGAAGGCCTGAAATTGGCCGGGAAAGTCCTGTAATTGAACAGAACTCGGCCAAATTTCCCTTTGGCGAGTCAAATCTGTGCGGTGATGACCGATCCGTAACGAGTTCGAAGAGCCGTCCAGACCTGGCCGAATCAGCCCAATTAGACCGATGAAGCGGTGACTAGAAGGCGACTTTCCTCCCCTTGACCTGATTGACTAACAGTGACTGACGGATTGACTATTTGACCGTTAGTCCTAACGGAGGACTGACGGAATATTCCGTCGAATATTCTCTTGACGGAGAAATTTCCAGGTGACCGGAGGCAACAATTCCGGCCGGATTCCGGCCACAATCCCAGTTTTCCGGCGAGCCAAAAATTCCAGAAGTTTCTATGGACTTCTCTCATGGGTGTGAAGACTTGGGCTAGGAATTGGATGGAGAATTGGACTCAAATTTGGAAAGAGAAGGTGGAAGAGTTGAGAAAAGCTTGGAATTGGAAATTGAATTGCAAAAGGAAAAGGATTCTACTCCTTAGAAGATTTGGAGAATATTGAAGCCTATAAATAGAGAAGTTTTCTACAACTTCTACACACCTCTCTACACACACAACACTTGTGTTTTTGCTTGCTTTTCTAAGATTTTTCTTTTTAATTACTTGTGTGAACTTGAAAATTCTTCTTTTAATAATTATTATTGGTGTGAATTTTAAAAGCATGAGTAGCTAATTTTCTTATTGATTGAGGATGAATTCCTAGTTCTTAACATGATTTGAGTTTTGTTTTCAAATTCTATCTTGGAGTTTTTCACATAATTATCGTTTGTTTTTACTAATAGGAGTGATCTTAAAGACATTCATGATTGATTGATAGATTGTTTGGAGTGCACGCTAAATTGATTTGTTAATTTGATCTAAAGCTAGTGAAAGTTAGGAGATAAGTAATCGTTTCTTGACTCTTTACATAAGTAGCAAACACGAGACCTTGCGGAGGGATTCCGTGGAGCAATTGTGTGTAGAAACAACGTTAGCAAGTGGACCTTGAGCTAAGAGTCTAACTACTAATATCAACCTAAGAAATTCACAAAACTTAATGCATGAGCCAAGTTACATCTAGGTTGAGCTAATTCTAGGTGGCTTGGTAAATAAAATCCAGTAGGCGAGAACTTCCGTGTCCGGTGATACAAGGGATTTAGGGGTTTAGCACTGAGCTAGCTGCTTTACCTACGGTTGGTGATAATTTGTGACTAATAACAAGTAGAAAAGAACATAACTTGATTCATTGTTTCGTAACGAAGAAGGATTCCTTGGTCTTGTCTCTCTTATTGCTTTCAACTTTCAACTTTCGATTTTAATTGCTTTGTTTATTTTTCTTTTGCTTTTTACACCCCCCTTTCGTGACAACTTTTACAACTAAGATCTCTTGCTCCTCGTGGGAACGAACTTGACTTCCATTATATTATTTTTAATTGAGTGGAAATATTGAATTAATTTGATTGCACCTACGACACGCATCAAATTTTGGCGCCGCTTCCGGGGAGCAACGGGCGATTTTTAGTTGTTTTTATTTTTTCTTTTTGCTTTATTCTTGCTTTGTTAGATTCTTTACCGTATCTAACTTAGTTTGTGAGAATCTTGTTTCAGGTGTTATACCTTTGGTGAATGCTTAAAGGGGGTAGACCGAGTCCAATACGTCTTCGATCCGGCACTCAACTAAATGATTTCATTCGTGCGATTAAAACTCCACTTTCTCCTTCTTCATCAAGTGATTCGGACAAAGAGGAAGAAACAATGGCTGATCGTACACTAAAGGACCTAGCTTCTCACAAGCTTGATACACAACAATGGTGTATCCAAACTAACTCAACCTTCGAGATCAAGCGGGGTTGATTAGAGAGTTACCAAAGTTCCATGGCATGGTTAATGAGGACCCAAACAAACATCTTATGGACTTCTATGCCATAGTTATTGCCATGCTTCCACCGGAAACTAATGCGGATGGAGCAATGTTGAAAGCTTTCCCGTTTTCTTTGGCGGGTAATGCTAAGGAATGGTTATATTATTTGCCTTCCGGAAGTATCACAACATGGAATGGGATGAAGAAAATTTTCCTCGAGAGATATTTTCCCGCATCCAAAGCTACTCAAATTCGCAAGGAGATTTGTGGATTGAAACAACAAGTGGGAGAATCATTGTATGAATGTTGGGAGCGATACAAGAGGTTGGTGGCAAGCTGTCCACACCATCAATTTAGTGATGCTATGATACTCCAATACTTCTATGAAGCTCTTCACCCAAGTGATAGGTCTCTTCTTGACGCCGCGGGTGGTGGTGCATTAATGAACAAGACGGTGGCCCAAGCTACCGAGTTGATTGAAAGTATGGCGGCAAACTCGCAACAATTCTACACAAGGGATGAACCAATGGTTAGGCGAGTGCATGAAGTTAGTGATTCTTCATCATTACATCTTGATCAAAGGATGAGTAACATGGAGACAATGATTCAAAGGATGGCCGCGGTAATTATTCCGGATGGTGAGACCGAACAAGTGAATGCTTTATATCCAAATCAAAGGCCAAGGTACGATCCATACTCCAATACCTATAATCCCGGGTGGAAGGATCATCCCAACTTTAGTTATGCAAACAAGCAAGCGGCGGTTTCCAATCCGTATGAGCAACAAGGTGGTTTTCAACAATCACGTTTCCAACCTCAACAACAATTTCAACCACAACAAGTCAAGAAGCGTGATTCTTTGAATGATGACAAGCTCAATGCGTTAATGCAAGGTATGCAAGGTCTTACTTCTATGTTCCAACAAAGCCAACAACACCAACAAAAGACCGATTCGGCAATCAAGGAGTTACAAATTCAAGTGGGGCAATTAGCGACCGATGTGAACTTATTGAAAGCGCAAGCGTCCACAAAACTTCCTTCACAACCAATTGTTAACCCAAGAGAGAGCTTTAATGCGATTACCTTGAGGAGTGGGAAACAAGTGGAGCAACCAAATCAACAAGATAAGGTGTATGATGAGAAAGAGGAAATTGAAACCGCACCAAAGGAGAAAACATCTCCAACCAACCAACCCGAGGAGACGGTTCCTACTTTCACAACTCCACCCCCGTTCCCTAGCCGATTTGCTAAATCAAAGAGAGACTTGGAATACATGGATATTTGGGAGATCTTTAAGAAAGTACAAGTCAATATTCCACTCATAGAAGCTCTTCGTCAAATTCCTCGTTGTGCAAAGTTCTTAAAGGAGTTGTGCATGAAGAAGAAAAGGTTGAAAGGGAATGAAGTCATGAGTGTGGGGGAGAATGCTTGGCGTTTATTCTCAAGAAACTCCCACCAAAATTAAAGGACCCGGTAGTTTCAATATACCTTGCACAATTGGTAAAACAAGGTTTACTCGAGCTTTGCTAGATTTGGGAGCGTCGGTTAATGTTATGCCTTCCTCGATTTATGATTCTTTGAATCTCGGTCCTCTTAAAGAGACCGGGGTAGTTCTTGAACTTGCTAACCGATCTAATGTTTACCCGAAAGGGATTGTTGAGAATGTTTTGGTGCAGGTTAATGAGCTTGTATTTCCGGCCGATTTCTATGTCTTAGACATGAATGATGAGAATTCTTCCAAGTCTACACCTTTGCTTTTGGGTAGACCATTCTTAAGCACCGCTTGAACAAAGATTGATGTCCAAAATGGCACCTTGACTATGGAGTTTGATGGTACACTCATTCACTTCAATATCTTTGAGACAAAGCGATACCCTAGTGATGTGGAATCATGTTTTCCCGTAAAAGAGATTGATCCGGGCTAATGAATCTTGCAAGAGCTAAGTCGGGCCGTCGACTTTAAAACAAGCGCTTAATGGGAGGCAACCCATCGGTTTTGTATTTCTTATCTTTTTGCTTTTTGTTATTTCTTTTTCTTGTTTCTTATCATGTTAAAATTTCCCACCTTGACTTTACTAGAGGATTCAATTACATTGAGGACAATGTAAGGTTTAAGTGTGGGGGAGTGGTTAAGCATGTTTTTAAAACAAAAATTACAAAAAAATTAAAAAATTTTGAAAAAAAAAAAAAAAAAGTTTTACATAAAAATTCCAACTTTTAAAGATTTTAGAGTCCCTAGCATATTTCTAGGTATGTTTACATAGAGATTTTGACCGACATAATTGAACTTGGAAATGTTAGAGAACTACATTCGGATTTCTTGTTTGTTTGAGTGTTAAATAATGGATTTAATCATGCCGGTGATGCGAATTTGGTGCAGGGAGAAATGCGTTATTAGAGTTGCTGATCAATCATTAGTGGAGACTACCCGTATTCATATCATGAGAGGCACCGACCAGAAATTTTCCATCTACTAAAGAGCGTCTTTTGAGTGTGTGTCACCGTACGTTAATTCCGGGTAGAATGGTGAGCTACCCAACCTCCCACCAATAGAAGCACTACTCTTTGATCTCTTGAGTGCTAATTTTGTCAATCATGAGGGTGACGTCCATGGATGAAAGCCTCCTTCTTGTAGTTCGATTTGCAGTTAGCACCATTCTCTCTCTCGACAACAACGGATCCATAGAAACACATCATCATCAACAAGGAGCGACATCAAAATCTACAAAGAAAGTTGGAAAAGTTTAAGGGTTACAAGCAACGGAACGAGAAAAAGAGCAAATTTCAAATACAAGTAAAGCAACATACAAATGAGCGGATTTTTACATATATGTTGAAGACTTACAATACAATGAGGTAATTTTTATATTCAAGTATGAAGACTTATTCATGAAAGCGAAGAAAAGTAAAAGGTGAAAATTTTTGAAGTTTATGATTTCAAGACGATACAAGTTGTGAAGAATCAAGCGGTAAAATACTTCTTCCACGGCCATGGTTTATTTTGTATTTAATTTCTCTTGTGAATTTCAAAAAAAAAAAAAAAAAAAAAAAAAAAAAAAAAAACAAGAGAAATATTTGTTTTGTTAATAAGCTGTGGGAAAGGAAAATTTATAAGGTAGTTTCAAGCGACAAGGATTTTTAAGGTAAAAGAGTTATAAATTGTTATGGATTTATGAAATTCAAGGGTTTATCATCAATAGTTGAAACCGAAGACCAAGAATAAAGACGAGGAGCGGAAGACGTTTCTATTGGATGCCGTGAGAGTGGTGTTATCATAATTGGCGATCGGATGTGAAGGTGAGTAAGTAATCTCATCCTCGATAATAATGGTTGATTTCCTTTCTTAGAGATCGTCAGAAAAATGGTTTTTCAAAATATTAAAAGATGTGGGTTTTTAAAAATTTCGTAAGTTGTCCTTCCCACCATTCAACGTGTTGCAGGATTTCTCTCTTCATTCCTACCGCACACATGTGAGAACCATAAAAAAGCCTTCTTTTTGAGTGCAATTATCATAAAATCCTATTTGGTGAGGCGTGTCGAGGCGAAATGCTTATTGATCGTTTCTCAAACACGCATTCTCTCATTATGGTGTGGTTATTTCTCACTCAACATTTAAGAATGAGAATATGTTCTTTAGTATTTCTAACTTCTTATTACTAGCATGCGAAACTCTATGTCCTCATAGCTTTTTGGATGTTTGGGACGCTTGAACGCTTTGAAGTTGTGAGTTTTTAGTTTGATTTGCTCGAGGACTAGCAAAGTCTAAGTGTGGGGAATTTGATAGGTGTAGAATACACCGTATTTACTATCTAGTAGTTTATGCTTTCTTTGCTATTTTCTTGTAAATTATGTATTTTACGCTTGTTTTGAGTTTTATAGCTACTATGGAGTCACACGGAGGAAAAGAAGAAGAAATCACCCAATTTGAGCCAAAAGGGCAAAAAGGTCATTTTACTGTGCGATTGATATATGGAGCCCAATCAAGGTTAAGGGGCAACTCTTTTGGGAGGATCACTACAGACAGGACAGTTCAAGTTAAGGGGCTGCCAAACTGGGTAGCCCTTATCCGTAAAAACATAGTGCTATTATCAGTGGTAAAAGGGTTGGGTTATATCCATGGATGTTGAAACCCAAACCCATTTAACCCACACCTTAAACCCCGCTCCACACTGTGCCGGGATCCAAACCCCGGTTTATAACCCTATTTCATAAATTGAGAAGAGGGTCTTTCTCTTCTCTCAATCATTCCTTCGCTTTGAAATTAAGAGGCAAACAAGCTCTTTTTGTGGAGGACCAAGAGAAGATCCAGTGAAGAATTGTCGCTGCCGAACTGAAATTTGAAGAGAAGATCGAATCGTCTGGTGGTGTTGATTGGTGTGAATCACAGAGAAGAAATCAAGGTTTTCATTTGAAGAGGAAATCAGAGATAAAATCAAAGATTGGGTTCGGTTGCAAAGAAGGTAGTGATTCTTGGAGAAGAACAAAGTGTGTATGAGATTGAGGTTCTCGGTGGTATTTGTTGATTTTGAGATTCGGTGGATCAAGATTAAGAATTAGGCAGAGAAGAGAGCTACCGATAAAGATGAAATTAGGGTTTGATTATAGGGATGAAGCTCAGTAAAAATGGGTTCGACTTGTTCAGGGGATTAAGAAGATGATTGAGGAGATGAAGGTGGTTCTGTTGAGGTTGAGCTGTGAGGTGATTGAGAAATTGATGCTGTGGGATTCAAGAGCTGGGGAATGGGTGTGTGTTTGAATTTAATGAGAATATGAGTCTGAGAAGGAATTGCAGCTGCCAGTGAAGCTGGTCTGTGATTGATAGTTTTGCAGGATGAAGCTGGTTGTGGAGTTATGTCAGTGATGGCTTGTAGTGGTGAGGTGTTGGCTGTTTTTAAGTAAGATGGATTTGAGTTGAAGATTGAGTTTAAGCGGCTATTGCAGTAGCAGAATGATTGAGCTAATTAGATGTATGTGTTAGGTTCTCAACGGTGAAGAGAGGAAGGCCCGAAATTGGCGGGGAAAGTCCCAGTAATTGAACAGAACTCGGCCAAATTTCCCCTCTGGCGAGTCAAATCGGTCTAGAGTGATGACCGATCCGAACGAGTTCGAAGAGCCGATCCGGCCAATGAATCAGCCCGATTAGACGAAGCAGGTGACTAGAAGCCGACTTTCCTCCCCTTGACCCGATTGACTAATGGTGGATCGAGCGGATTGACTATTTGACCGTTAGTCCTAACGGAGGACTGACGGAATATTCCGTCGAATATTCTCTTGACGGAGAAATTTCCAGGTGACCGGCGGCAACAATTCCGTCCGGATTCCGGCCACAATCCCAGTTTTCCGGCGAGCCAAAAATTCTAGAAGTTTCTATGGACTTCTCTCATGGGTGTGAAGACTTGGGCTAGGAATTGGATGGAGAATTGGACTCAAATTTGGAAAGAGAAGGTGGAAGAGTTGAGAAAAGCTTGGAATTGGAAATTGAATTGCAAAAGGAAAAGGATTCTACTCCTTAGAAGATTTGGAGAATATTGAAGCCTATAAATAGAGAAGTTTTCTACAACTTCTACATACCTCTCTACACACACAACACTTGTGTTTTTGCTTGCTTTTCTAAGATTTTTCTTTTTAATTACTTGTGTGAACTTGAAAATTCTTCTTTTAATAATTATTATTGGTGTGAATTTCAAAAGCATGAGTAGCTAATTTTCTTATTGATTGAGGATGAATTCCTAGTTCTTAACATGATTTGAGTTTTGTTTTCAAATTCTATCTTGGAGTTTTTCACATAATTATCGTTTGTTTTTACTAATAGGAGTGATCTTAAAGACATTCATGATTGATTGATAGATTGTTTGGAGTGCACGCTAAATTGATTTGTTAATTTGATCTAAAGCTAGTGAAAGTTAGGAGATAAGTAATCGTTTCTTGACTCTTTACATAAGTAGCAAACACGAGACCTTGCGGAGGGATTCCGTGGAGCAATTGTGTGTAGAAACAACGTTAGCAAGTGGACCTTGAGCTAAGAGTCTAACTACTAATATCAACCTAAGAAATTCACAAAACTTAATGCATGAGCCAAGTTACATCTAGGTTGAGCTAATTCTAGGTGGCTTGGTAAATAGAATCCAGTAGGCGAGAACTTCCGTGTCCGGTGATACAAGGGATTTAGGGGTTTAGCACTGAGCTAGCTGCTTTACCTACGGTTGGTGATAATTTGTGACTAATAACAAGTAGAAAAGAACATAACTTGATTCATTGTTTCGTAACGAAGAAGGATTCCTTGGTCTTGTCTCTCTTATTGCTTTCAACTTTCAACTTTCGATTTTAATTGCTTTGTTTATTTTTCTTTTGCTTTTTACACCCCCCTTTCGTGACAACTTTTACAACTAAGATCTCTTGCTCCTCGTGGGAACGAACTTGACTTCCATTATATTATTTTTAATTGAGTGGAAATATTGAATTAATTTGATTGCACCTACGACACGCATCAGTCATCAACAAACACATTAAAAGATGCGAATATGAATTATATCTAAAAGAACAACCTAACGTGTAAAAGCACTAATCAAGTTTAATTCCCTAGATGCATTAGGTTCTATGAAATCAGGCCAATCAAAACAATCGAACGTGTAAAAGCACTAATCTGATTTAACAAAGGTTATGGTTCACATAAGATCATAAGAATATATCACTACAAACTATAATCTTATTTATGCTACTTGCAACCAGGAATTATCACTTTTGCGTATAATAACCCTAATCTAGCAATAAAGATGAAAGCAAACTTAATCGATTCGCGACTCGACTAAACAAGCATTCAAATCATGTAACAATATTAATAGTGAATCATAAACGATAATATGAGAGAAAACTAATTTATTGAACAAAAACTCATGTTTGGAAATCCAACTAATCCATAACCAAAAGAAAACTCTAGCTCATATTCATGGAGTTCATAACAAGAAGAAAAAGAAAAGTTTTCATGTTTCTAAACCCTAGAACAAAAGTAGAGGCAAAGATGAGATATATAAAAGAGATCCCTTTTTGGTTTTTATAACCATTCTCTGCCAACAATTTCCAAACCTAACCCACTGCCAAAAATAGATCTTCAGTCCATTAGCTAGGCCCAGTCAAGTCCAAGTCCATCTGTGTCAACTCGGGATCACTCACTGAGTCGACTCAGCCATTTCAGATTCCTGACGAGTTCTGTCTGTTTCCTGGTCATTTCCGGCCGATTCATCCATTTCAAGTCTTCCCCTGTAACAGCCTAGCATACATCTATCTTCCAATTCCTTGCAACAACAATCATTCCATTCTGCAGCTCCAAAACTCAACCAATGTTGTAGCTTTGTTATCTCAGGTCATCACTAATGCCTTCGCTGCCACTTACTTGTTCGCTGCAGTACCACACCTACAATTTAAACCCATTCTAGTTCTCCAGCTGATGGCAACAGTTCCAGCACCATTACAATCTCAGTACCACCACTCGCAATTACTCCGCATCGTCTTGGCCTTGGCATAACAACTGCATCATTCCCATGTCTTGCTGCAATGCTTGCTGCCAATGTGTACCTGCAATGTTCTCATGTGTTGTAGCTTATCCTATGCACAACGCATACCAACAGTTCCCCAGATATGGCATTACCAGTTAACATCCTCTCAACTCCACTCTTCCAATTACCACTCCTTCATTGCAGCGACGACCATTTACTGCAGTTCAACTCTTCACTGGATTTCCCTTTCATCACCAGCAGCAACACCTTGCAGATTTGCACATTCTCCATTTCTAGCCACAGCAACAACCAGTTTGCACCACTCGCTATACCTTTATTTCCATAAGCTTATTCAATTTCCGACTGTAGCTTCAATCCCACAACTGCTCATTGCAACACAATCTACAGCACATCCTTATTGACACAACACCATCAACAATCTGCACACAACACGAGCATTCCCTAGTTCAACTCCTCCTCATCACTGCCATTCACAAACTCCATTGCAACTCAACTCACATTCCCATGCTCAGTTCCCTGTAGCTGTAAATACTGAATTTGACACAAGCACACACATTCATGGCTTGCACTCTTTCTTCTTGGCCACTGCAACTCAAGACCAACTCACAATCTGCAATTTCTATTTCTTCCAATCTTCCATTGCCTATAAGTACACAATCCTAGCACTACCTATTATGTCTCAATGCCTTCATTGTCTCAGTCTTGTACTCAAAATCTCAATTGCAACCAACACCAAAAGCTCCCGCTCGCAACACATCATCAATCGCTACTTCACCTTGGCTCGGTTCCCGTACTACCTGAAAGTGCAGCACCAACACCATCGAGTGCAAATCTTCACCAGAAACCCCTAATTTTCTCAGCCATTATAACCACCACCACAGGCAATTTCACCTCTTCCCTATTTAGAAGTACCAAGACAAACCCAATTACCTTCTCTTTGTCTTGATTCATTCAGCACCATCAGTAGAAACAGCTTCACAATCTCATTCTCAATCGATCTTGAGAAGAACCTTCTCACACTTTACAGATTCTTCAAATCACACAAACCCATCTTAGCAACATCACATTCTCGATCTGGACCTTCATTATTCATCACGATCAACTCCATTCATCGTATCTTCTTCTCAGACTCTCATATATAACCTCAAACCCATGAGATTCAACATTGTTCTTCTCTGATTCTGTTGCAGACTCACCCATCTGTTCTCGATTTTTAACAGCAGCACCGTCTCAATCCCTCCTTCCAATCGATCTCGATTCACAGATGCAACATCAAACCCTAATTCTTGGTCTGATTTCTTCTTTGGATTTCGATCTGCTTCTCTCTCTCGGTTCCGAATTCAACAGTAGCAGCAACACAAATTTCTATCCCTCTGTTCAATTCCATAAATCGATCTCAATTTAATAGAAACAACTATTCAATACATACCCAATTCTTATTAATTCTTCATCGTCTTCTTGGTTGAACATCGACCACCATTTCTTAGTGTTCTTCTCAATCTCTCGGACTCACAGCGCAGCCACTGTTTTATTTCTCAATATCAGGTCCAGGTGAAAGAATGGATGAAAGACAGAAGTCTCTCGATTTTAGGGTATAGAAGTAGGGTCAGTTGTTCAACACCCGGTCACCTTGATAAGGGCTAACCATTTGGCCTCCCCTTAACCTCAGCTTGACTGTATTTAGCACTCCTCCAAATAGAGTTGCCCCTTAACCTTGACTGGGCTCCAGATAGTGTTCGCCCATGAATGACTATTTTGCCCTTTTGCTCAAATTGGATGATTTCTTCTTCTTTTGCTCATAATGACTCCATCGCACCTAATAAACTCAAAACCAAACATAAGAGATGCAATTCACAAGGATAATAGCAAAGAAAGCATAAATACTAGATATAAAATTAGGTGTTTTAGACACCTATCAAATTCCCCCACACTTAGACTTTGCTAGTCCTCGAGCAAATCAAACAAAATAATTCTAAAACATACATACAACTCCGTCTCGTCGAGGATACGGTTACTCTTAGCATGAATAACAGGCCTTTAAACCCCTAGGTGTTCCTAGTGGACGAGTTATAGTCTCGTGAAGGTTTACTAGAGATATACCCACAAAACCTACTTTTTCAACTTACTAGTTCTCCGTAATGATAGCATCCAACGCGCTAAGAAGACATAGAAATTATGCACACTAGTCATAAGAAGTTAGACATATAAATGAACACAATCTCATTCTTAAAAGTTTAGAGAGAAATAACCATCCCTTCTCGAAAGAAATTCAGGTTCGGAGTGATCAAAAGTCTCGACTCTGCCTCACAAGAAAGGGTTTTATGAAGTTGCTCTCAATAATAAACAGCTTTTTATGGGTCACACATGTGTCCAGGTAGGAATGAAGGGAGAATCCTGCGACACGTTGAATGGTAGGAGGCAAAAACCCTCCAAAGTATTTTAAAAACCCACATCTTTTATAATTTTTGAAAACCCATTTTTTTTTCTGACGATCTCTACGAAAGGAAATCAACCACTTAACGAAGGTGGGAATATGCTTACTTACCTCGTTATCCGTTCCGCGTGCAGCTAGCACCACTCTCACAAAGATCCATAGAAACGTCTTCGATCTTCAATCGGTGTCTTCGTCTTCGTCTTCGGTCTTCAACTCTTGATGATAACTCTTGAACTTCGTAGAATCTTGACAATATGATTCTTTTCCTCTAAATCCTTATTGCTTGAAACTTCATTGTAGATATTCCTTCTTTCCATTGGCTATATTGAAAGAACAAAACTAAAAACGAACTATACAAACCCAAAATATTTTACAATGAATTTTTCTTGTCTTTTTTTTTTTCTTTTTTTTTTCTTTTTTTTTTTTTAGTTTGAGATAAGAAAAATAAAACAAATACAAAATAAAAACAAAACGAAACAAAACAAAATAACAAAATTAATAATGAACCTAACAAAATTTTCTCTTGTCTTTTTTTTTTATTTTCAATTTTTTTATTTTTTTTTTATTTTCAATTAATTTTTTTTTTTTTTTTCATGAGACAGGAGAAAAATAAAATACAAATAAGATAAAATAAAATAAAAATGTAAGTACAAAGGCCATGGTGTAAGTACTTTACCGCTTGATTCTTCACAACTTGTATGTCTTGATATCATAAACTTCTCGAACTCTCATCTTTATAATCTTCGCTCTTGTACAATAGTCTTCAACTTATAAAAATTCTGCTCCTTGTCTTGTTGCTTTACTTGAATCAAATCTGCTCATTTCGCATCGTTGCTCGTAAACCTTGAACGTCTTCAACTTTCCTTTGAATTTGTGATACTCCTCTTGTTGATGATGATGGTGTTTCTATGGACATGTTGGTGTAGAGAGAGATAAAGTGGATGGTGCTAACTGCGAACAAGATTACAAGTGGTATGTAAGTTAGCAATTCGATGTCACCATCATGATTGATAAAAATAGCACTCAAGAGATCAAAGTAGTGCTTCTATGGTGGGAGGTTGGACAACTCACCATTCTCGCCCGGAATTTACGTACGGTGACACACACTCTAAAAGCACAAATTTAGACAGTACAAAGAATTGAAGGTTGGTGCCTCACATTATGTAACATGGGTAGTCTCCACTATAGGGACGACTACTCTAATACCGAATTCAGTTTGCACCTTATTTTCCACTGGCATGGTTAAATCCAACTTTAACTCTCATACAAGTAAGAAACCCGATGAGGTTCTCTGTCATCTCTAAGTTCAGTCACTCTTATGAGAATCTCGATGTAATCTTAGCGACATGTATACTATGTGACTCTAAACTAACTACAAGTTGGAGTTTTTTATTCACTAATTTACACAAAAGTTGAAAATTTTAAAAAATTTACAATGCAAATACTTAACCACTCCCCCACACTTAAACTTTACATTGTCCTCAATGTAAATTGAATCGTCCAAAGAAAGTCAAGGTGGGAAATATTATATCAATATGTGACAAGAAAAAACTAAAACCAAGACAAGAAAAAGATAAAAACAAGACAAGAAATACTCATCGTATGGGTTGCCTCCCATGCAGCGCTTGGTTTAAAGTCGTCAGCCCGACTATATCCTTGCAAGATTCATTCCCCATATACCAACAATCTGAAAAGTTGAGGATCCTTCCATAGAACCTGTTTTGGAAACACTAGCTTCACAAAAATATTAGTAATATAAAATAGAAATGAAGCTATGAACCGATAAAAGTTTCCCCCACACTTATTCTTGTCCACACTTGGAAATGTATAAAGAATATAGAAGTCGTGTACTTCCACGGTTTCTTGTTCCAAAACCTGCATAGTATGAGAATCAAGTATCTCTAATGGCGGAAAACGAGAAACAAAGTCATTCAACAATATTCTCGAAGCACATAAACCAATAAGAGGTAAAGGAGAATAAACAATAGGCAAAGGGTTAGACAAACCTTGCATAATCTTTTGTATCACGGAATCCTCTTCATCCTTGAAAAACTCAAGTGAATTATTCACCTCTTTTATATCATGGTCCTCTATCAAACCTTGCAACCATTCTTCATCCGTTTCTGCCGTAACCAAAGTCTCGACATAAACATCATCATTACAATCATATGCAAGCTCAATTGGGTCTTCCACAATATTGGTCATACCGGTCTCATTCTCAACACACTCCTCTTCATTAGAATCAAACCTTGTTGCAAAAAAATTTTGTAACACACTAGTTTCATCATACTCATGTACCTTTTGAATAGGTGTTTGATCATTATAAAGATCAAGAGTTGAGTTAACTACACTAATGTCATCAAATATTTCCAAAGTTTGGTCCTTTTCAACACAATCATCTTCGTCTTCATCTCCAGACTCACCATAATAAGAATCGTCGTCGGTTTCCCAACCCTTATCACGACGTCGTTTAAGCTCCATATGAATGGTCCTACTAATTTCATCGATAAGCTCTTCCGAGGCTCCATCATCTTCCAACTTGTATAATTTTTGCGCAAGTTTCTTGACGTTCACACGCTTACCACCATTGACTACAATATGTTCTCTTTCCCATGACTCTTCCCTTTGATTGGGTGAATGATCATAACTACGATCTGGAGTCGGGTAAGAAGAAATGTTCCAAAAATTGGTTTGTGCGACGTTCTCTCTATCACGGTTAAGTTGGTCTAGCCTTTGTTGCATGTCTTGTAATCCATTCAAAATCTGCATACAACTCGAATAAAGCCAATTAGAAGTAGAATCATCCCACCTAGGTGCTTGACTTACATACCCACTACAAGGTTGTTGTTGGTATGTATGAAAATCACCATAAGGTTCTCTAGGATATGCATCATAACCAATAAATTGGTTTTGATTGTATCCCATAGATGGTGGGTAATTGTCATAGTGTTGAGGTTGTTGAAAACCGTATTCGTCGTTCCAATATGCTCCTTCCATAGAAATTGGTACCTGAAACAAGAGGTCTCAAAACTATGTCAAAACCAGAAAATAAGAAAAATAAAACAAAAACTAAAAACAAAACAAAAATAAGAAACCAAAAACAAATAACAACCCGCTGCCTCCCCGGCAACGGCGCCAAAATTTGGCCGGTTGTCAGCCGACACAAATATAAATTACACTTTCTTACTACTCAAAATATATAATGAAGCAAGGGCAAGAAAGGATCGTTCCCACAGAGAGGACTTAGGTTGTCAAATTGTTTCGGTTCCCTATAAATAACACCGGGGGTTTTGTGATTTTTATATAATAAACTAAATAAAAGCAAATAATAAAGGTAAACAAATCAAATCAAGGATGAGAAAGTATTGGTCATGGATTTCGTCTTCAATCACAAACATGTTTTCAACACAATAACTAGAATTGGTATTTTAATCTCAATTTTTATCAAAGGCCCTAGGATACCTTGATCGCAAGAATACCCCATTAATCTCCTCTTGTCATCAACAAACACATTAAAAGATGCGAATATGAATTCTATCTAAAAGAACAACCTAACGTGTAAAAGCACTAATCAAGTTTAATTCCCTAGATGCATTAGGTTCTATGAAATCAGGCCAATCAAAACAATCGAACGTGTACTAATCCGATTTAACAAAGGTTATGGTTCACATAAGATCATAAGAATATATCACTACAAACTATAATCTTATTTATGCTACTTGCAACCAGGAATTATCACTTTTGAGTATAATAACCCTAATCTAGCAATAAAGATGAAAGCAAACTTAATCGATTCGCGACTCGACTAAACAAGCATTCAAATCATGTAACAATATTAATAGTGAATCATAAACGATAATATGAGAGAAAACTAATTTATTGAACAAAAACTCATGTTTGGAAATCCAACTAATCCATAACCAAAAGAAAACTCTAGCTCATATTCATGGAGTTCATAACAAGAAGAAAAAGAAAAGTTTTCATGTTTCTAAACCCTAGAACAAAAGTAGAGGCAAAGATGAGATATATAAAAGAGATCCCTTTTTGGTTTTTATAACCATTCTCTGCCAACAATTTCCAAACCTAACCCACTTGCCAAAAATAGATCTTGATCCATTAGCTAGGCCCAGTCAAGTCCAAGTCCATCTGTGTCAACTCGGGATCACTCACTGAGTCGACTCAGCCATTTCCGATTCCTGACGAGTTCTGTCTGTTTCCTGGTCATTTCCGGCCGATTCATCCATTTCAAGTCTTCCCCTGTAACAGCCTAGCATACATCTATCTTCCAATTCCTTGCAACAACAATCATTCCATTCTGCAGCTCCAAAACTCAACCAATGTTGCAGCTCTGTTATCTCAGGTCATCACTAATGCCTTCGCTGCCACTTACTTGTTCGCTGCAGTACCACACCTACAATTTAAACCCATTCTAGTTCTCCAGCTGATGGCAACAGTTCCAACACCATTACAATCTCAGTACCACCACTCGCAATTACTCCGCATCGTCTTGGCCTTGGCATAACAACTGCATCATTCCCATGTCTTGCTGCAATGCTTACTGCCAATGTGTACCTGCAATGTTCTCCTCTGTTGTAGCTTGTCCTATGCACATCGCATACCACCAGTTCCCCAGATACGGCATTACCAGTTAACAGCCTCTCAACTCCACTCTTCCAATTACCACTCCTTCATTGCAGCGGCGACCATTTACTGCAGTTCAACTCTTCACTGGATTTCCCTTTCATCACCAGCAGCAACACCTAGCATATTTGCACATTCTCCATTTCTAGCCACAGCAACAACCAGTTTGCACCACTCGTTATACCTTCAGTTCCATAAGCTCATTCAATCTCCGACTGTAGCTTCAATCCCACAACTGCTCATTGCAAGCACAGCCTTATTGACACAACACCATCAACAATCTGCACACAGCACGAGCATTCCCTAGTTCAACTCTTCCTCATCACTGCCATTCACAAACTCCATTGCAACTCAACTCACATTCCCATGCTCAGTTCCCTGTAGCTGTAAATACTTAATTTGACACAAGCATACACATTCATGGATTGCACTCTTTCTGCTTGGCCACTGCAACTCAAGACCAACTCACAACCTGCAATTTCCATTTCTTCCAATCTTCCATTGCCTGCAAGTACACAAGCCTAGCACTACCCATTCTGTCTCAATGCCTTCACTGTCTCAGTCTTGTACTCAGATTCTCAATTGCAACCAACACCAAAAGCTCCCTGCCTGCAACACATCACTGAACTACAACTTCACCTTGGCTCAGTTCCTGTACTACCAGAAAGTGCAGCACCAACACCATCGATTGCAAATCTTCACCAGAAACCCCTAATTTTCTCAGCCATTATAACCACCACCACAGAAAATTTTACCTCTTTCATGTTTAGCAGTACCAAGACAAACCCAATTACCTTCTCTTTGTCTTGATTCATTCAGCACCATCAGTAGCAACAGCTTCACAATCTCATTCCCAATCGATCTTGAGCAGAACCTTCTCACTCTTCACAGATTCTTCAAATCACACAAACCCATCTTAGCAACATCACATTCTCGATCTGGACCTTCATTATTCATCACGATCAACTCCATTCATCGTCTCTTCTTCTCAGACTCTCATATATAACCTCAAACCCATGAGATTCAGCATTGTTCTTCTCTGATTCTGTTGCAGAGACTCACCCATCTGTTCTCGATTTTTAACAGCAGCAACGTCTCAATCCCTCATTCCAATCGATCTCGATTCACAGATGCAACATCAAACCTTAATTCTTGGTCTGATTTCTTCTTTGGATTTCGATATGCTTCTCTCTCTCGGTTTCGAATTCAACAGTAGCAGCAACACAAATTTCTATCCCTCCGTTCAATTCCATAAATCGATCTCAATTTAACAGCAACATCTATTCAATACATACCCAGTTCTTATTAATTCTTCATCGTCTTCTTGGTTGAACATCGACCACCATTTCTTAGTGTTCTTCTCAATCTCTCGGACTCACAGCGCAGCCGCTGTTTTATTTCTCAATATCAGGTCCAGGTGAAAGAATGGATGAAAGACAGGAGTCTCTCGATTTTAGGGTATAGAAGTAGGGTCAGTTGTTCGACAGCCGGTCACCTTGATAAGGGATAACCATTTTGCCTCCCCTTAACCTCAGCTTGACTGTATTTAGCACTCCTCCAAATAGAGTTGCCCCTTAACCTTGACTGGGCTCCAGATAGTGTTCGCCCATGAATGACTATTTTGCCATTTTGCTCAAATTGGATGATTTCTTCTTCTTTTGCTCATAATGACTCTATCGCACCTAATAAACTCAAAACCAAACATAAGAGATGCAATTCACAAGGATAATAGCAAAGAAAGCATAAATACTAGATATAAAATTAGGTGTTTTAGACACCTATCAAAATGGAAGCACAGGAACTGGAAGAAGCAATTCGCCAGAACAATCATGATAATCGAGAAAGAAGGCGAGAACAAAATCGCAACAATGGTAATATCAATGAAGAATGTGAAAGAGTAAAAAGGAGAACCGATAGGCAGCAAAGAAGAGAAAATGGTAGATATAACGGTGTGCGAATTCATGAAAGGAATGAAGGAGAAGATCGCAGAGAAAGACGAGATGAGGATAATAATCAAGAAAGTCAAAATAAACAGGAACGCAGAAGAAGAGAGGCGGAACTAAAAAGACCAGTGGAACAAATCTTGAGAGCTTAGCAGAAATGAGAGGAATGCTGAACAGTAAAAGGGGAGGAGGAAAGAGACAGTTGGATGAAGCCATAGAAGAAGCTGCGAAAACATCGTTCACACAAGAAGTACAGCTAGGAGGAATACCCCAAAGTGTAATTTACCTGCGTTAACCAGCATTTTTGATGGAACAACTTGTGCGGTACAACACATCAAAGCTTATGTGAGATGCATGCTACAGTGGAAGAACCATGATGCTATATTGTGCAAGTAATTTGCATCAAGTTTGACAGGAGAAGCCCTGAAATGGTTTGAAGGTTTACTAAGAAATGCAATCACATCATTCAACCATTTACAAGCTATATTTTTAGGGGCGTACATAAGTAATAATTCCTCGCTACCGGGTATTGAAGATGTATTTGGGTTAAAACAAAGGGTTGGCGAAAGTTTGAAACATCTGACCGTGAGGTGGAAGACAATGTGTAGCGATATGGCCGGTCGTGTGGATGAGAGATATCTCATTTTATCATTGATTAATGCTATGTTCGCAACCAATCTGTTATACATTCAGATTTTTAGAATCAAGAATACAATCACAATGATTGAGTTGCGAGAACTTCAGGAGGAATACATTGCTCTAGAGGAAAAGCAAAATGAAATGGAATCATACCCAGTTGCACACATAAGTTCAAATGCTGCGAATGAAAGCTTGTTACCTAAATTGATAAACACAGTAGCGAGCACCTCGCAAGGCCAACAAGAAAGAATAACGGAAGATGGTCAGCAAAAGTTAGTAGCCATGGGGAGTCGAGATCAGGAAGAATTCGAAAGAGAGAGAAGTTTCTATAACCGTGGCGGAAATAACAAAATTCAAAGACTTGATCAGCCACAAGAAACTTATGGAAGTCAGAGCCAGAGTTATCATAGAGGACAGCGAAATCACAGGGTAGTATGGGAAAAATCAAGATGCCACCACTAAATGCTAGTGTGGAGAAAATATGGGAAGCTATAATCTTGATGGAAAATATACCCGCGCCATGGAACATGGGAAATGAGCCGCCTCCGGGTGATAAAAGTCATGAATTTGTTCTTATCACCATTTTCATGGACACTCAACAAATGATTGCAGAAATATAAAAAGAATTATTCTCAGAATGATAGACCAAGGGAAACTAAATCAATTTCTAAAAACTCAACCTCAACCTCAATCTCAACCATTACCACCACCACCAGAAATCCACAAGGTAAACACAACAAAAGGAGGAGAAACATTTGTAATAGAAGTTGGAGCAAAAGCCAAGAATCTGTTTTGCAATTCTATTGTACATTCATACAGGACTATTGAAGACTTTCATGATAGCGTTCTCAGTAGGGTTTTCGCAAGAGATGCTGATAATAGAGAAATAATGAACATCGTGAAGACATCGTCACTAAAGGAATGGCAAAAGCAGATTATTTCTTTTACCGCAGAAGAGGTACCCGAGGATGGCGAGATGCATGACAACCCATTAGTGGTAAGGCTGGAGATTAACCCAAGACCTAAGGATGATGAAGATGATGAGGCAGAAAATTCATGGGCAATCAATAGAATCTTAATCGATACTGGAAGCTCTGTAAATATCCTTTTTTACCATACTTACAAGACTATGGGAGGGAAGGATGAAGATCTGATACCTTCAACTTACAAGATCTATGGTTTCAACGGTACAACTATAAACCTAAAGGAGAAGTTCATATGAGAATACCATTGAAAGGATTATCAACTGAAATTTTGTTATGCATAGTCGATGTGGAGTCCCCTTATAACGCATTGATAGAGCGACCTTGGATACATGAGATTTTGGGAGTAGCATAGACTTATCACCAGTGCATCAAATTTCCTCATCCCAGTGGTGTTGGAGTTATAAAAGGCGATTGGATTAAGGGACAGAAATGCTATGAAGTTGATGTGGAGTCTTGCGAGGAAAGAGCTGCACAAAGGAAGAACTGGAAGAAAAACATCAAAGAAGAACAAAGAAGAGAAAGATTGATGGTAGACGCCATAGAAATGAGAGAAGAAAATACGTTGCAAAACCAATGCCTGATGAAATATGGAAATAGCAATGATCTCGCAAAAGGGAAAGCAATACAAGGAAATTTGAAAAATGCTGAAAGTGAGAGCAACGGAAGTAAGACGCGTAAGGAGTGAATGATTGATTTTAGGATTGCGAAGGATGTAAAAAAAAATATTTCTTTTTGAACTTTTGAGTGATAAAGACAGGCCGAAGATGTAAAGATTATGATAATCAAAGAAAAAAAACATGCGAAGATCTCGCAAAGAAAATAACAAGAGATAATCAAAAATCAATGACATATCAGAATGGGACGAACCTGCTATGGCGTACACCCTAGTTCGCGAATCAAAATTTCGTAAGAGGCAAATGTAAGACCTAAAGTACGTCATAAAAGGGGGTATCTGCTAACATGGCTCAGGAAAAAGGTTACACCGCCCCTAGAACCTGGGTCATGGAGATTTTGGGTCAATAAAGCCCATCCAAGAGAGATACCTTGGATTTCCAACTATATATATAAGGTTATACCCTGGTTGGACGACCGAGGGTCTCTTCTAAGGAGTCATCATAAGATCAAGGCGCCGAGGTACACGGTTGAGCCAAGAGTGCCTGGGACATTTGAAGTGTCTCGGCCATTCTTGGCAAGTCTTGGCATATGTTGTACTCGGCCCGAAGAAAACTCCACTTAGGGTGCAGTCTCGTAACCATAAGCCATATAGGTAAAACGGATAAGAGGTTGCGAAAATAACTGGTTGTTGTTAAGACCGGATGGGAGGAGCTAGTCTTGTATGGCCGATGTACGCCTCCTTGAAGGGGCAACCAGGGAGATGATAAGGGTGTCACCCTCCATTAGGGAGCTGATAAGTGTCTTAAGACGCAAATGTCATGAGGCTTTATTTTCGTAAGAAAATTTAGGCTTTTCATATTTGTGCGATGATCCTGAAGAGGGAATAATACAACAGACAAAGATAAGACGAGATCAATGGGTCAGTACATGAAAGTGTAAGGACGTCCTGCGATTTCTTCGCAAGACGGCAATGTCATGGGGCTTTATTCTCGCAAGAAAATTTAGGCCTGTCATATTGTCGCAATAAAATTATCCTGCAGAGGCAACAATACTAAGAAATGATAAGGCAAAATCAATGGGTCTGTACATGAAAGTGTAAAGACGTCCTGCGATTTTGTCGCAATGACAGGAGGTGGCGCAATAAGACCTTTAACTAGGAAGGCAAAATAAGACCACACAAAAGAAAAAGAAAAAAAATGAGATTTTGAAAACAACAAAGAAACATTCTCTCACGAGAGTTTAGCAGCAACAGTTGCGAGGCTGAGGCATGTTACCATCCAAAGGTTATTTGCTTAATCATTCATTTGAAAACAAATAATAGAGGCAAGTATGGGAATGAATAGATTGAGAATATGTTATTTATTTTCATATGATAGATTTACACATTCATAATATTGATTAACTATATTGCAAAAAAGAATTGCTTTTTTGACATGTGCAGAAAGGGACAACAAAAGTAGAATTTGTATTTGAAGATCCAAGAAACTTACAATAAGAGATTATAAAAATGGAAGATTAAAAGGATAAATGTACAGATGTTACAAAAAGAGAAAGAAGAAAATGGAGCTATTTCTTGTTTGATTCTTCTTCTTCATCAGATCCTTCTACTTTTTTATCTTCATCAGATCCTTCTACTTCATTATCTTCATCAGATTCTTCTTCGCTAGCATCACTATCAGAAATATCCAAAGAAGGAATGTTTTCAGGGACTTTGTCAAGAAGACATGGGTATGAAGAATGAGGAATATTGTGATCATCACAGGCTGTCTTAATAGTCTGGTTACGAAAGAGAACATCATCATTTTTGAAATTCGCAACAGTAATTTGTAGTTGCTTCTTCAACTTGGAGTATTTATCATTGTGAAGAGAGAAATCCTTTGCAAGTTGTCCTTTCTCAGATTCAAGTTCTTCAATTCTTTTCTGAAATCTCTTCTCAGCCTCTGCGAACATAGGACAATGAATCAGCAACTTAATGACATCTTCATAAAAAATAAACAATTGAATAAAAGAGAATGGCCAACAACCTTCTCTATCAGAAATCATATCCCTAATCAAGGTTGTATGCTCAACTTGAAGACTAACATTGACACCTAAATTATTTCTGGCGTCATCTAGAACTTTCGCAGCCCAAGCGAATTCATCGTCACTGTTTATGAGAAGAAGGGAACGAATTTGATTCTCTCTTTCGCTAAGTAAAGCATTTTGGAGAATGGATTCATCCCGTTCAACTTGAACTTCAAGAAGAGTTTTTTGAAATTTCGCTAATGCTTGGGCACCTTGATTAGTGATGCGATCTTTGTCATCTATAAGATCACTAACTTTCTTCCTTAAAACATTAATTTTCTCTTGGGAATCGAGGTATAAACGTTTAAGTTGGTTGGCTAAACCCAAACTAGATCTATGATCAAGTTCTAAGAGGCGAAATTTGGATTGAAGTTTGTCTAGAGGAAGAGATCTAATTTTGTAATTTGAAAAACTATTTAAAGAATTGTTTAGGTGAGCAAGAAGGGCATCGTTATCCATAGGTTCAGGAAATGAGTGGAGAAGAATGGCTTTATCAGAAAGATTATAAACGTCTGCGAAAATAATAAGTCAGATAAGGAAAAACAGCTAGAGAACAAGGTAAAGAAGAAAGGAAAAGTCTCATACCATAAAGTTGTTGATTAGCACTTTGAATGCTAGATATTTTATTCTTCTGAGTGGAAGATTCAACTTCCAGTTGTTTGGTCTTTTCGCGAAGAATAGCAGTTTCATCTTCGAATTCTTTATCTCTCTTCCGAAGAGCAACAACTTCAGTTTTCAACTCTTCATTCTTCTTGTGAAGTTGAAGATTTTTCTTTTCAAGAACATTACGCCTTTTCTCAAGATCTGAGGCAACAACAAAGGAAGCTCTCCCAGACTATAAAGAAAAATAAAGAAATTATCAAGAGATGATTTAAAATCGAAGTTATGAAAAAATAAAGAAATACAGACGTACCAAGGCACCAAGCGCATTTAGAAAGCTGGGAGTCACTGATCTGGAAACCCCCTGAAGAGAATCATTACCCTCTAGTAAAGAGGCATCACAAATATTTGCGAGAGCTTCGCAAGTGCCTGAAAGACGATCATCTCCAATTCCCTGCATGGAATCGGAAAAGATACTAGACAGTTGCGCCATAGGAGATTCAGTTGGATGATTCTCCTTCGCAAGAGAGGTGTTAATATCATCATATTCTTCATCAGAACTCTCGCTGGATTGAGAACTTGAGCGAGAAGAAGAATGGATCTTCCGTTTTTTATAAGGTGGAGCAGCATATTTCTTCTTGCGAAGAGGAATTTTACCCTTGCCTTTAGCTTTCGCAGCTTCAGAAATATATTCTTCTTCAACAACTTCAACGCCAACCTTCTCACACGAATGGAGATAAGAAACAGAGGCAACAATATTGTTAAAAGTAATGAAGAAAAGTATTTCTTACTTCATCCGTGATCGATTGGAGAATTGCCAGAGTACTCGCCTTAGGGTTTCTCTCGTAGCTTTTTCTCAACTTAACAATTTGAAAATTTCGCAAGATTAGTGGATGAAAAAAGGAGTAATAATTACAAACTGAGTGAAATTCGGGAAGCACACCTCTTTATCTTTCTCGGGCCAATTAAATACCCAAGGTTGATAGTTGGCGAGATTCGCAGGGAGTACATTCGAACCTGAAATATAAGGTCCATTCAAAAATAGCGGAAAGACACACCATTTGTCGTCTTTGGAATGGAGAGGAACATTGTTCTTGCCGGAATGCCAATCGATATCCTGCATAAGTAATTTGTCGCTGGGGATATTTTCTCTTCTTTTCAAACGTACACCCCAGCGAGACCTATCATTCTTCATATTTATCACTTCACAATTTTCAAAGAAGTTCTCCACTGAATACTTTTCAGCGAATATCTCTAAGTCTGCGAATTTAGGATCTCTGACTTTATTGGGATAAAGAGATCCCTTACCAGCGCCACGGTTGGCGAACTCAAGCATTAAGCGGATACAATCTCCGCTTAGTTGGTAGATAGCTCGCGAGAATTTCTCATGAGCAAGAATTTCGTAAAACAAAGGAAGTTCAGGATTATAGAGAGGAATGGGACGGCCCGCGAGAATCTGGCCTAGCGAGATTATGATCTTTTGATTATCACAACAGTGATCAGTAAATAATTTGGCCGAAAGAATAGATGAAGATTCTTGATCGGGAATGTTGGATAATGTGAAACCCTTCTCCTGTAAATCCTTTTGAGCCTCTCCCAAGAGAACTTCATATCTACGACCAGGTGGAGCCATTTTTCAGAGTATGGGAATGATGAAGGAGATGAAGATCGAAGAAAAATCTACAGTAACATAAGCGGAAATTACGGAGAAAAATTGAAGAAAAGTTGCAGAGAGTAAGTAAAAAAGAAGAAGAGGAAGATGAGAAAACTATATATAGAGAAGAATTCTCGAAAAGATAAACGCATTTAATGCGAGAAGAGACGTGAATGGTTGAGAAATAACGGTTGAAAGAGACGTGTCATGAAATGGGTGGAAGAAGAGACATGTATAATAGATTTTGTGTAAAAGTACGGAATCATATCAAAACAGATAAGGATGAACAGTTGCGGCAGTTTGAAAATACTAATTCTCATGACATTCTCTCCTTCGCAGAGAATACATGAGAAGAGGCAAGATGTAGGATCAGAATATCGCAACATCAAAACCTCGCGAAATCCATAAACGACAGCATTGCGAAGGCGTCGCAGATAAGTAATATAAATGACGCAATGGATGACGACAGCCAGGACATGAGAAAGGTGTGAATACCTAGAGAGATCTAGGAGGGTCGCGAGATTATATATTTATACACATTTGCGATATTTCGCAAGTCATTCCCGAAAATAAAGGACAGCTTAGCTGTCATCCACTATGTAATACCCTATATAAAGAGTTGAACATGCCTGTTGAAGGGGGAGATCTTTTTCGAGTGTTGAGCAAGTCATTAAGAGAGAGAAAGTTTATAGTGATTGTAATTTCTTTAACTCTTTTCCATTTTATCTTGTATACATTCAAGAAGTTAATCAATAAAAATTATAATTGTTCATCTTAAAATGGTCTGATTGAGTGGATTCTTGTGAGGGGTGTAGTGTAGGATTTCCTGCAACTACAGTAGGAGTGTTGCTACAGGATGGTAAAATAGTGGAGTACCATTCAGAATTGTTCTCAGGTGCCATCAAGAACTACATACCTTATGACAAATAATTTTATGCTTTATATCAATGTATCAAGCATTGGAGAGTGTATCTCTTAGGTAAAGAAGTAGTCATATATTCAGATAACAAACCATTGGAGTATCTACACGCACAGAAGAAACTACAACAAGCCCCACACATGAAGTGTATGTCATACTTGATGAGTTTCAACATTCTCATTAAGTACAAGAAGGGAGTTGGCAGATATGTTGTCTCGTCCACCAGTCCGAGCATTAATGGTGGCTATGAAAATTCAGCCAATTGTTCCTCAAGAGTATGCAGAGTCATACACATCTATCAAAGACTTCAAGAAGGTGTTAGAAGGGATAAAGAATGGTTTGAAGGGCGAGTTTGAACTCCGAGATGGATTTTTATACAAGGGTCAGTTACTTTGCATTCCAGAAGATGGAGATCGTTTACAATGGTTGAGAGAGGCACACACATCCCGAGTTGCTGGACCCTTTGGGATGAATAAAACTCTTCTTAACCTTCATCGTTATGTATTTTGGCCAAAGATGATGTAGCTAAGTTAATTAGTGGGTGTAAGTTGTGTAGCACATCTAAACCTTCCAACAGAAAACGTGGGTTATATCTACCATTACCACTACCATCAAGGCCTTGGGAGAGTATTTCTATGGATTTTCTTGGTGGATTACCGAATACCAAGTCTGATTATGATTACTTGTTCATTATGGTCGACCGATTCAGCAAGATGATTGCATTAATTCCATGCACAAAGACAGTAACAGGAGCCGGTGCAGCAAAGCTCTATTTTGAACATGTGTGGAAGCATTTTGGTTTACCTACTTCGATTATTTGTGATAGGGATAGTCGATTCCTTAGTCATTTTTAGGATTCTTTATGGAAGATGATGGACACTAGGTTGAAGAAAAGTACAGCTTTTCATCCACAAACAGAAGGACAAACAGAAATGGTCAACAGGACTATGGTTCACATGTTAAGGGGATATAATTCTAAGCATCCCAAAACTTGGGATGAGAGTTTACCATATCTACAGTTTGCTTTCAATAGAGCAGATCACAGTTCTTTGGGAAAATATCCTTTCGAGACGTACTACGGTTACTTACCACCTAGTCCTTTCGAGACGTGCTATGGTTACTTACCACCTAGTATTTTCTAGTTACACCTCAATGTGGGGGGAAGGAAGGAAATGAACGAAAAAAGGCACAAAAGTTCTTTGAGAAGATATCTCAGATTCGCGCACCTGTTGAGGCACAATTAAAGAAGTCACAAGCCAATTACAAAGCAAAACATGACAAGCATCTCATGCCTTGTAATTTCGGTGTTGTGACTTGGTATGGTTAAAATTAGGTAAGGAGCGACTGAAGGGGGAAGGTAAGAAATTGAAGCCATTGAGATATGGACCATTTCGTATTCTCGATCAGATTGGTGACAATGTCTTTCGTCTGGATCTGCCACCTTATCTAGTAATATATTCGGTTATAAATGCCGAAGACTTGAAGTTATTTGAACCACCATTAATTGATGATGACAGCGACGACACTATGATCTTACCACGAGTAGAAGACTTACAGTTTGATAGAGAGGAACCACTCAAGGAAGACTACATATTGGAGCGAAGAGTGACTAAAACGCGACAATGAGAGAAATTATGTTTTATAATTGGATGTAAAGGTCAAGTTCCTAGCAAGGCCTAGTGGTTTGACAAGGAAAAAGGGACTCTCGAGTTCTCTAACCTTCATTTTTAACTCTCACAGGAGTTCAAGTTCTTAAAAGAGAGACCCATGATACAGGTGTATCCTTTTAGGGAACTTAGTTAACCTCAAGCTAAGTTGAGGGAAGAATCCTTGTTTAGGTAGAATTTCTAGTTAGGAAAGAGTTTTGTTTTAGGTAATACTCTTAGTTTAGGAAATCGGTTCCTAATAGAAGACCTAGTCGGCTGAGTACGATGAAGTCTATAAATAGAGAGGTTTGGTTGTTAACTAGAGGACACAAAAAAACTAGAGAAGGCTTGGAACAATACTTGTGCAAGCTTAGCATACAATTTAAGGTTAATCCACTATATAAAGAAGATTGTGAGCGTAGCAAAGAGAGAATTGTAACCGTTTTCTTGTTCATAATATAGAGAAGATATTTTCTTCGAATTACTTTCTTGTATTCTGTTTCCTAAGTTTCTCGTCTATTATTATTCTGAATTCCGCATTTATAGTAATAGCTACCAAGGTATAGGGATCAATACGTATCAATGTTCCATATTGTTGATTAATGTTGCTCATGAATAATTAGTGTTATTAATGTTAGATCATTGCTCAGTCGAAGTCGCAATCGTTTCTATCTCAAGCTTGTTTGTCAAGTTTAGGTGATCAAAACTATAAGTCTTGATTTCTAGTCTACTTATAGGTATGTCTCGGATTAGGATAGAATGTGTAGTTGAGCTTGGACTTCACGGCGTTCATCGATTGAAGATGAAGATCTACTAAGGGGAGTTTGGAGGAACTTCATCAACAAAAGGTATGTGGAGACTTAAACTCATATATCACTCAGAAGTATATTCAATTTTATCTCATATTGAGACTAAGTCGTATAGCTATATAGACTTCGATATGATACACATTTGATATTTCGAGTTGAGTGTAACTCGCTTATATATTTATAGAAATATGTGTTGGAAAACGTTTTGCTTTAGCTACGTTCATCATTATTCTTGACGAGTTTAGTTAGAAACAATTTATTTGTTGGAAACTAAATAATGAGTCAAAATATGTGTTAGAGCATAGCTCGGTTGAACCCACCAAGCGTTGGTATGTCAAGTTTGGTTGTCATATTTTAGTGAGCCAAAACTCATTTTAAGAGTCACTTGATTATGTACTAGAGTCAACTTTGTATAGGTTAGCTTGAAAGTATTAGGATATGAGACATTACAAGTATTGCGAAGACTTGAAGAAGTGAAGAAGTAAAGAGCTACAACGAAAACATCATCCTTCCACTTGAGGTTAGTGATATTTGACTTGAACTGTTTCATTCCCTAAACGTATCTTTCAAGTCGTGCATATTGAAAACAAAACTGGGAAGCATGAATGACACTCTAGTTAGACATAGTATTAAGGAATACAATACGAGGTTTATTGCTTAACCATTAAACTTTGTAAATAAGACATCGACATAATCGTTTGAATGTTATTTTGATTATGTATGGGTATAAGGTGAAGATTTCATCCTAGGAAATAATGTTTTACATTTGTTTTAAGGAAGTAAATTCATGAACTTGTTTTGTGAATCGAAAAGGAAATCGCCAGGCATTATTGGTATTGTTATTCATTGCATATCTTTTGAACAACCAATATGTGTGATTAGTATAACCGCTCATGACTTGTTTATGTTCTTGGTAAAACTATTCACAAAGGCCTGACTTTTGTATTGGTATGACTTTTATTAGTGAAACCAATCTTAAGTAATCACCTGAGATGGTATGAACGATTTTGTGATTTTGTGTATGAATCACTCTGGGTAAAGGGGAACCGATCCTAGTAAGAGGTGCAACACATCACAAAGGGGAATTGATCCTTGTATGAGGTGCAACAAGTTTTTAACAGAAATGGGAACCGAAAATATGGACATGTGCAACACGTTTTTAGGCAAAGGGGAACCGATCATATGGACATGTGCAACAAGTACAAGTTAGATACCATATATATATATATATATGTGGGGAAACGATCCTAGTACCTAGTCAACCGAATTTTGGAAAGCTAGTGTGACTATGCACAATACTCACATGGAGGTAGAACCGAAACTTGTTTTCGTAGAACCGTGAAACCCATAATTTGTGATTGAGTGTTCTTGATCAATCACATAGTTCTTGAAAGTTAGATGAACCAATTCTAAACTTGTTTGGAAGTGTGGCAATCAGTTTTAAGGTTGTAAGTATGAAAGAGGACTTACAAAGTAAGGATGTCGACATACTTTGAACATGTGCAGTAACGCTAATCTTTAATTGTTCAAAGTTATTCCTTAATTGCTAAAGGAAGAAAATCCTGGATCGAATAAAATAAATTTAGAATCTTTTATTTAAGGTTTTTAATTTTATTTTAGGAAAATGAAAATTAGTAATGTGCATTTACTAGTTGGAGATTTTCCAAGAGATTTTCGGTCAATATTTGGACAAAGCATTTCCAGGAATTATGGAAACCGAATTTGGAATATATTGCATATCTTGAGAATATTTTCGGCTTTGGAAATTCCTTGGTGTCCAAACTTCCTTGGTCTATAAATATGAAAGTTTGCATTTCGAGCAAACTAATCCTCGTGATAGCAAAACTATCTTAGTTTTGCTGCTACTGGTGAAGCCGCCTATTCGGAGAGGAAAGTAACCTAATTAGGCGAAATCTCTTACGACCGCTCAGTTTAAAGACTTCTTTGGGATTGAGAAGCTCTATTAGTACCATTGGTGGGAAACGAGATGATTGCGGTTTATTATTAGTTTTTGATTGATTTGATTGACTAACGGTTGTTGAACTTTGATTGCACCTAGTTTATTTATGCTCGAGAATCTTCTCTTCTGATATAAGATTCACTCAAACTAGATCGAAGTTTCGACGGGGATCTTTAGATTGTTTGTAGTTCTAAAGACGTCTTGTGATAATCCATTGTTAACAGACTTCATTCTGTGTGTGATTGATCACAAGAGATTCAAGTTGATTGTGCGCAGGTATTTATTGAAGATCTAAGAAGATTTGAAGACAAAGAAGACTTTGAAGATTTCTGATTTGGGATTCATAATCTTTGGTGTGCTCAATACTTTTTTCGGTAAAAGAGGATCCAACTATATTCGGTTTATCCTTATGGTAGATTGGATTGATTAGTTGTGTAGATCGACATCAATACAATTCTTGGTGGTTAAAAGTATTGATTGCAAAATTTTAACAATTACTTCGGTAGTTTATAATAAGATAGATCTAAGAACCTGACAAAGGAGTTTATTGAGATAGGCAGAAGAGCCTTTGTCGAACTCACATCACTTGGTTGAAGAGAGTTGCTACCAAAAATATTTGTTGTTCCTTTACTGTTTGGAATACGAACCAAAGGAATTGTTCCAAGTACGTGACTTATTACAGGTCGGAGGCGTGGGAATACAGACGGAACTAGGTGAACTATAGGTTTAGTTGATTGGTCTCAACTATACGAAGTTGGTTTGATTTTGTATATCGGATTAATCCTGAGAGTATTCAATTCTGGACAAGGTCCCGGAGTTTTTCTGCATTTGCGGTTTTCTCGTTAACAAAATCTTGATGTGTCTTTTACTTTTCTATTTCCGCAATGATAATTGTTTTTATTATAATTAGAAGTAAAATACACAAACGTTAATTCCTATTTACTTGATAAGTAATCTTATTGTGTTTGGTTAAGTCCGAACCTTTTATCAAGTAAACATACTTCATCGTTGTATTGTCTCGATCTCGTATCTATAGACGATCACACGAAGTGTGAACCGATTTGTTGTATTGTATCGACTCAGTCCATAGACAATCACTTCGGAGAAAGGACTTATAGGTAGGAAAAGTTTTAGATTGAGGTATATTTGGGTACCCTCGTCTTTTCAAGATGATCATGTGAAAATTTCCTTGAAACATCTTACATGATTTGTGTGCGACAACCATTTGATGTCGACTCAGAAAGTTTCATATTGATAATTCAATCTATTGAAATTTACTTATAAGCTAATAGTTTGTGTGAGACATATATTGCCATCTTTTAAGGATGTTTCAATGATTGATATAGGAGTTGAGAATGTTTACCTTTGTCTGGATACAATACAGTATGCAAACTATTTGGTATGATCAGGTCTGGAAACTTAGTTTGCGTACCAGTATGCGAACGATTTTAACTTTGAAAGTTCGGGAACCAAGTTTGTACACCAGTATGCAAAAAAATTTCTACCTGAGTTAGGTCCGGGATGGAAGTATGCGTACCTGTTTGTGTACTGGTGGACAAGACCAATGTTCGGAACTAAAGTTTGCGTACCCGTTTGCAAACTTAGTGGTTAATGTTCTAAAATCGGTTACTTATATGTTTTCATACTCATGAAGAAAATACATTAATAAATTAAGGAATGCAATCTTTGAAAACCGTGGCTTAATGTTCATGAATTGATTTCGGTATAAGTACTTTGTACAATTACGAATCAATCCGATTTTGCTTCAATTATATCTTGTATACTTATATGAGAATATATATATATATATATATATATAAACTCTTTCTTCTCTCTCTTGTTTCTTCTCCTCTCTCGTATGCGATTTTCTCGCCGCCCCTAAAACCACCTCAATTGGCCAGTATACACCAGAAACCACCGTATTTCTAGCCAGTAACCACCGTCGACGACGGTGATGAAAATAATTAACCACTTATAATAAATCTCCATGTACTTTGATCCTAACCCATCTCAGATCTGAATCATCAAGTTACTAAAACACCGTTACAAATTTGTTAATACTCCTATTTTGATTTGATTTCATGGACTCAAATTACCAAGCCTCCAAGACTCAGAGATTTATATTTCTGATTGATTCCTTTGGTTCCAAGACTCCTTGATACCAAGACTCCAAGACTCATGCTCACTCTTCAAAATCCACTAAGATACCTAAATCAGATCCCCTTGTCTCTAATCTTTCCAAGGCTATTGCAATCGATTCACATAGTCTGTTGCAAGACCCGATCTTCCTTCTGTCTAAGTGGTTCAAAGTTTCTATAGATTCCAGATCTTAGACTTGTCTTTATCAAGTTTCAATTTTTATTGGATTCTACATCTGCTTCTCTTTCCTTTGCTTCTTTGGATTGAACAGGATTTTCAATTGAATTCTATTTAATTTTTAAGACTTCTTCTAATTTCAATTTTAATTAGCTACTTGTTTCTGCGTTGCATTCAACTTGATCTTCTCTTAGAATTTTTCTGTATCTGAATATATTTTTTCTGTGTTTCTTTCGTCAGAGCTACTATTGACAGGTTTATGATGCTCTATAAATTCTATAAGAGCAACCACAGCGGGCGATTAAACCTATTTATTTGGTAAAAAAGCGAGACGTAGTGGGACGGACTATCGACTAAAACCCAGACCATAACCAAATCTCGGACTATATTTGGTCTAGGACCAAAGACTAAACCCAAATATAGTCGAGCGGTCGTATAGTCCACGCCCCACCACCAGGCGGGTGTATAATCTACGCCCCACACCAGGTGTACATAAAGTCCACGCCCCACACCAGGCGGGCTTTATACCTCCGCCCCATTTTTGTTTTCTTTAGTATGGGGCGTGGTTTATACCTCCGCCCCATTCATAGTTTTTTAACTCTTTATATGGGGCGGGCTTTATACCTTCGCCCCATATTTTTTTTTTTTTTTCATTTTTGGAATCTCCCTCGATCGGGCGAACGTATAGTCCACGCCCCACACCAGGCGAACGTATAGTGTACGCTCCACCAAATTTAGTCTTCCACCCGTAGCGTCCACACCAGACTAAACCCAAATTTTGGTCTTTTTTTTCCCTCTTTGGTCTTTGGTTATACTCGCACCACTGCAGTTGCTCTAAAGAACACTTAACTTCTTTTTCAAAGATAATGAGTACCCATCTGATTCCAGGTACCATTTTCTACAACTGGAAAAAGAGGAAACTTTTTCTAAACCCAGGGACTCAAGGAAATACAAGAACCATATGGCTAACCCACTCTAAGATTCTGCGAGAGATGGAAATAGCTAATGCAGAGGTAATCCTAAATCAAAATTTCTGTAATTACAGAATACGTGTTCATATGATTAGGAATACACTGAGGAAATTACATATGTACCTTATTGAACTGATTAGTATAAATCAAATAGAAAAATCGAAATTGCAGTATCACATGTTCATCATCGTAACTTTAGTGAAATTTAGCTGCGCTTCTGTACCTTACTTCTGTCTGAATCTTAAAATCAACTGCATAAACTTGAATGACCTTTCTATGATTTTTGACAAGGATTATCCCATTGTATCTTACTTTTGGCAGTTCATCAAAGTAATCTCCTGGAATTGCCAAGGTCTAGGAAATATTCCTTCAACAAATAGTCTTAAAGATCTTTTAGATAAAAAAAAATCCCGACATCATATTTTTGTCTGAGACAAAGAATCAAAACAAAGAAATGCATGCTACAATAAATAGAGTTAATGTTCATAACTATTGGTTAGTGCCACCTAGAGGACTAGCAGGAGGACTCTGTCTTATTTGGAAGTCTAACATGAATATCACCATCATTGACTATGCTCTTAATCATATCAATGTAGAAATTTCAAACAATATGAATAGTATAACATGGATTATGACATGTTTTTATGGTAGCCCATACATTGATTTAAAAGTAGAATCGTGGGATATAATACAACATATGTCAAGCACGGTAGATAAGCCTTGGATCATTATAGGAGATTGTAATGTAGTTCTTCATGAACATGAGAAAAACAACATGTTTTCTTTTAATCAAGGTGAAGCTAGGAAATTCAGGGAGATAATTAACTATTATGGTTTACTAGATCTAGTGTTTATAGGATATACGTTTACATGGAATAATCACAGAACTGGTATAGATTTCACAGAACAAAGATTGGATAGAGCCTTTGTCAATAATGAATGGAATATAAGCTTTCCTAACTCTAGTATCAGACATATGAATCCCTTAACTTCTGACCATGTTCCTATATGTTTGAATACTCACAACATATGGAATGATAGTCCCACTCCCGGATTGGATTAAACATTCGGAATGTAAACCTCTTATTATGGACTGTTGGAATAATCCAATACATGGGTCAAATGCTTTCACTCTTGTCACAAAACTTATAAGAGTGAAACATACTCTTAAGCCATGGAACAAAATTACTTTTGGAAACATTAGCACAAATATAGAAAACACTAAGAAAATGTTGGATCAAACAAATAAAATGCCTTATTATCCAGAGAAATATGTAGATTTGGCGAGATGGAACTTTGAACTAAAACAATGATATACAATTAAGGAAATTTTTTGGAAAGATAAAAGTAGAGATCAAAATCTTGCTTTAGGGGATAAATATACAAGATATTTCCATAGCAAAGCCAAACAAAGATATCGAAGAAATAGAAAAGAAATGGTAATAAACGAAAATGAGACTTGGTTAAATAATAGAACCGAAATTGCTGATTGTATTATAAAGCACTTTCGAGGTATTGAAACTACTGAAAACCCAACTATAGATATGAATATGATTGCTTTAATTACCGAATGTGTTACTGAAAAGGATAATGAAATGCTAGGTGAAACTCCTAATATGATTGAAATCAGGAAAACCTTATTTAATATGGAACTAGATAAGAGACAATGGACCAGATGGTTTCCCACCCATTTTCTACCAGCAGAATTGGGACATTATTGTCCCAGACTTAACTAACATGATTCAATCTATTTTTACTACTGGCCATATGTTAAAAGAGATTAATGCTACTTTTATATCTCTAATTCCAGAATCTATAAGCCCGACCACTTCAGCGGAGTTCAGATCGATAGCTTTAGGAAATAATGTTTATAAAATCAGTTCTAAGCTAATGGCGAATAGAATGAAAGGCCTTCTTAGTAAAATCATTTCACCTTTTCAATCTGCCTTCATCCTAGGAAGGCAGACATAAGATAATATTACGATATCACATGAAATTATACATAAAATGAGGAGAAAAGAAGGGGAGAATGTTTGATGGGATTAAAAATATATATGTCCAAGGCTTTCGATAGGGTAGAATGGAACTTTCTTATTGCTATTATCCGAAAAATGGGATTCTCTGAATTTTGGTGCAAATTGATTATGGAATGTATTTAAACCAATTCTTTATCGGTATTGCTAAATGGCTCTCCAACCGAGTTCTTTAAACCTACTATAGGTTTTAGGCAGGGAGATCCAATCTCTCCCTACCTATTTCTCTTTGTATTGAATCGCTCTCAAGAACAATTCTGAAAGCTGAAACAATGAGTCTAATAAAAGGCATAAAAATCTGTAAAAATGCACCATCTGTGAGTCACTTACTGTTTGCAGACGATTGTTTAATTTTATGTGATGTAAATACTACTACTTGTAATAAATTAGTCACAATGTTTACTGAGTTTGGAGATGCCTCTGGACAGTTGATTAACTTGAGTAAATCAGGCGTCTTTTTTAGTACAAAACCAATCCAAATATCATAAATGAAATTAAACAAATATTGGGAGTTAAAGCAATACCATTAGATGATAGGTATCTAGGAGGACCCTTGTTTACTAATAAATCTAAGATAAAATGTTTTGAACCTTTGGTGGAAAAAATGAACATCATGCTTGTAGGATGGGACAGTAAAAATATTACTACCGCGGGAAAATCAGTAATGATTAAAAATGTAACCTCATCTCTTTGTGTATACCAAATGAACTGTTTTAGAATTCCTAAAAAAAATATGTAAATCTCTAACCAATCTCCAAAGAAACTACTGGTGGGGGAAAATGGGCATGGAAAAAATAAAAAAGGAAAAAAAGGGGATATGTCTAAAAGCTTAGACAACAATGTGCAAGCCCTTAACTGAATGTGGTCTTGGTTTTCAAAACATTGAAAACTTTAATATAGCAATGTTGGCTAAGATGGGATGCAGATTAAACGAAAATCCCCATTCCCTTTGTGCCACTATCTTAAAAGCTAAATACTATCCAGAAAATGATATCTTGCATATAGACACAAAGCCGAAAGGAAGAGACAGTTGGATATGGAAAGGAATGCTCACTGGAGTTGAGCAAATAAAACAGCACAACCTTTGGATAATAGGAAACAAAACAAATGTTAACATATGGGAAGACTATTGGATACCATAAGTAAAGCCACCAATAACTAGGCGTGCTAATGGAGCTCAGAACATAAACAAGGTAAGTCAGCTCATGACTGACTATAAACTATGGGACATAAATATACCAGAAGAGTGCTTTGAGAAATCTAAAATCAACTACATTCTGAATATTAGTATTCCTGATCAAGACATGGAAGATAAGGCTCAACGGGCACTGAACTCAAAAGTAAATTTTACGGTAAAATCTCTTTACGACAAAATTAACTCAACAAATGATGAACATGAAAACTGGAACCAAATCTGGAAGATGAAAATTCCTCCATCTGTGAAGACCTTTGTCTGGAAAGCAACTCATTTTATACTTCCCAATAGTATGAGAGTGGATGCAATCATCCCGGATATAAATACTACTTGTACTCTCTGCAACATGGGAGAGGAATCTCTTACACATTTATTTATGCAACGCAACTTCTCAAAACAGGTATGGATGCACTTGAATTTTAGTATGGTTTATGTTATTGAAGGTAGTATTGACTTTCATGAATGGGTAAATGCTTGGTTTACTAATACAAATAGAGGAGGCTTTGGCTTAGATTGGTCTGAATTCTGCAGTATAATCTCCTGGCATATCTGGAAAGCTAGATGTGATTGGACATTAGGAAACAGAAACAAGACAGTGCAGCAACAAATAATAATATAGTTAAATACATTAATAGCATCAGAAATATAAAAAATCCATATTACTCAACTTTACAGACTTTATACTATAACCCTATGCATGGTGATTGTTTGGAGATAACTAGAATTGACAATGGAATAACACAGAACTCATTAAGCTACACAATCAACATATCCTTGGCTATGATCAATCCCATAACTTCTTTAGGAATTGGGTTAACTTGTGTTGATTTTGCAGGTTATACTATTGAAGCAAGGGAAACAACTAAAAACTGTAGTACAAGAGAGAAGCTAGAACTAAAAGGAGCAGAAACAGCTTTCCGATGGGCAGCAGAGTGGGGTGGCCATAAAATTACCTTCCAAAGTGATTCAGAACCTACTTTGATGTTGCTTAGAGGACTGTATATTAAAGCAAGACAACATAGATATGCTATTAGTACAGATTTTGGGAACAACCATACAACTATAAACTTTAAAGTTTCTGCTCTTATTTTGAAGAATAAAATAGATATTATCTGGGCAACAAATACAACAGTCTACTGTAATCTTTATGACATCAAAAACATTTGGAAGGGATAAACTTTACGACTTTTCTTAAATCTTTTTATCTCTGAATATTTCAATGCAAATGTAACTTGGTCTATACCACAAACTATTGTGGGTAGATATCTATTTGTGTAATTGGTAGAGGTGTTCTTCCTCTCTATTTTATGAAGAAAAAAAAAAGAACAACTCTATGAGTAACACAATTAGATTCTTTTGATTATCATTCATGTTTGATTGATCATCATATTTGATCTAGAAGTGTTAGATGAATGTGGTTAATACGAAAGTGTTCATATGGCTAACTTCGGTTAACTATTGTTGAGCCAACTCAATATACACGTTTAGGTACAATTATCCATATCTAAATGAAGGTATATTTCCTTTGTGTGTAACAAGCTAAGAACATCTAACGGTAAAGAGATATTTCTTTGGATTTAATCAAACTTAGCTTGAATCTTTAATCAGGTTTTCATCTAACGGTGAATATTGATTGCTTTGTTACTAAGCCATCAAACCCTACGTTGAAGACTATATAAGGGAGAACTCTAACAACTGGAAAACCCAATCCCCACACTTTCATGTGTGATACTAGTTGCGTACTAGAGTCGATTCTCCTTTAGCCTAGGTTTTTCTAAACCATTATAGGTTACCGATTTTAAGAATTCATTGGGATTCTGAAGCCAGATCCAACTATTTTCTTTGTAGTTGCGTATTCTGATCTTACTTGTTCTATCGTGTTTAGGACTATCTTCTCTAAGATTTGCTCGAGATTTATCTGCGATAGGTAAGATATAAAAATTAATCACAAATCTCTTCGTCTTATTCTTTGTGATTCCACAATAACTTGTTCTACTACCATATAGTTAAGTTATTGTGAGGTGATTGATATTTCTAGGCTATTCTTCGGGAATATAATACCGGTTTATCAATTTGTTCATGTGCACCTTGATTTATCAAAAGACGGAACAAAACTTCATAGGTACTTCTGTGGGAGACATATTTATCTATCAGAATAGGCTTTTCTGTGTGAGACATATTTGTCTATAAGTCTTCGACTTTGGGTCGTAGCAACTGTTGGTTGTGGGTGAGATTAGCTAAGGGAATCAAGTGCGTAGAGTACTGTTGGGATTCAGATACGTAAGGAACGTGACTGTACCTTAATCGGTGTGAGACTTGGTGGATCAACCACATTCCAGTTCGAAGTTAACTTGTAGTATGCTAGTGTGTGTAGCGGCTTAATATAGTGTGGTGTTCAAAGCTGGACTAGGTCCCAGGGTTTTTCTGCATTTGCGGTTTCCTCGTCAACAAAATTTCTGGTGTCTGTGTTATTTCTTTTCCATATTATATTTTTATATAATTGAAATATCATAGGTTCTGCGTAATTTAATCAATTGGTAGATCCGACCTTTGGTTGTTGGATAAAAATTAATTGAAACCTGGATATTGGTTTTTGATACCATCCAAGTTGTTTCTCATACTAATCAGGCTCACGGATTCATATTTGTTTGATTTGCTGATTACATTGAGAAACATAGATATAACTCTTGGATATCTTTCCTTGATTAAGTCTGACTGTCTAGTTGATTCTCTTAGAATTATATTGGAGTTAGTCCATACAGATTGTCAAATGAAATATTGGGTGTGGTTGTTAGACCCCCGTTTTTTCAATTGGTATCAGAGCAGGCAAACAAGCTAAGACCTTATAATTATGTGTTTGTAGCAATCTGACTCTATAAGCAACAGTGTTATCTCTACAAAGTACCACTAGTCTTCGATGGCTCAATTTACCTATGGTGGAAAATTATTATGCGTGCCTTCCTTCAAGCGCGTGATTTTCAAACATGGATTCGTGTTGTTAATGGATATAATCCTCCAATGGTTACAGTAGATGGTGTATCCACTGCAAAGGATATTTGTGAGTATGAAGATCATGAGATTCTTGTTGCAAAGAAAAATTCTAATGGTTTAAATGCTATCATCCATGCCATTACCCCAGATCTTCAACACCATGTATCCATGTGCACTCGGTCTAAAGATGCTTGGGATATCTTAGAAATTGTGGAATACCCCTGAGAAAGAAGCTAGGCTTCAAAACCTAAATTCTGATTGGGAAAACCTTCATATGGCTGATGAAGATTCATTTGATGAGTTTAATCACAAAGTGTCTGAAATTGTTAATGCATTTTTTTGCATTGGGTAAGACTATTCCTGAAAAGGACATTATGGTGAAAATTCTCAGATCGCTGCCAGCTAGATACGACTCTAAGAAACATGTCATCGTTGAAGAAAATAACCTCGAAACACTTTCCAGAAATTCACTTGTTGGAAAGTTAAAGATACTTGATCTTGATCAGAACATTTGCGTTTAGTCATGTGACCAATACAAACGAATCTTCTAACTTGTCTTGGGATGATGAATGTTGTTCTAATCATGTTGATCATGGTTTTGAAAATTGTACGATTCAAGAGTTGAATCATACGATTCGCTTCAATTTTTTCCAAATCGAGTTGATTCGTGCATTTGAATCGTTTTGCTTCTGAATTGTGTAGTCAACCTTGTTTGACTACGATTCTTGACTAAATTCTAAAGTCAAAGGTGGATTTTCAAAAATGAAAGTTTTAAGGTTTAAACTCAAGACCTCCTGCGTCCCAAGAGCGGCCTCTAACCAATGTTCCACCTTGTTTTTTTTTTTTTTTTTTTTTATGTTTAGTGAACTTTATTTGTATATATTAAATCAAATACCAAATTTATTTTTTAAAGATATGAACTTAGTTAAATACTCATCATACGATTTGATAATCGACCATGAATCTTCGATTCGCGGTTCAATATACGATTCGATTCTTAAAAATGAGAAAATAATTTGCGTTACGATTCACGATTTAAAAACCATGATATTGATATTGATAAATCACTAATTACACAAAAGATCAAGGATATTGTAAAGGAAATCAAAAGATGTGAGAAACGTCTCTCTCTGTCTGGTGCTTCAGATGATTCCATACAAGAAAAATCATTTTAGTTTGTCAAATCTATGCATACTTCCGATGTCTGCAATGAATTTTCAGCTCTCACAGCAGAACTTCTACCAACTCAAATTCTGATTCAGGATACGAGTCTGACACTGAGATTTTTGTATTCTTGGATAAAAGTGAAGAAATTCACCTAGAAAATATTCAACTAAAGGCTTCATTGAAGAAACTTGAATAATCGCTTCAGGTGAAAAATCTTGAGATTGATTGTCTTGATGATGACTTCACCAGAACCATATCTCTAAAAGAAAGAGAGATTAATACTCTTAAGTGTGACCTACAAAGGTTTTCTGGAAGTTCTGACAAGATATCAACAATGTTATTCGGTCAGAAGTCTTTTGGAAACACAAATGGCTTAGGGTTCAAAAGCAAAACTGTGAGCACAAAAAACCCTTTGTTCCAGCCGATTTTGGAACAATGTGAAAAGAAGAAGGTACCCAAATACACCACAATCCATAATTTATCCACTTGTAAGTCCTCTTACCGAAAGTGATTGTCTATGGACAGAGTCGACACAATACAACAAATCGGTATTCGCACCTTGTGTGATCGTCTATGGATACGAGATCGAGACAATGCAATAATCAAAGTGTGATTACTTGATAATAGGGTCGGACTTAACCAAACCCTATAGGATCACTATCAAGTAATGCGGAGTTAACATTACTTTTAATTATAATAAACAATTATAATTGTGGAAATAGAAAAGTAAAAGACGTAGCAAGATTTTGTTAACGAGGAAACCGCAAATGCAGAAAAACCCCAGGGCCTAGTCCAAAATTGAATACAGAATTAAGCCGCTATACAAAATCTAATCCAACTTCGTATAGTTGAGACCAAGAAACTAAACATATAGTTCACTTAGTTTCTTCAGTATCCATGCGCTTCCGACATTCAATAAGTGCACGCACTGGAACAATTCCTTTGGATCGTATTCCAAACAGTAAAGGAACAACAAATCTGTTTGGTAACAACTCTGTTGATTCTTTCATATGAAGAAGAAATCTCAAGTCATATGCAAAGGCTCTTCCGTTTAACCAATAAACTCATTTGCTTGGTCAGATAAATCTATCCAACAACTACCGAAGTAGCAGAGTTTAGATTTGCAATCAATCAATATAGAATCAAACAAGAAACTATAAGGTAATGTCGATCTTACACAACTAATCAATCGAATAAATCCGATTCTAGTTGGTTCCCAGCCGATCAAGGTTTGTACACACCCAAAGATATAGAAACCAAATCAAAAATCTTCTTTGTCTTCAAATCTTCTTTAATCTTCAATAAACACCTGCTGAACACCACTTGAATCTCTTGTGATCAATCACGCACAAAACGGAGTTTATTAACAATGGATTATCACAAGACGTCTATAGATCTACAAACTATTCTAAATATCCCGTTGATACTTCGATCTAGTTTGAGTGAATCTTATATCAGAAGAGAAGATTCTCAAGAATAAAAAAACTAGGTGCAATCAAAGTTCAACAACCGTTAGTCAATCAAATAAATCGATAACTAAAATAAACTGCAATTATCTAGTTTCCCACCAACGGTACTCGTAGAGCTTCTTGATCCCATAGAAGTCTTTAAACGAGCGATCGTAAGAGATTTCGCCTAATTAGGGTACTTTCCTCTCTGGATAAACGACTCCACCAGAAATAAAAAGAAGATGAAGTTTTCCTGGCTCTTAAGATAGTTTGCTCGAAATGCAAACTTGGGTATTTATAGACCAAGGATGTTTGGACACCAAGGAATTTTCAAAACTGAATTATTCTTAAGATATGCAATAAATGCCCAAATCGGTTTTCATAATTCCTGGAAATGCTTTTTCCAATATTTCCAAAATCTCACTAGAAAATCTCCAATTAGTAAATGCACATTACCAATTTTTATTCTCTAGAGATATGCATTTAATTGCTGGTAATTAAAGCATATAAAAATAACAACCTTAATTAAAAGATTCTTACCTTATTTCGGTCCGGGATCTCCTTGAGTTATTAAAGAATATCTTTGAACAATTAAAGATAAGAGTTACTGATCATGTTCAAAGTATGTCGACATCTTTTCTTTGTAAATCCTCTTTCATATTTATAATCTTGGAATCGATTATACCACACTTCCAAACAAGTTTAGAAATGGTTCATATGTATTCTAAGACAACTATGTGATTGATCAAACATTAGTTCATTAATCATGGGTTTACGGTTTTACCAAACACAAAGATCGGTTCTACCTTAACATGGTTACTGGGACCGGTTACATCAGTTACCAGGATCGGTTACATCAATTACCAGGACCGGTTACCATATTCCTATGGTATTACTTGTGATCGATTACACAAGTTACTAGGATCGGTTACACCAATTACCAGGATCGGTTACACCAATTACTAGGACCGGTTACGCCAATTACAAGGATCGATTACACAACTCTTATGTGATCGGTCACACAAATTAGTAGGATCGGTCACACTAATTACAAATATCGAACATATCATCTTAAGTGATTACTTAGGATCGGTTATGTTTGTACCCAAAATAAATTTTAGGCACAAAACACGATGATTTGGTGATTATCATGATAAATTAGGGTTAGAAAACAATTGAAAATAAAAGAGAAGACACGGATTTAACGTGGTTCGGCAAGTGTTGCCTACATCCACGGTGGAGCAGAGAAATATTTTATTGATTGTGGGATACAATAATTTTCCCTGGGTTAGCTAACCTAAAATTCCATATCCCATTAGGGTTTAGGATACATGTATTTATAGTGTTTATGTAACCCTAATTATGGTGTAAACTTAATGTGCAAGCAACTTGGGAAGCAAGTCTTCTGGAAACTTCTGGAATCTTCACGGGTAGACGGGCTAAACGGGCTTGAATAACGGGCTTTCCATGTATTTTGAACACGGTACAAACATCGCCCCCTTTTAAGCTCCAACTTGTTGGGGGTTAAGAAATTCCTTTATCCTTCCGCGTCGACCGTTGATGACGTAACTCGCCCCTAAGCGTGAGTAGAGACATTACAAAGACGCCCCAACCGTAATTACCTGCAAAAAATAAAAAATAAAATAAAAAATGCTCATGTGCTAGGCGAGACTTTTTGCCACGTGGTGGACTTGTGATGCTCGAGAGATAGTCGAGTCTTGAGTGAAATGCAATGTGCTTGCGGCTAGGGCAAGGCTTTTTGCTCGCAACGTAACAAGGTTGTAGCGCTCGCTGCTCGGGTAGGCTGGCTGTATTGCTTGTGTTGAGTACGAGTCTTTGGGCCAATATCGGGCATTGGGCTCGTGGTCGAGACGAGACTTTGTGCTTGCCAAGGTGTAAGTCTTTCATACTCGCGTGCAAGACGAGATTTGATGCTTGCGATAAGAGCAAGACTTAAGTGCTCACGTGCAAGGTGAGGCTTTAGGTGCTTGTGATGTGATGCAAGACTAAATATTGAAGGGTCTAAGCAATCCTCATCTCGAACTCTCGATCATGTCGCTATCCACGAACCTCGAACCCGATCATGTCGCTATCCACGAACCTCGAACTCGATCATGTTGCTGCTCCAATTGCACATCCAAGTCTCTCGAACACTGGATTTTTTGCTTCCATGTTGTAGTGAATCGAAAAACGATTCTAACGAGCCAAAAATCACTCAATTCGGACTTAAAACGAAGAAGTTATTCACGAAACAAGATTTTAACGAAGCGCGCGTGCCGTTGCATACGTGTCACTGCTGACGGTGCACAGTTTGCTGACATGGCAGTAATAGTTGACGTGGCGTTTCTGACTGGGCACAGGAGTGCTGATGTGGCAGCCTACCATTGGTCCACCCAGAAACAGGTTGGTTGCTGACGTGGCAGTTGCTGCTGAAATGGCACTGCTGACTGGATATGGTGTGCTGACGTGGCAGCCCACAATTGGCTCTTCCAGAACCTGCAGATGGCTGACGTGGCAATCGATGCTGACATGACAATGATGACTGGGATAATGTTGCTGACGTGGCGAAGACATCGCTGACATGGCATCGATGACTGTGTAAACGCTGACGTGTTGACCAGTGATTGGATCCTTGCAGATGACGTGGGTGCTGGTTTGACCCGCGACACGTGTCACCTCCGGATTAGATGATCTCTGTTGATCCCAGACGTTGAATCAAGTCTGGACCGTGGTCGGACAGATCTTACGGGTGAGATCTCTTTGAAGGCCGACGATTACAGTTCCTTGGATCTGGAATTGTATGAGAGGTCGGATGAAGGAACTTTTCGCAACGCTTTTGAAACAGATTATATTCATTCTTGTTAACTTGATGCCGTAACGCCTCTGCTGCTGTCTTTCGCAACCCCCTTCGCTATCGTTTTGCAACAGTTCTTCGTTTGTATGATTTCTTCAACCTCGCAACGGTTCCTTCAACTTCGCAACAGTTACGTAAGAGCCCTAAATTTTGCTTTTCTTGGCTAATTTTTGCATGGAATTTTGTGCACGAATTTCGAGGGTTTTGCCGCACCTTTCTCAATGGAAAAACTCGATCGTTTTACTCGAAATCCCCTTAGTCGGCGCCAATGTTTGTACCCAAAATAAATTTTAGGCACAAAACACGATGATTTGGTGATTATCATGATAAATTAGGGTTAGAAAACAATTGAAAATAAAAGAGAAGACACGGATTTAACGTGGTTCGGCAAGTGTTGCCTACATCCATGGTGGAGCAAAGAAATATTTTATTGATTGTGGGATACAATAATTTTCCCCGGGTTAGCTAACCTAAAATTCCATATCCCATTAGGGTTTAGGATACATGTATTTATAGTGTTTATGTAACCCTAATTATGGTGTAAACTTAATGTGCAAGCAACTTGGGCAGCAAGTCTTCTGGAAACTTCTGGAATCTTCACGGGTAGACGGGCTAAACGGGCTTGAATAACGGGCTTTCCATGTATTTTAAACACGGTACAAACAGGTTACACTAATAAAATTCATAACAAGTTATGATCGGTTCTACTAACTCACACATATTGGTAATCCAAAGTAAGCCTAGCGATTTCCCTTTTGATTCATAAAACAAGTTCATGAATGTACTTCCTTTAAACAAATGTAAACATTGTTTCCTAGGACGAAATCTTTACCTTTACCCATACACATAATCACAATAACATTCATACGATTATGTCGATGTCTTCTATACGAAGTTCAAAAGATAAGCGTTATACTTCGTATCCTAATTCCTTAACATAATGATCATGTGATCATGTCTTACTACTATAGTAAAATCATTCACAGCTTCGCAATTATGTTTTCAATATAACACGACTTTAAAGATACGTTAATGAAACAGTTCAAGTAAAAATATTACTAACCTCAAGAGGAAGGATGATGTCGTTGTTGTAGCTTGTTACTTCTTCACATTCTTCAAGTCTTCGAGTAATACTTGTATGTCTCATAATCCTAGACTTTCTAGTCTAACATATATGAAGTTGTCTCTAGTACATAATCAAGTGACTCTTTAGATGAGTTTTGATTCACTAAAATATGACAACCAAACTTGACATACCAATGCTTGGTGGGTTCAACCGAGCCATGCTCTAACACAATGTATGTTGAATGTTGTGATGAACATGAGGCAAATCAACAAAATAAAAATTCTCCTCTGAATTGTTCGTTTTGTGGAAATGCAAATCATGTTCAAAGTAAGTGTTGGAAATTCAATAAAAACAACGAAATAATTGTCAAACTTCAGAATGGCATGCAAAGGATGAATCTGGCTTTGAGTAATCAATAGGGAACTCATGAAGACAAGAAGAGTCTAAGAGAACCAGAGTCAGACGAGGTAAGAGGTCTGTTTATACAAAAAACATTGGTAAGTTACCATGTTGACTCGGGGTGTGCTAATGATAACAAGCGTTCCAGATCCACGCAGAAATTTTCTTGTGGGATGAATGATGATTCGACACTTCTTGCTCAACCCAAGAAGCTCAAATTTTTCTATCTGCGTGTCGTGGTTGCTGATGTGGCGGAATTGGATAAGAGATATGTTCAAGTGCATGGTTTATGGGTTTCTGATAGACACATTTTTTGTGTCTGAATTGTCCTCAGTGTCTCTATTGTTAGTGCTTGATTTTGTACTTATTATGGTGTTTTTATGTTTGTGTAGGTATTTTTGGAGAAATACACTTGTGTGGAAAAAGTTGCTCAAAAGTGCTTTTTGGACCCCCGGAGGACAACTGCTAAGCGGACTCCCACATTGGATAAGGGGCACCTCAATTGCTAAGGGGCACCTAGTTGCTATTCACACCCCAGTTCAGGATAGGGGGCATCTCATCTTTTTCATTTGAATTTTCATTTTTGGCGGGAAAACGAGTTTCACTCCTGGCAGATTTGTCGATCGGATTTTGGATGGGTTAGAGGTAGACTCAATCGTTGAAACTTCATGGGTAGACGCGATATGACTATAGAATGTTGGTATGGGTGTTAGTTTGGACAAAATTTGGCTGAATAACGTGTTTCAATACAAAACAGTGGACACAAGCTTTCACGGGTTCAAGTGAATTTGACACGAGTTTGAGGCGTGTAATGCATCAGTTTGGAGTGTTTTGCATTACAGAGATGCGTGAAGAAGATAAATAAGGAATGTTTGATAGCTGATAACGCGTGGAAGATCAAAGAAATGGAAAATATTGCCGTGAGAATAAAATAATAAAGAGAGGATATTTTGAAGTTATGAAGGAGATTCGATGCATCTTTCGAGTTTAAATAGGTTGAATTAGTACCATACAAGGGGATGGAGAGTGAGGGAGAGGAACAAAGCATCAACAGATCGAGAAAATCAAGTTACAGAATTATTTTCTGCTGCTGCTGCACCAAGAACACGAAGAACATAAGACGCACGCTGCATACTCGTTCATGCTCTGATGTAAACGACTACCAAGCGTGGGTCGCAGAGCTACAACAACGAATAGATTCATCATTATCGTTCAGAATGTGGTGGTTTGTAACAAATATAAGTGTTACAAACCCGGTTTTTATTGTTTTTTCTCCCTTTTTATCATTTGTAAACACTTTTGAGCAATGAAATCAACTTTTGAGTGTGTTTCCATGATGATGAGCTAAACACAATCCTTGGGGCGATTGAGGAAGCCGTTGTTTCGGTAAAGTGATACATTTCTACTTTTAATTAATTATAACAACTCTATTATGATTTTTGCACTGAACTAAAATTTGATTATATGATTTGATTAGTTAGGTATATTTTCTCTTGATATAATATGCTTGCTTTAGTGTTTTGATATTCTATGCTTGGATTAACATCTATTCTTTTGAAAATCTACATGTCTAGGAAATACTATTAGAATCAATTTGAATGTTGAGTTGCATAATTATTGTTTTATTAAATCACTAATATCGATCAATGGTGGAATCCTATCCCCAGCCTCTCCATAATTTCCCAACAACTTTTTAATTGAGCTTGTTATTTTTATTTACAAAAATTAAGTCTAAAAAAATCTGCTTTCACAAGTCTTGAACGAACCTTTCACTACAACATCATTAAAAATAACCATCACTTTTTGGCGCCGCCGACGCGGATTTGTCTTTAGGCTAGAGTTTTTAGATTTTTTTTTCTTTTTTAGGTTTTTTATTTGTTTTTGTTCTTCTTTACGTTTTTTTTTGGGTTTTTGTCTTTTCCTTACAGAATTTGGAATTTGGAGCGAAAGAAAATTTTGCCAAAGCTTTTGGTGAATACTCAAAGACTTGGAGTAAAAGGCAAAGCGAAAGGAGCGAAAGAAGAAGATTTTTTTTTTATTTTATAAAAAACAAAAAAAGAGAGACATTTTTATTTATTTTTTCTTAGATATTTTTTTTTTTTTAGACTTTCCTTTTCTTTTGCACTTTATTTTTGGACTTTGGACTTTAAACTTTGGGACATTATTTTTAAACCCTACGGAAGGGTAGTTTAAATATAAACTGTGTGCAGAGAAGGACGCCGATTACGATATCGCCTCGGCCCCTCGGGTTCGTACATGACATATGAGTTGTGGCCCGAGTCGACCTCAACGGTTCATCCCCCGTCTGGAACGGGAGGTAAGTTTGTCGAAACACTCTCGAATCCCCTGTCAGCAGAGACTGTATTCCTTCGTTTGCATATATGCTGAGGAATTGAAAACGGCTGCTTTAATTTCCTAGTAAAGGGCAAGGACTGGCCATATAAGATAAGGGTTCGGATTTCATCACCGTTCTCTTCTTGCCCGCCTAAGGAAAATGAAACCAAACGCGAACCTCAGCCTAAAATTTTGAATAGAACGAGACCGATAGGGTAACGAGCTTAATAGGAAAGTCGTTCGAAAAATATTGGTTACTCTTTTAAGCATACTTCGAAGTTCATGATGGTTTCTGTGAGTTGAATGCGTGACTGCGCCGCCTTGTAATGCGGTGAGTCCTTGGGTATCAAAGCTCCACGCAGCTTCCCTTGTCTCTATTCAACTTACTTTAACTCGGATTGATTCCAGAGAGGTTTGCTTAGATTGTAACGAGTTCCTTTTTGAAAGATTAGAAGCTGGTCTAGAAACAATCTAAGTGGAGCCATCATGCTTTTTGTTTGCTAGAAATCAGTAGGTTTGCTGTGGTGGAGTCAGCCTTGTTTGTGTTTGAATAGAACTTCCCTTTCTTTTAGGATTTTTTTTCTTTTTTATTTTGTTTTTCTAGTGTATGCCCGAGGTCATTAGAGAACGGGCTTGGAAAAGAAACACTCTAGGTCGTTTGATTAGTGACAAACCTAGTAGTTTTTCTTGTGAAGGCGGGGAACTCGAAGACTCTTCTTTTGAGAGCCCCATTTTTGGAAACTTCAGTTTTGAGAATCTGTCTCTTCGTGAGGAAAGTACCCCTAGTACTTCAGCTGTGCCAGCGATGGCAACTTTGAAAGATTACATGTTCCCAACTAGGACCAACCGAGCTTCGTGCATTAAATTGCCATCCAATATAGCTAATTTCGAGATAAAATCTAGTCTTCTTCAGATGATCCCTATATTCTTAGGAAAAGATGATGAGAACCCTTATTTTCATATTAGGGACTTTGAGGAAATTTGTGGGAAAGTTAGAATAAAATACCTTACTGATGAAGTTTTGAAACTTAAGATGTTCCCCTTTTCCTTGAAAGATAAAGCCAAGACCTGGCTAAACAACCTACCATCCGAATCCTTTGAAACATGGCGGGAACTTATTGCCGCTTTCTATATGAAATTCTACCCTAAGCATAAAGCCGCAAATGTGTAGATTTAAAATTAGTTCCAGTGTGCAACAAGAGGGAGAGTCTCTTTATTGGTTTTTAGAGATATTCAATGATCTCATATCCCAGTGTCCTCACCATGGATTTGATAAGATGAAACTCGTAGAGATTATTTATGATGGTTTAGACTATTCGACCAAAGCCATGGCCGAGTCTATGTGCGCTGGTGAATTCACTAGTAAAAGTGCTGAGGATGCCTTTACCTTCTTAGGAGTTGTTGCTGAGAAATCCCAACAGTGGGAGTCTTGTGTTGAACCCCCTAAAAGACTCTTGGTTAATAGAAGTAGCACCAATATGGTATATACGAGTTTTGCGTAAGATAATATGTTTGCTTCTTTGTCTAGAAGGTTCGAAGCTTTGGAAATGGGTCAGTCTAAAAATAGGTCCCTTGTTGAACCTAATAGAACCTCTCAAGTCTCTAGTTGTGGAATAGAGCCCGATAACTCATTTTGGGAAGGTCAGGCTAGTGAAGAGCAAGCTCATGCTGTCTATAACAATGCTAGGTTTGAGAACCGTCAGAAGTTTGACCCATACTTAGAGACCTACAATCCTGGTTGGAGAAACCATCTTAATTTTTCTTAGTCTAAGGGCCACAATCAAGGTCAGTCTAGTAATTCTCAGCCTCCCTCAGGTTTTGGTTATGCTAAGAACTTTTCAGGTCAACCCCAGTTTCAGAACCCTTCGGATAAAAAGATCACAAGTTTAGAAGAGACTCTCGCCTCGTTTATTAAAAGCTCTGAAAAGATCAACCAAATGGTTGCGCAAGGGATAGAAGAAAGTAAGAGTATAGGTTATGCTAACTCTCAGGCTATTTTCGAGTTAAAAACCCAGGTTAGTCAGATAAATGAGTCTCTGAGGTAAAAAGGTAAGTTTCCTAGTCAAACTCAGCCCAATCCTAGAGGAGTTCATCAAGTAGGTGAAAGACCATCCCATCATGTGAATTCAATAACAACCCTTAGGAGTGGTAAAACGGTAGACAATAAGGTAGCCATGCCTAGTGGACATGCTGTAGTTCCACCTTCTACTTCCCAAGAGGAACCCGTAGGCCGAGGAAACCGAAACAACCTCTAAGGACTCCCAAGAAATTCTTGTTGAGCCCGACTTTGTTCCCAGAGCCCCATTCCCACAGTTGTTAGCCCCAACAAAGAAGGAGTCGACTTTCAATGAGATAATGGAAACATTTAAGCAGGTGAACATTAACATTCCTTTGTTAGAAGCAATTAGGCAGATGCTTGCTTATGCTAAGTTCCTTAAAGATCTTTGTACACGAAAGAGTAAGCTTAATGTCCAAAAGAAAGCCTTTTTAGCTGGTCAATTAAGTTCCATTCTTCTGAACCAAACACCCCCTAAGTATAAGGACCCTGGATGCCCCACCATATCTTGTGAGATTGGTAATCACATGGTCGATAAAGCTTTACTTGACTTAGGAGCTAGTGTTAACTTACTCCCATACCATGTGTATACCCAGTTAGGACTTGGTAAGTTGAAATCGACTAAAATGACACTACAATTAACTGATAGGTCTGTCAAAATCCCTCGTGGTGTCATAGAGGATGTTTTGATTGAGGTTGATAAGTTTATTTATCCAATAGATTTTGTTGTTCTAGACACCCAACCTGTTCAAGACCCAAGTGCTTAATCCTGGTGATTCTAGGTCGCCCATTTTTAGCCACAGCTAACGCTGTCATCAACTGTAAGACCGGGCTTATGAACATATCCTTTGGTAATATGACCACTGAACTAAATGTCTTTAATGTTACTAGACAACCTTCTGAGAATGATGATTTAGAAGAAGTGAATATGATTAGCACTTTAGTTCAGGATAATTGGCACGACACTTTACTGGGAAATTCTTTAGATGAATTTGAGGAAACCATTCTCTTAGACCAGATGTGTGATCAATCTTTAGAAGAAGCCCTTGAGTATTTTAAAGACTCTACGTACCCAGAAATCCAGAAAATAGTGTTAGGTCTTTCTGAAATTAATGATGACCCTAAGTTTGGGGGTAGAGAACTAGAAAAATCTCTTGAGTATTTTAAGGACTCTGAAGATCCGGAAATTCAAGCAATAGTTAGAGGTTTGTCCGTGAGTAATGAAAACCCTAAGTTTGGGGGTAGTGATGGTTCTTGTGATTGTCATGTATCCCTAATTAGAGTCCCTAACTTGGGAATCGAGCCATGTGCGTCTGACATATTACTCGAGTCTATTCAAACTCAGCAACCTGATCCTCCTAATACTGTCCAGGAGGTAACCCAGGTATTAGAGACCCATTTTTCGAATGAACCTATTTATCGAGACACGCATATGAAGTTCAATAACGCGCCCCAGATAAACCCCAGTTGTCTTGACAGATACCTTAGATGAGAATGTGCTCTTTCTATTCATTTTTCGAACCGGTGCGGTTGCCACGATATTGGTGTTAGCTCTATTTGGTCTTATGGACCCACAACTATTTCGGCTATTGGTGTATGACTTTGGAAGGAGAAGATCCTTTTTGAGGTATTTGATGTCTGGCTGAAGACTTTAAACTTAGCACTTCTTGGGAGGTAACCCATGCTCATGCGACACGGTAATATCTTTCCTTATCTCTTTTGCTTCAAATGGTAACAGTTTCTCCTTGTTCATGTTTTTAATTTCATCTTTAGAACATTGAGGACAATGTTATATTTAAGTTTGGGGGTATGGGAGAAACTTTTTAGTTGCAATAAATAAAACTCCAGAGCCTAGAAATTTATGTTTATTAAGGATGACACTAACCAATCTAAGTGGATGGAAGCATCTTGGTTATAGGAGTTGAGGAACCAATATGATTATATGGAAACATCTAAAGAGTCTATTCATAAAAGCACAGAGCTCAGGTGTTAGAATTAAAAAAAAACATGGTAGTTTCGCCATATCTCGTTGAAAAAAAAAATTGAGACCAGACCATCAGACCAACCGGAATAAATTCAATAAAGTCGACCATTGGAGCCCTTGTATATGCCAGTTGTGTTGACCTAGAGTTAGGATTATCACTCGTTGGTTCCCTTGTATATGCCAGATGTGTTGATATTAGTCATACCGGTATCTCAGTCCATTATGATAGGTTCACCTTAGTCAACATCAAAACCATCTACATTTTCTCTACGTCCATCTTCTTAATCTTTCCATGTGATGGGTTGACTCCGATTATGATGTACATAAACTGTCTGAGTAGAGCTCTGTCACTTATATATGAATTTTAGTATGCTTGAGTGCAAACTCGTGTACAACAATTGGAATTTCGCATCAGGGTACTTCCTCCTGTAGTCAATAAGTATGCCAACTAAGGAGATTCCTTAGTGCCTTCTAAGGTTCTGCGTAGATAGATAGGGTCTGGAGTAAAGGTTTTGTGGGTACACCTCTGGTAAACCCTCCGGAGACATCACTCCGCAGTTAGGGCCACCTAGCGGTTTAACGGCTTGCTGCACGTGCTAAGTGTAGTCATTTTATTTTCTAGATTAGATTTGCTCGAGGACTAGCAAATAATAAGTTTGGGGGTATTTGATAGACACATTTTTGTGTCTGAATTGTCCTCAGTGTCTCTATTGTTAGTGCTTGATTTTGTACTTATTATGGTGTTTTTATGTTTGTGTAGGTATTTTTGGAGAAATACACTTGTGTGGAAAAAGTTGCTCAAAAAGTACTTTTTGGACCCCCGAAGGACAACTGCTAAGCGGACTCCCACATTGGATAAGGGGCACCTCAATTGCTAAGGGGCACCCGGTTCTATATTCACACCCGATTCGGGATAGGGGGCATCTCATCTTCTTCATTTGAATTTTCATTTTTGGCGGGAAAACGAGTTTCACTCCTGGCAGATTTGTCGATCGGATTTTGGATGGGTTAGAGGTAGACTCAATCGCTGAAACTTCATGCGTAGACACGATATGACTATAAAATGTTGGTATGGGTGTTAGTTTGGACAAAATTTGGCTGAATAACGTGTTTCAATCCAAAACATTGGACACAAGCTTTCACGGGTTCAAGTGAGTTTGACACGAGTTTGAGGCGTGTAATGCATCAGTTTGGAGTGTTTTGCATTACAGAGATGTGTGAAGAAGATAAATAAGGAATGTTTGACAGCTGATAACGCGTGGAAGATCAAAGAAATGGAAAATATTGTCGTGAGAATAAAAATAATAAAGAGAGGATATTTTGAAGTTATGAAGGAGATTCGATGCATCTTTCGAGTTTAAATAGGTTGAATTAGTACCATACAAGGGGATGGAGAGTGAGGGAGAAGTACAGAGCATCAACAGATCGAGAAAATCAAGTTACAAAATTATTTTCTGCTGCTGCTGCACTAAGAACACGAAGAACATAAGACGCACGCCAGACAGTCGTTCATGCTACAGTGTAAACGACTACCAAGCGTGGGTCGCAGAGCTACAACAACAGCAACAGTTCATCATTATCGTTCTCTGTAACAGCTGGTTTGTAACAAATATAAGTGTTACAAAACCGTTTTTTATTGTTTTTTCTCCCTTTTTATCATTTGTAAACACTTTTGAGCAATGAAATCAACTTTTGAGTGTGTTTCCATGATGATGAGGTAAACCCAATCCTTGGGGCGACGGAGGAAGCCGTTGTTTCGGTAAAGTGATACATTTCTACTTTTAATTAATTATAACAACTCTATTATGATTTTTGCACTGAACTAAAATTTGATTATATGATTTTGATTAGTTAGGTGTATTTTCTCTTGATAGAATATGCTTGCTTTAGTGTTTTGATATTCTATGCTTGGATTAACATCTATTCTTTTGAAAATCTACATGTCTAGGCAATACTATTAGAATCAATTTGAATGTTGAGTTGCATAATTATTGTTTTATCAAATCACTAATATCGACCAATGGTGGAATCCTAGCCCCAACCTCTCCATAATTTCCCAACAACTTTTTAATTGAGCTTGTTATTTTTATTTACAAAAACTAAGTCTAAAAAAATATGCTTTCACAAGTCTTGAACGAACCTTTCACTACAACATCATTAAAAATAACCATCAGTTTCTTCTCTTGGGGTCGCCTTGTCATACATCATAATTCTCATATATTTGCATCTAATACCTATTTTTTAAAATTAGTTTTACATATCCTAGTTTTTTTTTTTCTTTCATTCATTTTTTCATCATCCTCACCTCTTTCTCCCTTCCCTCATTTCTAAAAAAGAGTTCCTTCATTTTTCTCAAGAAGGGTTTTCTGGACCGTCCCTCAATTTTGAAAATAGTTCTTTCAATTATTCTCAAAAAAATATTTTCTAAACAGTTGTTCAAGAATATAGTCATAAAATAAATATTCAAATTAAAATAATGCTATGTGTGACTATAGGTTGTATATGATATACATATATATGCTATTTTGTTATTGCAATGAAAAGGGAATCAAATTAGTAATAGAACAATTAAACAAGATGATCGTGTTCACATTTTTAAATTCTGTTTTCACCCCTAATTTGAATCAACTTCAGTTGTGACTGCCAATTGAAAAAGAATGATCAATTTTCATCGATTTGTGATGGAATTGAAGAAAACTTTACATGATAATATTACTTTTCCATTTTCAGAAGCAAAAAAGCAGAAGACAATTTCAGAATGACTTCAAGAAACAAAAAAAGAATCCACATGTGGGGATACCTCCACAAATTGGGGGATATTTACGGTTAAATGGAGTTGGATTTTTGGCTAAAGGAGAGGTTTTAGTGATAAAAATACCATATAACCTTTTGTTTCTTTTCCTCACAATTTATAATGTAATAAACTAAAATCTAAACGAAAGTTTAGAAATACACCCCCCAATCTATTCTTCTCATAAAATCAAAACAAAAAATAAAATAAAAATTCCTTGCAATCACGTCTAACAGTCGGCATTGTGTTCATCATGAAGACAATGCCGACAAAGGTACTAGTGCTCTTGTGTGAATACATACTCTATCGGCATGATCGACTAAACTTTTTCCAATACTGACTGCACATTTATACAGTCGGCATACTCCACCCACACTCCATCAATGCAGAATGTGTAAAAGTTTTGGGGTTTGTTTATAAATTAATGTTATAGTCTGGATTGTCGTATTTCTTCGACCATGCCGAATGCGCCCTGATAAATTGGGGAATACCTACTATCGGCATTGTTAAATGATGAGTACTATACCGATTCCTTGGAGTCGGCATTGCATTCATTATTTAGCTATGCCGAATCTAGGCCTGGGTATTCATTTTCCTTCTGAATCAAACAAAAAAAAAATTAACCTCATTTGGACCTATATCTGAGTATTCGAAGTAGTTGTATCATTGGTTTCTTCATTTTTCTTGCGGCCCTTCACTTGTATCATTAATTTCTTGATTTAGGGTTTCTTTATAAACTTAATTTGATAAATAAAATAAAATAATTCTCCGCAACTCCATGCCTTCCAAAACAAACTTGTTGTCTTCCTCAATCTCTCTAATTTTCCAATACAAGAGTTTCTCTGAATTCACTTGTAATCATTTGCACCATTCTTTTTTCTCCTGAATATGATCTTTCAAAGAAACACAACTAGTAGTGTAAGGAATAGCCACAATGTTCGCGAGGCCCATAATGTTAACATTACCCCAGAGTTCATGTATGGTTGAAGTTTTAGGGTGATAACAGTCATCTATTAATATGAAAAATATTTTTTGTTTTTGAGATTTCATGTATTTCTAAGTAATTTGGTTGAAATCCTAGTATCATCATGATTATTTGTTTAAATATACACTTGAACTTAAATACTCAATGTTTCTGAAGACAATGATTTACATATTTTATTCATGTTGAGTCATTGCTCCATAGAGAAGTATCCATACCAAGAGGTTAGTGACCTTCTTGTGAGAATGATTATGACTATAAAACTAGCAAGTGGTTGGCATAATTATCTTCTATGCACCTACAGTTTAAAGTCAATATTTTTATATCCGACTCAAGGTATAGTGACTCCAAAGTGTAATGACTCGATACCGGTATCAACGCTTCTTATGCTCTTGTATAGTTCTCCATGCATATCTGACTCCTAATTAAGAGACGAAACAAGATCCATGGGAATTTCTGCATAACAAGCTAAGAAGGATATGCGCAACATAATTTATTTAATCATAATGTTATATTTAAACTTAGGTTATGATTTTTGGGCCGAACTCTCAAGACATGATAACATAAAGATCACAGTTACGTCATTTGATCGTCATTACTTAAGAGATAATAGATCAAAGGTGAAGTACTTATACTAGACAAACCAATGCGGATAATGACTCATATATGACCGCGGTCGTAAGCGTCAAAAATAATTTACACTTTCTTACTACTCAAAATATAAATATAGCAAGGGCAAGAAAGGATCGTTCCCACAGAGAGGTCTAGGTTGTCAATATGTTATGGTTTCCTATATAAAACACCGAGGATTTTCAGATTTTTATAAACGGAAATAAATAAAAGCAAAACAAATAAAAGTAAACACGCAAATCAATGATGTGAAAATATTGGATAAAGGTTTCATCTTCAATTGTAAACAAGTTTATGAATATATGAATAGAATTCGTATTTAATCTCGCTATCATCAAAAGCCATAGAATACCTTATTGCAAGAATATTCCGTAAATTTCTTAAGTCATCAACACACACATTAGGGCAGCGCATGTGAAATCTACCTAAAGAATAACCTAAGGCCTTGCGCTAATCAAGTTCAATTCCTAGGAGCATTAAGTTTCAGAAATAGGCTAATCAATGCAATTGTAATACATTGCGCAAACAATTCGGACAAAGGTCAATTTCTACATATGACTACGAGGATGTATCACTACAACCTAGAATCATATCATGCTACTCGTATTCAAGGTTATCGCTCGATGAAAACCCTAAAATAGCTATAGATATGGATGTGAGTTCAATCAATTCTAGACTTAACTAAACAAACATTCAATCATATTGCAATCCATCAATCATGCAATTATTGTAACCCGTAGAAATCATACGATAATATTGAGAGAAAACTAATTCATAAAAATCATAACTTGGTTGCAAAATCCAACTACATCTTCAACCAATAATAAAAACTTAGTTACTTGTGTTTTTGGAAATCATCATAGAAAGCAAAGAAGAAAACTATCATGTGAAACCCTAGACAACAAGTAGAAGTCTCCCTAATGGAGATATATCTAGGTTTAGAAAAGAGTTTTCTATATATATGCTTTTCTCCCCATAAGGATACTTTCCCAAAATTAGGTTAATTCTTCTCAAAACCCGTCTCCAAGTTGGTCCACCAAGCCCAGGAGTGAAAAATATGTCTCTGGAATTTTGGGTCCGAAAAGTGTCGCCGGAATTGATGACGTCATCACCGGAATCCGGCCACCGGAAAACTTTCTCCGATCGCTTGAAGTACTGGAAGACGTCACCAGGCAAGTGCACACTCCCAGAAGCTCAACTCCATTTCTCTGCAATTCAAACATTCACAAAATACCACCTAAACCAATTTCTTGTTCTTGCGAAAACGCGCCTAAAAGCGTGGTCCGTAGCTCATATGTCCGGCCATCAATTCTTGCATCCGACTCATACCCCCCTCGCGATTCACTGAAATATTGCGATCGACACTTTAACCTCTCGAAATCCACTCACCGGAACTATGCTTACCGGTGCGCCATTTTCACTCCGTTTCGCACTATTTTTGCAGCTTGGTTTCTTGCCATTCTGTCCCTGTAATTTCACATCCATGGCAGCAAGCCAACATCCATTCCCTTCTCAGCTTCTTTCCATTGCATCCATCCTTGCACCTCAACCATCATCTCATTGTTGCCTTGATCCCTTTTCTGCCTAGATTTAATCCATAGAAACACAGCACATTGCAGCACAGCCAATCTGCAACTTCAAAAACTCAACCAATGCCATCTGACTTCATAGTGCCTCGACCATTCTGCGAGTCCATCTCAGCTCCATTAGCAGCCCTGGCAACAGCTCTCATTCCATTCCCTGACCTGCAAATCTCAGGCCATTTAACACCACTGTCCCTCATTTCAGCTCTATGGCATAGCAATAGCACTAACACCACTGATTTAGCTGCTTGCAGTACCACCTCTCCTGTCCATTGTTCTTCTCTTCATTGCGAGATAAACACGACTCCAATAAAGACCAAGTAATATCGCCTTGAGCCACCAAATTGTCGAGCCATTTATCCTAACTCAACCCTGCACTTCCACAGTCCATTGCACCATAATACTCCAGCTCATGTGCACACCTTTCTTAGCACAAATCAAGCGAAGCCGCATCGCTTCCATTCGCAAACCACCGACTTGATTGGCAGCCATCAATTCCCAACTTCGGCCAATTCAATTCATTGATCTGTCCAGTTCACCATCACCAGCAGCTTTATTAATCCTCCGTAATCGCCCACAGACAAATCCACCGCTTTGCATTTGCAATTCCAAAGAACAACAACCCTTAACTCCGTTATCGCTTCAACACTTAGGCTCATTTCGGTTGCGATGCTTGTTATGAATTCACAGCTCACAAGTAACCCGACACCAAAGATAACCACCTACAATTTCCATCCGAGGTCATGCAAACATTGTATTTCAGGACTTTGCGTAGCTTCTTTTGCACAAATGCAACTCACTAATAACTTCATACTAGCACATAGATCCTTCCTATACTTGCTCACAAGCACCAACTAAACCCCGGTTCCATTCTCTTCCACCCGATCCCTTTAGCTCTTAACTCGCATCAATGCCTGCACTGCAATTCAGCTCACCGCCTGCTGCTGACTCAACATCTCAACTCGGGCCATCTGCGGCTCAGACCTCCATGTTCTCTTCACAACACCACTTTAATCTGGGCGTGCAACCAAAACCAACTCCATTACAATATCCACTAGCCGTAGCTTCACAACTCAATCAAAGACGACCATTACGCAACTTGAGCTACATCCGAGTCTCCAACCGCGAGCCCAAGCAGTTGCGATTCCACCAATCTCCATTTCCATACTCAATGCCTACAAAGACGAGGTAAATGCCAATAAAAAGGTGAATCATCCTAATACCCTTCTTGTTCACTTCTCTTCATTTCAAGACCCATACTTCTGTTGCATAAGCTGCAAGCTAAGAACAATCATTCTGGCATTTCCTCAAACAATACGATTGCATTCTTCTGCTGATACAAACACGAAATTCTTGTTGTTATATAAGCCGATCTCAGCTCCTTCCCTGCGAGTAATTCACCCTCAACACAGACCCACAACCATTCTAATGCTAAAACAGCTCTGCATTCTCTTCACATCTTCAAATGTCAATGGCAGTAAGCTCGTCTTCATCCTTGTCTTGTCTCGGCTAACAACCATATCTGAATCTTCTTCCAGGTTCTCAAAATAACATAATATGCCTTCACAACCGATGAGCCATCGTGACATAAAGCTTACCAGCGATAAGGGCTTGGTTCAGAGGTGGTCTTCGTTATTGAGCTGGAACAGAACACTGATTTATGAATCTCGACCAACTTCTTTAGTTATAGGAAGTAAAGTAGAAACAGGTGGCCCTTAGTAAATTGATTGGGTGCTTATAACAGTTCTGTAGGTTCTCATTTTTGACAACTTCTGCTTGCTTCAGATGCTTCCAGATTCTTCATACGATGTCGAATTGACTCCATTCTTTCGCCATTGGCTTTGTCTTTTCTTGCTCTTCGAAATGATGAGAAGAAATCTTGGATTTGAGCGATTCCACTTCATTTTGCCCCAATGACTCCAAAACGCCTATAAAGCTCAAAAGCAAATATAAGATACAAAATTTACATGAAAACTCGCAAAGAAAGCATCAATACTAGATATTAAATACGGTGTATTCTACACCTATCAAATTCCCCCACACTTAGACTTTGCTAGTCCTCGAGCAAATCAAACAAAATTAAAATACAACAACTCCGTGACGTCGAGGCTACGGTTAATTTTAGCATAAATAACAAGCCTTTAAACCCCTAGGTGTCCCTAGTGGACGAGTTATAGTCTCGTGAAGGTTTACAAGAGATATACCCACAAAACCTATTTTTCAAACTCCGTCTATTCGTGACAAATCAATGAACGAATCCAAAATGACTACAGGAAGAGGTACCTTGCAAATTCAATTCATATATTAGTAAATAAACTCTAATTAGATAGTCGAACAAGCCACAATACTCGGAAACTAACAAACCACAATCACAATGAAAAGATTAAGAAGATGGATATAAATGTAGATGTTGGCGAATATTCACAAGTGTTCGATGTTTCCCATATCTCTGTCGAAGGTTCTTGCTAAAATGAACCTAATCCTATTGGATTGAGCTACTTAGTGCTTGAATGCTACATCAACTCAATTGGCATATACAAGGGAACCAGAAGGGACTTTATTCAACACAATAATAATTTCTTCTTTTTTTTTTATATGATTGGATCAAACTGGATCCAATTTCTCTTTTTTTTTTTTAGACGGCATGATTAGATCTTTTGGATCCAAGCGCATGCTTCTTGTCAACAAGTACATGATAGTTGCCTTGGATCCCGCATTCCACGCTTGTTTAGGCAGTGGCGGAGACGGGGACTACGTTTCACACATGGGACCGAGAGGATCCCCCTTGCTATTCCCAAGTGTCTTTTTATTCCGTTTTGGTCTAATTGGTCGGTTTTTTTTTTTTTTTTTTTTTTTTTTTTTTTTTTGTTTTTCATATATATTTTTTTTTCATCATTTTTTTTCTTCTTTTTCTAGTAACTCAATCACTCTATTTCATCCTAGCAATAATAACACGTCGATGTTTAGTGACCCACCAAAGCACTTAGAGAACAATAGATAAATATGGAAAAATAAAAATAGAATGTGATATGGTGATATTCCGAGATATGGTAACAACTATCATGTTAATTTGTGATTTCTGAGCTATATTCTTCCCTTTTAGTTAATTGGTTCCTCAACTCCTGCATTCAAAATGGTTCCATCCACTAATGGTGTCATCCTAAAGGCACAAATTCTAGATTTCGGAGTTCAAAAAGCACAAATTTTTCTGTTTTTTTTTTTTTGTTTTTTTTTTTTTTTTTTTTTTTTTCAAAGGCATAAAACAAACTAAAACATATAAATGCTCCCCCACACTTAAACTTTACATTGTCCTCAATGTAAAATTGAATCGTCCAAAGAAGGTTCAAGGTGGGAAATTCCGCAAATGATATGCAAAAATAAAGAAAATAAAGATAAAAGCAAATGCATAAAAATAAAAAGATAAAGGTAAAGATACAAAACCGGTGGGTTGCCTCCCACTTAGCGCTTGGTTTAAAGTCGTCAGCCCGACTCTTTTGTTATCGTCCATATACCAACAACTGAAAAGTTGGGGATCCTTCCATAGAACCTGTTTTGCAAACACTAGCTTCACACAAATATTAGTAACATAAAGCAAAAGTGAAGCTATGAACCGATAAAAGCTTCCCCACACTTATTCTTGTCCACACATGGAAGTGTATAAAGAATATAGAAGTCGGGCACGTCCACGATTTCTTGTTCCATAACTCCGCATAGTATGAGAATCAAGTTCCTCTAATGGCGGAAAACGAGAAACAAAGTCATTCAACAATATTCTCGAAGCACATACATTCAAACCAATAAGAGGTAAAGGAGAAGAAACAATAGGCAAAGGGTTAGATAAACCTTGCACAATCTTTTGAATCACGGAATCCTCTTCATCCTTGAAAAACTCAAGTGAATTATTCACCTCTTGTATATCATGGTCCTCTATCAAACCTTGCAACCATTCTTCATCCGTTTCTGCCGTAACCAACGTTTTGACATAAACATCATCATTACAATCCTTTGCAAGCTCAATTGGGTCTTCCACAATATTGGTCATAACGGTCTCATTCTCAACACACTCCTTTTTATTGTAAGGCATATACTCTTTTGCGAATGCAATATTGTCCATAAGGAATTTCTTTAGAACACTCATTGCATCATCCTCAAGCTCTACCTTTTGAATAGGTTGTTGATCGTTATAAAGATCAATGCTTGAGTAAGCTACACTAGTGTCATCACATTCCTCTTCGTCTTCACCTTGATCGCAAAAAGACTCCATTGTAAACTCCTCGGGGATTTCACCATGAATTGGTTTAGGCGATGTATTTTCATAATAATCATCACTATCATAGTCAACATAATCTTGTTCCTCGCTGAATTTAGTGTTGCTAACATCCTTTTGAATAGGTGAATGATCATTATTACGATCAAGAGTTGAGTTAACTACACAAATATCAACAAAAGTCCCCGAAGGTTCGCCTTTTTCAACATAATTATTCATTTCCTCCTTGTATTCTTCAATGCCTTGTCTTAAAGTGGAAACACCTTTTTGAAGCTCTTGGAGTGTTCCATCCAAATTATGAATATAGTGTTCCATTTGTTTGTAAAGCTCATTCGACAAAGAAAAAGTAGAATTACTTACTTCAGTATTGCTAGGCCAATTATAATCCCTTTGAATGGGTGTATGATCATAACTACGATCAGAAATTGGGCCAAACATACTATGAGCACATTCGGTCGATGAAATTGGTTCCATATTTGGGTTGTCCACAAATTGACTCCATGCTCTGCCATAAATTGTTGCATTTCATCTACCAAACTAGAGGAAAAATAAATAGGAGTACAACTAGTCTCCCCTCCTTGTGGTTGCTCACTTACATACCCACCGTAAGAAGGTTGGAATGTATGAGAACAACTAAAAGGGTACGTGGAATATTGACCATAACCAAAGGATTGGTTTTGATTGTATTCCCCATAAGGGTGATAGTTTTCATGTTGTTGAGGTTGAAAGCCGTATTGATTGCTCCAATATGCTCCGTCCATAGAAATTGGTACCTGAAACGAGATTCTCAAAACTCGAATAAGAACCAAGAAAAAATAAAAAGTAAAACAAAACTAAATACAAAAATAAGAAACCAAAAACAATTAACAACCGCTGCCTCCCCGGCAGCGGCGCCAAAATTTGACCGCGGTCGTAAGCGTCAAAAATAATTTACACTTTCTTACTACTCAAAATATAAATATAGCAAGGGCAAGAAAGGATCGTTCCCACAGAGAGGTCTAGGTTGTCAATATGTTATGGTTTCCTATATAAAACACCGAGGATTTTCAGATTTTTATAAACGGAAATAAATAAAAGCAAAACAAATAAAAGTAAACACACAAATCAATGATGTGAAAATATTGGATAAAGGTTTCATCTTCAATTGTAAACAAGTTTATGAATATATGAATAGAATTCGTATTTAATCTCGCTATCATCAAAAGCCATAGAATACCTTATTGCAAGAATATTCCGTAAATTTCTTAAGTCATCAACACACACATTAGGGCTGCGCATGTGAAATCTACCTAAAGAATAACCTAACGCCTTGCGCTAATCAAGTTCAATTCCTAGGAGCATTAAGTTTCAGAAATAGGCTAATCAATGCAATTGTAATACATTGCGCAAACAATTCGGACAAAGGTCAATTTCTACATATGACTACGAGGATGTATCACTACAACCTAGAATCATATCATGCTACTCGTATTCAAGGTTATCGCTCGATGAAAACCCTAAAATAGCTATAGATATGGATGTGAGTTCAATCAATTCTAGACTTAACTAAACAAACATTCAATCATATTGCAATCCATCAATCATGCAATTATTGTAACCCGTAGAAATCATACGATAATATTGAGAGAAAACTAATTCATAAAAATCATAACTTGGTTGCAAAATCCAACTACATCTTCAACCAATAATAAAAACTTAGTTACTTGTGTTTTTGGAAATCATCATAGAAAGCAAAGAAGAAAACTATCATGTGAAACCCTAGACAACAAGTAGAAGTCTCCTAATGGAGATATATCTAGGTTTAGAAAAGAGTTTTCTATATATATGCTTTTCTCCCCATAAGGATACTTTCCCAAAATTAGGTTAATTCTTCTCAAAACCCGTCTCCAAGTTGGTCCACCAAGCCCAGGAGTGAAAAATATGTCTCTGGAATTTTGGGTCCGAAAAGTGTCGCCGGAATTGATGACGTCATCACCGGAATCCGGCCACCGGAAAACTTTCTCCGATCGCTTGAAGTCTCGGAAGACGTCACCGTGCAAGTGCACACCCCGTAAGCTCAACTCCATTTCTCTGCAATTCAAACATTCACAAAATACCACCTAAACCAATTTCTTGTTCTTGCGAAAACGCGCCTAAAAGCGTGGTCCGTAGCTCATATGTCCGGCCATCAATTCTTGCATCCGACTCATACCCCCCTCGCGATTCACTGAAATATTGCGATCGACACTTTAACCTCTGAAATCCGGCTACCGGAACTATGCTTACAGGTGCGCCATTTTCACTCCGTTTTCGCACTATTTCTGCAGCTTGGTTTCTTGCCATTCTGTCCCTGTAATTTCACATCCATGGCAGCAAGCCAACATCCATTCCCTTCTCAGCTTCTTTCCATTGCATCCATCCTTGCACCTCAACCATCATCTCATTGTTGCCTTGATCCCTTTTCTGCCTAGATTTAATCCATAGAAACACAGCACATTGCAGCACAGCCAATCTGCAGCTTCAAAAACTCAACCAATGCCATCTGACTTCATAGTGCCTCGACCATTCTGCGAGTCCATCTCAGCTCCATTAGCAGCCCTGGCAACAACTCTCATTCCATTCCCTGACCTGCAAATCTCAGGCCATTTAACACCACTGTCCCTCATTTCAGCTCTATGGCATAGCAATAGCACTAACACCACTGATTTAGCTGCTTGCGGTACCAGCTCCCTGTCCATTGTTCTTCTCTTCATTGCAGACAAACACAGCTCCAACAGCACCAAGTAATATCGCCTTGAGCCACCAAATTGTCGAGCCATTTATCCTAACTCAACCCTGCACTTCCACAGTCCATTGCACCATAATACTCCAGCTCATGTGCACACCTTTTCAAGACAAATCAATCAAGCCGCATCGCTTCCATTCTCGCAAACCACCACCTTCAGTTGGCAGCCATCAATTCCCAACTCAGCCAATTCAATTCATTCAGTCCTGTCCAGTTCACCAGCTGCAGCTGCAGCTTTATTAATCCTCCAGAATCAGCCACAGACAAATCCACCGCATGCATTTGCAATTCCAAAGAAGAACAACCCTTAACTCCGTTATCGCTTCAACAAGCTCATTTCTGGGGTTGCGATGCAAGAACTCGACACCAAAGATAACCACCTACAATTTCCATCCGAGACCGCAAACATTGTATTTCAGCCTTCAGTAGCTTCTTTGCACCAATTTGCAACTCACTAATAACTTCAGATCCTTCCTATATCGCTCACAAGCACCGGCTAAACCTTCATTTCCATTCTCTTCCACCCGATCCCTTTAGCTCTTAATCGCATCAATGCTCGCACTGCAATTACTCACCGCCTGCAGCTCAACATCTCGGCTCGAGGCCATCTGCAGCTCAGACCTCCTGTTCTCTTCACAAAAGACCACTTTAATCTGCAACCAAAACCAACTCCATTACAATATCCACTTTCTTTGTAGCTTCACAACTCAATCAAAGACTCGACCATTCTGCAACTTGAGCTACATCCGAGTCTCCAACCACAGCTGCGATTCCACCAATCTCCATTTCCATACTCAATGCCTACAGAATCATCCTAATACCCTTCTTGTTCACTTCTCTTCATTTCAAGACCCATACTTCTGTTGCATAAGCTGCAAGCTAAGAACAATCATTCTGGCATTTCCTCAAACAGTACGATTGCATTCTTCTGCTGATACAAACACGAAATTCTTGTTGTTATATAAGCCGATCTCAGCTCCTTCCCTGCGAGTAATTCACCCTCAACACAGACCCACAACCATTCTAATGCTAAAACAGCTCGCATTCTCTTCACATCTTCAAATGTCAATGGCGTAAGCTCGTCTTCATCCTTGTCTTGTCTCGGCTAACAACCATATCTCGAATCTTCTTCCAGGTTCTCAAAATAACATAATATGCCTTCACAACCGATGAGCCATCGTGACATAAAGCTTGCCCAATGAGAAGGGCTTGGTTCAGAGGTGGTCTTCATTATTGAGCTGGAACAGAACACTGATTTATGAATCTCGACCAACTTCTTTAGTTATAGGAAGTAAAGTAGAAACAGGTGGCCCTTAGTAAATTGATTGGGTGCTTATAACAGTTCTGTAGGTTCTCATTTTCGACAACTTCTGCTTGCTTCAGATGCTTCCAGATTCTTCATACGATGTCGAATTGACTCCATTCTTTCGCCATTGGCTTTGTCTTTTCTTGCTCTTCGAGATGATGAGAAGAAATCTTGGATTTGAGCGATTCCACTTCCTTTTGCCCCAATGACTCCAAAACACCTATAAAGCTCAAAAGCAAATATAAGATACAAAATTTACATGAAAACTCGCAAAAAAGCATCAATACTAGATATTAAATACGGTGTATTCTACACCTATCAATATACCTTGAGTATATATTATTCATGTTTACTTAACTTGATATCTATGTAAGTTATTAAATATACAGGTTAGAAGAAACAAAATTAAGGAGTAATCAAGTTTTCACAAACTATTTTACTCAGTTTGTGAACATGAACTTATAAAAAATAAAGATATGATTATTAAATCTCAAATAACTTGCTTACATGAAATGACTTGCTTAGTTCTCGAATTAGTCGATTTTGGGATAATCCTGGATACTATTTATTTCATCACGAACTGGTTGATTTTGAACATTTCCTGGATACCTTTTATTATCAAGTACACAAACTGTTTTGATAGTTCATGAACTTGTCAATTTTAAAAGGTTCCTGAGTTATAAAAGTTGCCTAAACATAGTAGGTACCTTGGGAAATAAATTTTTATATATTTTTGTTAAGTTTATGATTTGTTTAGGAGGAGTTATCTACATAATGAGCTCAAAAAATTAAAATTACAATTGACTGATTAATAAAATTTATTTTATTGAATGTGTTTAAGTTTAAGTTTATTTCTTATTTTTATTTATAGTCGGGATATCGAGGTCTAAATAATTATCGATGTTCATAGTCGTTATTCCTAGGAATAACTCGAGGTCTGAAAAAACTATCCTTTTCATTCTTTTTAAATAATATCCACTGCACTATTTTCGTAAGTCAGTAATGCCTTATTCACAACTCAAATGATCATATTTGGTATCAAGAAAAGTTAGTTGAAGCATCCAACATGTCTTATAAAATTCTTAAATATTTATTTCATTTGATACTTATGCAAGCTAGCATGATCTAAATATGTCAATGCTTTTGTGACGCGTTGCTCAAAAAGTTATTAGAAAGTTCAGAGAAAAACATATCATGCTCATACTCATCACTAACGTATTAACTTCATAAAATCAATACAAAGTCTCATACTATTCAATCCATGTTATCATAAGATTCTAATGTTAGGTTTAAACATCAATAGTACTGCAATGATCAAATTCAAAAACAAATAATTAATCATAATCTTGTGAATAACAAGATATGTGGAAACTAGATTCTTTCTCATTTCAGAAGTATGAGCACCTTAACAGGATAGTTCTACCGAAGTAAACTATTGAGATCATACCAATACCAAGGATCCTAGATATGTGAGTGTGTCTCAACACCACTTTCTTTTAAACGATACATTTAAACTTTTGAACCATAAACTATCAAAACAAACATGGTTAAAAACACCAATATATACTAACATGTTACCATATCCACAATTCATATTAACTTGGCTTGAAAAAAATTGTTTCATTTGATATCCTTGCAATGCTGAGTCATACGACTTGGTTTGATGCAAACATAACAAATAACTTCATAATCAAGATTATGTTCATTTCTTGGTGAGAGCTGGTTTTCACATTTGTATTGACAAGGTTTCTAATTGTTTTGGTTTTGATTTGGTATCAAATTCTATCTCATAAATTTCAAACTTATATGAGTCACATTTATCGTCATTAACAATAAGTATCTATTTTCATTATCTTGTTTCCGTGCAATTCATTCTAAGAATGAAGAATCAATTTATTTTCAATCTAGAATGCAATTATTTCATCACTACAACAACTATAAATAGTTCATCAAACATACCTAATTTTCTTTGAAATCTCAATTGTTCATAAACCATTTTCCACTCATTCCATACTAACAAACAAATCAACAAAACATTGCTCCACACATCGATTAATCTTCGGTATTTTCTTCTAATTTTATTTTATTGGAAAAACTTGCTCAAGTAAGTGAACTCTCACATGTCACAAACACTCACATATAATCATTTGGAACCGAAAATAAGTAAGGTACGCACCTACATAGTTACTTAAAAAACAATCAAAAATTAGTATTCCAAGTTGCTCTTAAGTGTCAAACAAAGATTCAAAGTTCTATAGTTATAAAATCATACATTTTTAACTCTCTAATAAGCATATTATCAAACATATGTGATACATTTGTTTGATTTCTAACAATAATCTTTTTTTTTTTCATTATCAAAACAAGAATATGAAGAACTAGAATCAAAAGATGATCTTTAATGTAATTTTTTACATCTCAAATGTCTAAGATCAAGTATCACGTCATATTTTTTCCTATTTTTATTTCTTATAAAGAAAACTCACTCTCTCATATTTTTTCCAACCAAAATTTGATTTTTTATATTAAAAATATTTAACACATGTTTAATCAAATATTGCAATTAATACCATTAACTCCACAATATAAAACTCTCAAAGTTATTATGGTTTAGTTAACACCATTAAGATTAGAAATATAACAAAACTTAATTTCTTTTAAGAAAGACTTAAATGTTATTAAACACGAACACAATAATAATACAATAAAATAAAAAATATTTAAACCACAGATCAACTAAAATTAAATAGAAACCAATTATAAAGAAATTCAACTTACATATTTTCTCAGTTTATCTTCAAATGACCCAAGCACTATTCCAAAACCCTTCTATTTTCATGTAAATGCAAGTTGAGTCGAAGATATGTCATTTCATGTTTAATCAAATATTGCAATTAATACCAAACACTTCATCCTCTTTTAAGAAAGACTTAAATGTTATTAATTTCAATTCCACCTTTTATAGAAAACTTGACGATATCGATGGGATAAATTGCAAATTTATACAGATTTTTTCACAAATTCTGACTTGATTCCTCTCATAAAAGTGCTCTCTGATACTTCATCTTCTCCTCCAATCGAACAATTTTTGTGACTTTGTGGTTGTTGAGTTGATATAGGAACAAGAGAAGATAACATTGTGAGAGAATAGAAAATAATAGATTTAACTGAGGGATGAAATTCGTTTTGGGAATAAGGAAATTTATAGATTTGATAGACTGAGGGATTTTTACAAACACATATCTTGATTGGCCGTTAAATATTGACTCAGATCGCAAAATTTTAAGGAAACCATTGATTAATTTCTAAAAACTAACCGTTGATTTGGTAAGGATTTTCTCTTCCCCATTTTGACTCCGGTCATTAGAGATTGACTGTCATTTTGACATTTTTATTATTTGGGGTTTGAACAAACACAGATCTGTGTATTATTCTGTTATTAGTGAATAAACACAAATCTCTAATATCATTGGTCGTAGTGATTATCTTTGGATTAAGACCAAATATCGAATTTGATTGGCTGTTAAACATCGACCAGGATCGCAAAATATTAAGGAAACCATGTTTACTGTTGATAATTTCTTAAGATTGGCCATTGACTTGTTAAGGATCTTATCCTCCTTAAAATGTTACTGAAAAAAAAAAATTTAACCTTAAAATCCTAGTTTATTTTCTTTTTTACCATAGCTAGAACCCCAGTTGTTTACTACGAAACTCAAAACCAATGAATAAAATCAATTTTGTTGTTAGTGTTTTGGTTTTTAAAATATAAAGTTTTATTTCAGTAACTTACCTTGGGAGATCTTGTGATTGATTTCTAAATACTTGGTGGTAGTTACATTGATTTCTGAATCGAGATCATCCTAGTATTCCAAGTACTATCGATATATCTGATCATTGTTGGTTGAGTTCTTGAACAACGGTTTTTATATTTTATACCTCTATGCTCTATTGCAGAGCTGAAGATGGCGATAATGACAATGTTCATTGGCTGGGTTTTATATTATTGGAAGTTATCGCCGGTAAATGTTCACTAACTTTTTTTCTTTCCCGCTTCAAACATTTAGAATTTGAACACCATTAACATTATGGTGCCAGATAGAGTAGGTTTAACTTTATGCCAACAACAACCAATGTTCAGTACTACCATTAAAAATCTAGTATTCTTTTCTAAATTTCTTTGTATGCATCCCTTTGAATTGCTCATCGATGAATCTGTATTGCTTTAAATGAAGTACAAAGTATTAATCACTATGATGTGTGCTTCTACTATTTACATGAAACTCTTCTTGTTCGTAAAGATTTGTTGATATCTGGTAATCTAAATGATCTTGTTGGAGGGCGACTCTAGGTCAAGTTTATCAAAACTCAAGATGTTGGAGTTGTATTGAACACCATATTGCCGATATAGATTGTCATACTTTTTAGGTCAAGTTGCCTTGGTATTTTTATCAAAAGAAAATTCAGATTTGGACCATGAGTAATTCTAGTTTTTCCAAGTTGTATAACATATTTTGTTTTTAATATAATGTTGATTCAGATTCTTGTTCATTTTTAAAATATTTGAATATGATTTCATTTTTGTAGACAGTTCTAGCTTAAGATTCAGTTGAATCGGTTTTGGATTCAGCTGAATCAATTTCACTTTTTTTTTTTAAATATAATCTAGGAAAACGTCTGCCTCTGTTAGCAGCTACAGATAGACTATCGAAGGAAGTCTTAATCGAATGAAAACGGGTCCCAAAAGCCGACGTTTTGGGAAATAAGACTACAATATTAGGGCTCCTAAAAACAGAAGTTTTTAGGGATCTTAAGTGTTTTTCTGGCAGATTTTTTTTTTGATTTTCCACTAGTGGTTATTTACTTAACTGATCATATATTCATTCTAGTAAATTACAAATAAGAATGTCCATGAGCGTATTTATCGATATAAGTTATGTGTGCTAAATGGTTAGTCCAAGAAAAATAGTTAAGATGTTCGTGAACCATAAATGTCATGGATATCAATAACTCTCAAAGACTAAATCAGTTTGTTAACGAATTGTAGTTACGGAGTTCAAGAACTTTCCATATTTATAAGTTTGTGAACTGTCCAAATCAGTTCGTGTAATTAAGTTAAAAAAAAAAAAACATAAACCTCTTAAAATCAACAAGTTCGCGTGCTAATTAACCAAATCAATATGTGTACTTAAGGATTTAAAGTATCATTGCTTGGGAAATTTCCAAACGATCAACTTGAAACAAAAATAGTCATTGAACAATAAATTTTTCTTGACTAAGATTGCTAAGGATCTATGAAAATCCATTGCTTGAATCATATTTCGCGATGTTTAATAAGACAAGCTTGACTCGAAACTTTTTCTTTATAATATTAGATATACTAAAAGTCACACGACGTAGTCTCATATAGATATAATGGTAATTCCATGAGTAACTAGTATGGTTCAGTCTTAACATACCTATTTTTCGATGAAGTTCTCCAAATGATGTCTTCGTTTGATCTTTAGTCTTCAATCTTCAAGGGTTATTCAGTGACGTCTGGAACTCAACTAATATACTCTAATCCTATTCGGAGACTAGACTTTAGTAGACTAGAAATCAAGATATAGTTTTCTACATCTAACATTGACGACAAGGTTGAGATAGCAAAACTTGTGAGTTCGACCTAGCAGTGCTCTAACAATCTCCCTCTTTATTGATTTTAGTGACAAAACTATCAATACATATGGATTCAAAATAAATAGATCTTTCAGCTCAAAATCCATCATGCTTAATTTTCTTGGTTCTACATCGTCTTGAATTATTCGTTCTTCAATTTTTTCTATGGTTCTATATATGATCGTTTTAGCTCCTTTGTTTTTGGAGATTCTTATCAATAACAACTTATGAGAATACTCGTTTAGAAAAAAAAATTAGAATGATAAAATTACTCAAATCAATGGTTGTTACACCAAAACATAATATTGCTACTTTTCTCAAAGTCAAATGTACCACAACTTTGAAGCAATACTTCGGTGATATGTTCCACCCCTTAGTCATTACTTGATTCTCTTGTATAATAGGGAAACCTATAGTTACTCCCCCCTTACATAATGTTCCTAGAATCCATATGTTGCAGTAGAATGCTACTTAATAATGAATTACACAAATGAGTTATCGAGACTAGAGATAACATACCAGATTTTTATTTTAGATGATTTCACCAAGTAAACTTAGCGCTTTCATCAAGGAGATATATGGGTACAAACATCTCCTACAATTCCACAGTCATACTCCCCATAAAGATATATCAATTAAACTTAAGTTCAAAGTGAACTCTTCCCCATTTGATTTCTTACCAAAATAACAACATGAGCTAACTTTTCTGATAAAAAAAGAAGGATTTTCTCGGGCATTAGAACATCTACTCACCAGTTACGAAAAAAAGTAGATTTGTATCTCAAATATTTTTTTTTCTCTTCTAGCCCGTTACGAACAAAGAAATTAGAAACAACGATCTTAATGTTAGAGGCACTAAGGTACATTACTTTCGCGAGAAAAACAATCATCGACCAAAAAAATATTCTAAGGCCAGTTACGATTTTGGGGAGGAAATGCGACAACTAGGGAACATCTTACGAAGTCTATGCAATATATTCACAAAAATTCTAATCGTAGGAAGATCAATATTGCAATTCTCAAAGTAATTTACTCCTCTTTTAGCCAGTGACGAACACAAAGAGTTAAGAACTTACCTATGAGAACATATGAGATATCCGCTCTAATCACCAGAAATATGATAGCAAAGATCAAAACTCACAAACTAAGCAAAACATATATATAATCGGGCATTGTAAGTCATCTCCAAAATAGAATTTAAATAAATAAAATTTAATGATTGTAAGATGATAGTATTTGGAATAGCTAATGTAAAACACATAAAAACACTACTCCAAAAGCTAATGTTTCTCTTTAAACAATAAGAATAAAATTCCTATAAGGAGTCATCTAGAAAACAAAAGAAAGAACATCTTACTCATGAGTCTTGGTATGTTGTCTTCAATATAACTATATTCTTCCATTTTTCCCTCAATCAGAGTCTTTCAATATTATCTTCAATCCTCCTTTTGAGGAAGATTGGATATCTCCACTTAGCGCTTGAGTTTGATTGAGCACTCAACTTAATAGAAAAGTCATTAAGTTGAGAGTTTGACAAATCATTACAAGGTGTATAAACACGGTTGTCTTAACTTGAATCACTATCAGAAGATTAAGCTTGTTGGGAAGTAGTATAGTCCATACTTTGGTAGCTACATAATGGATTATGCATCTTTTGTTGTTTCTGCATAATATGTCATGCACCATTTTCGGTGGCTGCATAGTGGTTATGTATGAAGTTTTCGAAATTTTTGCCTAAAAGAAAAATTACTTCCGACTTTTAAGTAAAAAAATTAAATTTAGTATTGTTCTTTGTACTCGTTGCGTAGACCTCTTTGAAAGCTTTCCAACGAGATAAAACTTGTTAAATTTTAAGGCACGGTTTTTAAATATGTTATATCCAAGTTTATTTTACAATTACACCCCTGAAAAATTAGGATGCATAATAAGTTATGCAGAATTTTTTCATAATTTCAAATAATTATGGACTTCACATAAACAAATAAATGTTTTAGGCATGATAATAAGAAAAGCAATATTTTTTGCCTTAGCATAATTTTCTCTTTTAAAAATTGGTAGTGGAGTTTAGCCTACTCAAATGCAAGCCCAGCTGATATTGCTATCAAGCGGTAGAAAACCAAAGTCTGTACTATAAAGGAATTTCCAAGACACTCCTAGTTCCGCCCTGATAGGCTTCGAGAAAAATACAACTAGTTGAGTCACTTGTTCTCTTCATATAACTTTACGTTACATCCAGTTTACATTTTTTACTTAAAAGAACCCATAATTGGGGGATATCAAACTAATTTGGGGATATAGCTACATGACAAAAACTGGATCCATATATCAAATCTGGTCACCCCTTATGTAATTATTTTTTTTAATTCATTACTAGCCCTCACTAATCAGGTTTAGTGGTTAATAATAATTAGGAAAATCTTAAGTATTTGGGGATAGATTAGTGTGTATTTTTATTTGAATTTGTGTGAGTGAGGTAAGAGTAGAAGGAGGGAAAAATATTATTGAGTGGAAATTTTTTTGTGAAAATGGAAGATGATTGTGAAGAGAGAATTGTTGTTAAGAGGTTGAAAATTTGATTTTTTTTTCTTTGAATCCACCATTTTTGCAGCTGAAAAAGCTCGGTGCCGGCATGGTATTCAACCAAAAAAACCATGCCGGCATTTGTTGGAAATTTTCATAAATTTTTGCCACTATCCGGGGGGTCCTATTTTTTTTGGTTTTAACAGTCCACTGCCGGCAAAGTCAGTTAATTCTCGAGCATGCTGGTACCTATGCCGGCACATGATGTAAAGTATCCAGAAACTTGCTTTTTTTTTCACTTGAATACCGGCATTGATAGATTTCTATCGAGCATGCCGGCATTAAGTTACGGTGTTGAACGTTGGTTACCAAGCATGCCGGCACCAATTTCCGGCATGGTCTTCATCACTTCCGGCGATGTAATTTTTTTTTTATTTCCGGCATGGTATTCATCACTACCGGCATGGTCTTCATTATTTCCGACATGATATTCATCACTTCCGGCATGGTCCTCATCACTTCCGACATGGTATTCATCACTTCCGGCATGGTCTTCATCATTTCTGACATGGTATTCATCACTTCCGGCATGGTCTTCATCACTTCCGGCATGGTCTTCATCACTTCCGGCATGGTCTTCATCATTTCATCACTTCCGGCATGGTCTTCATCACTTCCGAATGTTAAAAAAAAAAATCGTTTTCAAAGTGAGGAGCCGGCAGAAAAGGAGAAGAGAATTTGAAAGGGAGTGGGGAATATTTAGGTTTCAAATCACTAACTCTAAAAGAGATTAATAAGAGGTGAAGATGGAAATGGGATATGTTTTTGTTTTTGGATTTAAGTTTTTTAATTTTTATTTTGAGGGAAGGGTGTTTTAGTATTTTCGCCCCAGAAAACACCCCTTAGCAGACACCTTTGGTTGGGGGAAGTAATTCATATCCCCAATTGTGGGTTCTGCTTAAAACACAATCTACACCAACCCCCTAAATTCAAAAAAAAAACATTTAGTGCTGCATATTGGAACACCAGGTTGATATAGAAGATTAAAGAGCTGATCATCTCTATGGTCTGTTTTTTCCTTAGTTCCTGTGATTGCTTTCAAAATTTCCATCGATTTTGATGCAGTTAGATTGTTTAAAATTCTGTAGAACTCTTGAGTTGTTACATTCTTACATTACATTAGAGTTATCTAAAACCAGTAGGGTGCATGCATGTTTTGCTTTGATGCAGCCAGGATCGATGGATTGAGTTGTTTTTACGAACAAATTCTGATTCTTGCAAATGTCACTTGTTTAATCTATGGTCAGGTTTGTTTCTTCGTCGCCCCTCTCACCGTGGCAGTGATCAGTTAGTTAAACAATTTGTATTTGCTATGCAACGGCTCTCAATACTGTAACTTTTTCACATGTCTTATATTCCAAGGGGACCATGGACGAAATCACTTCTATCTGTTTGCAGAGACAAGAGATCTGTAGCTCAAGTTCATGCACTAATGATATTGACTGGTATTCTTGGTACTGGAAATTATAATAATAGTAACCTACTAATTGCTTCATATGCAAGAACAGGTGATTTCTTATCTGCTCGTAGTGTGTTCGATGATTTGCCTCATAGAGGTGTCATGACTTGGAATGCTTTGATCATTGCGTATTCTCGTAAGGGTTCACCAGATGAGGTCATAGGGCTATATCGTCGGATGATTTTAGAAGGAATTAAACCCGATAGTTCAATTTTTACTGTTACTCTTAAAGCCTGTGCTAGCTTGCTTGACTTGAAAACAGGTGAAGAGATTCGAGATTTTGCAATTGAGTGTGGATATAAGGATGATGTTTTTGTGTGTTCTTCGGTTCTGAATTTGTATGCAAAGTGCGGGAAGATGGATGAAGCAATGAGGGTCTTCGTTGGAATGCCAAAAAAGGATCTTGTCTCTTGGACTACTATGATTTCAGGCTTTGTTCGAATTGGCGGATCAATGGAAGCTGTAAGTATTTATAGACGGATGCAGAATGAGGGAATGGAAGGTGATGGGGTAGTTATGGTGGGTTTGCTTCAGTCTTGTGCGAGTCTGGGCGATCTGAAAATGGGTCTCTCTATTCATGGGTACATGATTAGACGAGAATTTACAATGGATGTTGTAGTCCAGACCACTCTAATTGACATGTATGTGAAGAATGGCCTGTTGACTGTTGCTTCCAGTGTTTTCAAAAAGATGAGTTACAGGAATGTGGTTTCTTGGAGTGCTTTGATGTCTGGTTTTGCTCAAAATGGGTTCGCAGGGGAAGCATTTGAGTTGCTGATCCAGATGCAAAGTGATGGATTTAAACCTGACATGGCTTCGCTGCTGAGTGTATTAGTGGCTTGTTCTCATATTGGACTTTTGAAACTGGGCAAAGCTGTACATGGATATATTGTGAGGAGGTTTGAATTCGATCACGTCTCTGCTACTTCTATGATTGATATGTACTCAAAATGTGGCTCATTATCAAGTGCCCGCTCTCTTTTTGATCGCGTAAATACAAGAGATATGATCTCTTGGAACGCAATTATTGCAAGCTATGGAGTACATGGACAAGGAAGAGAGGCGCTTTCAATTTTCCTCCAAATGAATGAAACAAATTTAAAACCAGATCATGCTACTTTTGCTTCTCTTCTTTCAGCTTTTAGTCATTCAGGTTTAGTTGAAGAAGGATTACAATGGTTTAATCTGATGGTTACAGATTATAAGATCCAACCTCATGAAAAGCATTATGTCTGCATGGTTGATCTTTTGGCTCGAGCAGGCCGAGTTGAAGAAGCTCATGAGCTAATAGAAGCCATGGTTAATGAACCAGGGATTGCAGTTTGGGTAGCTCTACTTTCGGGTTGTCGAAACAAAGTGAATATAGACTTCGGACAAAAAATAGCAAATAAAGTTCTTCAGTTAAAACCAGATGATCCAGGAATTTATGCGTTGGTCTCTAATGTATTTGCCGCAGCAGGAAACTGGGATGCAGTAGCTAGCGTGAGAAAGCTAATGAGGAACAGTGGAAGGAAGAAGATACCGGGATATAGTGTAGCAGAGGTTAATGGCAGACTGCACGCATTTTTAGTGGAAGATAAAAGCCACCCTCAACATGAAAAGATTGTAGCCATGTTACAATGGCTTGATCAAGAAATGAGAAAGATGGGTTATGTACCAAACACAGAATTCGTATTGCACGATCTTGATGAAGAAGTAAAGCAGAGAATGTTATTTAATCACAGTGAGAGATTAGCAATTGCGTTTGCGTTACTGAATACTGGACCTGGGGTGAGACTTTTAATAACTAAGAACCTTAGAGTTTGTGGGGATTGTCACGAAGCAACCAAATTCATTTCCAAGATTGTTGATAGAGAGATTGTGGTGAGAGACGTAAAGCGATTCCATCATTTCAAGGATGGGTTTTGCTCTTGTGGGGATTACTGGTGAGCTTCCACTCAGTGACTGGACGTAGGATGAATCAACTTCGCTTTCTCTTTAAAGACGCTGGCAGCTTTTTCCAGCAGCTAATTTCTATAAATTTGTCAAGAACTATACATGATATTTTCAAGGAAAAGAAGTTGGATCGGGATTGAGTAAAAGGAGGTGATTTTAAGACAATTTTATAAGAGCCATTAAAGTAGTAACTGTGTTTTCAGTTTGGGACGACCCTTGCTCATGTTGTGATTATACTCATCTGGGATGTTGGCATATACTTTGTAGGTGTGGTCGAATTGTTGAAGTCTCATTCAGTCATTCTACACTCGATGGTAGAAAAGTTTGAATAATCACTGGATTACTGCAACAGTAATTCCACCAGCAGTAAAGGAGTACAAAAGAGAAAAACAGTTCATACATGGAAAGAGTACCTGGCGAGATTGGGGTATACCCAAACTAATTGGGGTATACCCAATAAGACAAAATCTGGTCATTATGAAGTAAAACCAAGCCACCCCTTAACCTTGTATTTTTTAAATGGCTAATATGCCCTTGTTTAATTAACACTAAAAATTCTGATTAGGTTAATTAATTGAATTTAGATTAATATTTTGAAATTATGAATTCAGTAGATTAAACCTTTTATATGTCTTATGAGTTCGATTTCGATCAAAAAATTTAGTTTTGAAAATATGAAAGGTCGGCAGGGTCCAGGTTTGAATAAGGTGCCGACTAAGATCCGTCGGCTTGGTCTGCGTTTGAATAGGATGCCGACAAAGTTTAGCCGGCATGGTCCGCGGATGAATAACACGCCGACAATTTTCAAGCCGGAAGGGTCTTTGAATGAATAATATGTCGACTATCTTGGGCCACAATCTAACGGTCGGCATGTAAATATTTCCTACCATGCCGGCTATAATGTCGTCGGCATGCACATAATTACAAACACTGCCGGCTTACCTATAGTCGGCATGCTAATGATTTATAACATTGCCGGCATGTAGTTATACCCAATATAAAACAGAATATGGGAAGATGTAATTCACTTTATTCATGCAATTTTGGTTACTTCATTGATTGAAACGTAAAACCTAACTCCTTGTCGATGGAAAACGAATGCACTTAGCATGTGCATCAAGCCTTTGAACCCCTAGGTGACCCTAGTGGACGAGTTATAGTCTCGTGAGGGTTTACATAGAGGTCTACCCACAAAACCTATACACAAACTTCTAAAGCCATCAGTCTTCGTCCGAGGACGATACACCCACCATCATCTCCGGGGCATACTCCGGGATTTTGGATTCCATGAATTGATAGCTTGCATCGAATGCGAATGCTTCCCCCTTTTCCTCCAAGTAGCGCGCTTTGGCGACTTCATGCTACAAAAACATAACACAAACTTACTTTGTTAGTGGTGTTTAGTAGGAAGATCAAACAACATTGATCACGTAAAATAAACCACAAAAAAACTTACAAATTGTTCAATGGACAAGTTAAAGTGGGGAGCGTTGAAAATTGGTTTTTGGATAGCTAAATAAGCAAGTATCGCATTTTCGATGACTAGGTGCCTATCATGGACTTGTTGAACACTTCTTCCATTAGGATTTCCAAATTCTTGGCTAAATTTGTTGTGTACCCTAACCCAAAAGGTTACGGAATCCACCCTTATGAAGGATTGACGTCTAACTCGAGTTTCCGCGTACCATGCTTTGGTGATCGCCAAATCTTCGTTTGAATCAAATGATGTGATTTCTTGTATGTAGAGAGCTATTGGGTGAGTTAGATGGAGTGTATGATGATATGAGCTTTGGAGAGTATATGCAAATAGTTGTGTGTTGTTTTGTAGAGATAAGTAGTGTATTTATAAGATGGTGCCCAAATTTGGCCGTTATAGTGCATAAGTACAAATCAATCAATGCAATTGTACTTTCAAAAAAATTGAATTTTAAAATTGCCGGCGAGGTTTTTATTTGTCAACTATTCCGACCAAGTACCGGCCGACATGGTCGTGATTTTGTTACCATGCAGACCTTATATGATTTTAGGCATCAGAAGAACATTTTCTTCTGTGTATCCGTCGGGAATGTAATGGTCATTACCATGCCTGGTATGATTTTGCCGACATGGTCAGAATTTTGTTACCATGCCGAGCTTATATGATTTTAGGCATCAGGAGAACATTTTCTTCTATGTATCCGCCGGGAATGTATTGGTCATTACCATGCCGGCTATGATTTAGCCGGCATGGTGGGAATTTTGTTACCATGCTGACCTTTGATGATTTTAGGCATCAGGAGAAGGTGTTTGATGCAACAGTTAGCCGGCAAGGTCTATAATATAATACCCTGCCGGCTTATTAACAACCGGCTAGGTTTTGATCTGATTATCCGGCCGACCCTGGTATGCAAATAATGTCTGGTGTCAGGGCCGGCAGTCTGACAGTTCAAAACCCTTCCGGCCATGGTGTGGTCGGAAATGTAACCTAAAATAAGCATGCCGGCATAAGTATTGAAACTTTACATAGCTAAACAAACCATTCATTCAACAACTAGAAATCCAACACTTGTTGTCCAAAATACAAAAACATGTCCCATAAACCTTAAAAAAAAAACATTTTTCAAACCGTTAACCTTAACATTTGTCCAACACAACTTAAAGAAATAAACTAGAGACTGCATTCGTCCACGACCACGACCCCGTTTAGGAACACCACCACTGCCACTACCTTCACCACCACGACCACTACGAGCCCTCTTTTTGTCAGCATTCATCTTGGCTTGTGCTTCCCTCTTAGCTTTTTCTTCCCTCTTTACTTCAGCCTCAGCTTGCCTGAACAATTCAGTGGCATCCTCATTGTCAACATTGCTAGCAAAGTCAATTTGCTTAATTTGCTCTTCAATTGACAAAGGCTCTCCTCTTTCTCTCGCGCAACACATCACCTTCACAAGGGTCTTCAAATGCTCCTTCTATTTTCAATTAAACAACAAACAATTAATAGAATGATTCGATAATGTAATCTTAAAACAATAAGAGCGAGCAAGTATAAAATACTTACAATTCTCTTAAGACTTGTTGCTGGGTCTTTCGATGCCATCTTCTTCTTACGATCCAATTCTTCAGCAGTCGGTTCCCTAATCATAGTAGGACGAGCCCAACCCAAGTACCGCATCATGTATTTCTCACTAGCTTCATGACCGGTGGTCACCTCGTCCAAAAGACTCACATCGATTTTACGACCACGTCTATCGTTCCAATGTCCTTGAACTGGTGCTGGAGTGTAAGAGACGTTAATAGTTTTTTGGGACGTGGTGCATTCAGCCATGTTCACAGTAAAGAACGGCTTTTCTTCATCGAAATGAGGTTCTTCTTGGACGTAACCCAATTGTCGCATTACCCGATGTGGATCGTACATTGAATATCCCCCGGAGCACAACAACATGGGTCCATAGTATAATGCAACTTCATCTCTCCTTTGGATTAAACCTTGAGTTCCAGCATCTCGATACGGATCAAATATCACCTCCTCCGCAGTCAATTTGTCGATGGCGATTCGAAGTTTGATAAGATTTTGTAGCATATCCTTATTCTGAGTACCCTTAAAATTGTACCTTTGATGTAGGAGTTGGATTTCACCAAAGAAGGGAAGTGCAAATATATCCAAACCTATGCAAAAAAAAAAAAGTTTAGTAAGAATCTTATCTTACGAGAATTTTGCAAATATAAATGATTTAGACAATAAAATTACCTGGAAGAGACATATGTTTCCGTTAACTTGCGCAGTGAGTGCCCTAGAACCCTTTGTCAACTCATTGTTCAAGAAGGAGACCACCGCATTACCCAAAGAATACTCATGCATCTTATCTAAGGGATCCAATAGTTGCATATAACTGGCGTCGACCAAGCTTCCGGAACTGTCGGGGAAGATACATTTTCCCAGGACGTATAGAAAATAAGCTGACGCGGTAGCATTGATTCACACCGGGTTCACCCTTCCTTCCTTATCAAAGATTTCACATAATGTGTCCCTCAACTTATTCAGATTAAACTTCTTGCTTAGACGACCATCCTTCTTCTCAAGTATAGCCTCTGTCTCAATCTGATTCCAACCGAACAATTTCTGGCTCAATTTGTAAATATCCTTGAAATCAAAATTATCATCGAAGCCCTCACTGACTGCTTTTCCCTCAACCTCGAGGCCTAGAATTTGATGAGCATCATCGGGAGTTATCGCCATCTCACCGAATGGGAATAACATTGTATCAGTCTCTCCGTAGAACCTCTCACAGAATGCAAATACGGTAACTCTATCATGCTCAATATTCGAACTCTCCACCGCAGGCCACAACCCAGAGTTCTTGACAATCACTTGCACCTCACATTCATCCTTAAGATTCCAAGTCTTAGTCACTGAACATGAAGTTTGGCGCCTCATGAGACGGACGGCATGCTTGTGACCCTAAATACCAAAAAAACAAAATGAAAAGAAATACAAACACTTGACGTAAATTTAAGATAGATACACACTTGAATAAAAAAAAAAAGACGGATTGAGATTACTTACGATAGTATTATGGATCGTACATTCCCATGAGTCTTTGTATCTAAAAATAACATTTCCACCATCTCTTGGGGTCCCCATTGGAGACTCATTATTTTTCAGTGTAACCATCAAGTGAGGGGCAGGCATGTGAGAATTAGATGGTTTAGTGATCACCCTCTTCTTCTTTCCGGTTTCAGTTGAAGTTGAAGCTTCGGTTAGTTGAACAATAGCTAGAGTTTTTTCTCCATCTCCATCTCCTCCTCCTTCTTCTTCTTGTTCCACTGCCTCTTCAACATTTCATCTTCGATATCCTTATCTTTATCTCCATTACCATCATCATCATCATCATCACCATTACCTCCTCCAACATTAGGCATGTCCTGATCACCATCATCATCCTCATTGTTACCTCCTCCAGCAGTCGGAGTTCTTTCATCAACATCATCATCATCACCTCTTCTACCAGATGGAATTGATTGGTCTTCATCTGGAGTGTCGTCTGAATCACTGGGTTCCGATGGTGGTTCGTAATCATTCGGATACACGGATCTTGAGCGTTCCCGGCACAACGTATGCCCCTCGATGTGTTGAAGTCAAGAGTTTTTCACCAACACGAGGAGGTCTTGAAGGAGGACTAAGAGATTTCAGAGCGGCTTTCTTCTTTGCCTTTTGCAACCTGAACAAGAACGAATAAGAAGAAAAAAATATAGGTCGGCAGGGTCGTCAAATAAAACAAACCCGGCGTAACAACAGCCGGAAGGTTCGACTAAAACATATATGTCGGCTAATAAAATATCCGGCGGGGTATTATTCAAATAACCAACCGGCTTATAACAAATATGACACAAGGATTTTCCACATTACAGGTCGGCAATGTCTATTACCCATACATTACCGGCTAACATACAACTGGAGTGGTTTTGAAAAAATACCATTCCGACTTTCATACTTAAAGGCATCAGGAGACGCAACAAAAAAATTGAACATGGCCGGCAAGGTAAAAGTTCACAACCGACCCGGCTAACAAAAAACAACAGGCGCCGGCAAGTTCTTCAACCTAACACCTTGCAGGCCCTGCAAGTAGCAGTTATAGATACTAAGCAGCCGACAATTTCTTCGACCTAATAGCTTGCCGGCCAACCTTAAATATGAAATGTCGGCATGATCGATAGCATTATACCATGCCGGCCAAATAACTGCAAATTCAAAAATTCGATTTTTCTAACCTAATTTGACATGCAAACATGAAATTGAAGTACTGGAGTGAGTTTAAGTAGGCCCTTACTTTCTTAATCGCACCATTTCTCGTGTTTCAGCGACTGCAAATTCTCCTTCTTCAACCGTTTTTTTCTTCACTTTCTTTTGAACCAAACTTGCAATTCCAGGGTTATACTCATTGGGTTTTAGATTAGCGTCTTTCATACGACTTGCTCTAGGTCGTGGCGGATCCATTTTTGAAGATTAATCGAAACTTTGGAATCGACGAGTTTCGGTGGTGGGGGATGGAGGAGCCGGTAATGTGTTTGAGGAGGAGAAGAAGAAGAGAAGAAGATGAAATAAAGAGAATGAAAACTGATTTAGGGTAGTAATTAGAGTTATAATGGGAAAGGGTAGTTTTGTAACTTTACCCCTAGGCCTCCCCCTTTGTCCTTAAAAAGAGTCCACTTAAAATTGGGTATACCCCAATTAATTTGGGTATACCCCAATCTCGCCAGGAAAGAGTAATCCAAACCGTTCAAGTGACTTCATAGAGAGAAATAATAATCTGTTCAATTGGACATAAAAAGGAGAGAATAAGAGATCCGAAGTTTGGAAGTATAGCATGACTACATAAATGGGTAAAGTCTTTGCTAGTAGACGTCCTTCATTAGTAGACCATAAATGGGTCAGAACATAAGAACATCTTAATCATGTCCGAGTTAAGACATAACAGCCTGTTCGGTTGGGAGAATTAGAATTTTAGGAATTTAATTATGGGGTAATCCAATTCCTGGAATTGGATTCCAAGGAATTTCATTCCAATCCAAAAAATTCATGTTCGGTTGAGGTAATTCAATTACCTTTGTTTTTACCCCGGAATCCAATTACATTACATCATTGGACCAATGCAATAGAAAACTATCATTTTGGAGGGAATTGGATTCCTAGGAATTAAAATTCCCAATTACATAGAGTTCATTTGCCCCGTTCGGTTCAAGGAATTGGATTCCAAGGAATGCAATTCCTTGAAACGAACACGCTGTAAGATTAAGATTAAATACCAATGTCACAACTTAAAACAACATTTTTGCATGATCAATTTTAGTGGAATATACTCCTCGAAACAATGCTGATTCAGAAGAATCAGAACTGGAATTTGGGACTGGATTTATTTCACTTCAGCAGAAGAGTTTATCCTGCAAGATGATAAAAATTGATCTTCAATGCAAGTATATGAATGATTTTGAATTAATTATAAAACATAACAACGTTTAAAGAAGCATCTGAATTTAAGTAAATGCTATCACAAATTAACATATCAATAAAAGTTAGGATTTATAACCAAAAAGCAAAACCACTATACGTAAACTTGTATTATTGATACTGTAGTAGTTCAATTCAAAATGGTTAACCTGTGACTTCTCAAACGAGGTTGACCAAACCAAGCCAAGTCTCTAGTTAGCAAACCATGTCTACTATTCCAAATATCAGGTGCTGAAGATAATTGTAGTTTCATGGTTTAGTAGAAAAAGTTTCCCATACTAGACGGCTAATCTATGAACATTAACCAACTCAATTTGGTAGTTGTTCACATACTTTACATATCTTAACATACTTTTTGAGTAATACCAGTGGTACCATATGTTCAAATTACACGAGCAAACTACAAAGATATAGCAGCTGATTTTGCGTGGGATCATGTCAAATGTCATGGTCCATAATTCCTACCACACGTGAATACACAAGTAAACTACTAGATTGAGTTAGCAGTAGCTGCAGTACTATATACTCCTTCCGTCCCAAATTAGATGAGCTAGTTGGTTTTAAATTTTGTCCCATAATAGATGAGTTATCTCTCTAATTAAGGGGATATTTTTAAGATTACCCTTTTAATTGATTATTGTTAATATAAGAAATATGTATAATTTAATAGTCATGCTTATATTCATTATGTAGGTGTTTTAAAATGCTTTTCAACGGCATAAAATTTACGAAAAACCGTGGTATAGTTTAAGAGATAAATCATTTCTAAGTTTTACTAGTTATTATTCATAAGGGTATATTTGTAAAAAAAATACTTAAATATGCTCCCTTTCCTCTTTGCCTTAAGAATTGTGCAAACTACAACTAGCTCATCTAATTTGGGACGGAGGGAGTATTCAAGTTCATGTGAAAGAATGCAAGTTGTGTAACTTTTTGTAGCGGTAAAACATTGTGCATCACACTATCCAATGTCTACTAGCATATGATATTCCCATTCTCGAGGGAAATGATTAGTTGACCGAAAATATGTCCCGACATTTTCTTCCGCATCTAATAAGAATGGGACCCACAACTGCCCGTGACCCATCCAACTGCAGAGAAGTTTTGATCTCTTCCTTCTATTTTTCTATCGGGATATTCCGGGGTTTATTTGTCGGTAAGTATAGCAGCGCCCATTCTTGAGAAGGTTTTGTATTGTTTTACACAGACAAACATGAGAAATATCTTATATGAGAAATATTTTAACCATGGATAGTCAAATCAAAGACCAAATAATAAACCTCTCGAATAGCTTTCAAGTTTCTGGAATTTAAATTTAAAGTGACTTTAAGGACCAACATATAGTGTGCTACGATTTCAGCTATCTAAGGAAGTTTATCCCACCAAACTGCTTGGCTTCTAGTGGTTTCTACTCCTAATATACCGTGATTGGAAAGTACCTTACAAATACACGAGCCAAAATTAATTAGATATGAATGTAAAAGAAAAAATTACTGGTCAATATAACAAAGTTATGAATTTTGCATTAATTAGACATGAATGCAAAATTTTATAAGATCCTTCCACTCCAGGAGGTACATTCCCCAGAGATGGCTTTACTTTTTTAGAGGAGAAATTATTATATCCATACATCGTTGCTATTAAAGATGTCGAAAATTGAGCACGATTTTAGGTGTGAAATAATGATAGATGAGAGATCTGTTGGTTTTTATTTTTAGAGATAAGGTTTGCTTTCTTTCTCTTTTTCTTTCAGTACCTACAGAGAGACTAGATTTCTGAGAAAACAAACTTTCCTAATTATAAGGCTCAGAAATGTCCACGCGTTGGATAATGATGATCATTGATTGGTTTCATTCAACCCTTAGAGATGTTGAAGGCCGTGAATTTTGACAGGTTTATTCATTCAACCCTTCTAAACGGAGCGAGAAAATTGGACTCCACCGAAACCGCCACTCACAGATAAACTGACTCTCACGGATTTGGTTAGAGGGTCTCGTCCATTCCGGAGGCTAAGGCCTATTCCTATGCATAATGTTAAAAAACTTGTTTGACATACCAAGTGGCAAGACAAATGAGTTGCGCCACTATAGAAAAACCACTGAGCGATAGAGATTCTAGCGAACGAAATAGTTAATATCGTCAGAGATGGAGTCTTTATCGCTAGTGCTACCAAGAATATCGCTCAATATTAACTATATCATCAACGTTCGACATTGTAGCGCCTATAAATACCACACCATCATCTCATTCCCCTTCACACCTTCCTTCCTTCCTTCTCTTCTGTAGTTTAACAAAATTCTCTTTAGTTTTACTTCCTAAACAAATAGGAGTGAGAAAAGAGAAAGAAACAGAAAACCCAAAGGATCTACTAGTACCCTAGCCGGTGAATTAAGTTATGTTGTGGATAAAGAATATGAGTATCAAAATATAAGACAGCTAGTTGGTGATGGTGCAGTCCCTATGCACATATCTGGTAATTCAGAGCGAGTTAATTAAGTCAATCTAAAAGGTGTGTGGCCTGAGTTCTGTACGGTGTTCATGTTACTCCCCCCTGTTGTTCAAGAGAGAGTCTAAAGATATCATTGGCGGAATTTATATCATATAAAACTTAGAAACCACATGACTCAAATAATTCAAGTTATGTTCGAACGATGATGGTAGACTACGAACACGTTCTTTTTCGAAGATGTTGAATACAGTAAGTTTGCTTTTTATTTTAGTTAATTTTTTTGATTATGTTTTTTATTTTATAAAATTCAACAAACTATAATTATTAATATGTTCTAGGAGTTACATGTTAACGGTAATTTCATGTCAAGGAAACTTACTCCCATTTAACTGACTAAATTGGTTATCAGAAGATCGATGGAAACAAATACTTCCTTTATACTCAAATGAACTAGAAGGAATCATGCATATAGACAAATAAAAGCGTATGGATTAAAAGTGGCTGGGTTGAATTTTTTTTTACAACGTTATGCTAGGAAAATGAATGAGTTGAGGTTAGTTAATAAACCATATTTGTTCCCTGACCATTATGGGGATCTCGAACGTCTGTTTGTGTCGTGAACAATAGGACAATGTTTATTTCCAAATGAAAGCTCAGTGGCGTTAATTGGTTTTCTCGAAGCATTAGAAGATTTAGAGAAAGCACCAAGATCTGATTGCGGGTCTCCAATTTTATTAGAAATTTACATATCCCTAGGTAATTGCTCAACGTGTGTCAAATATAGCTTTAATGTTTTTTGGGGAGTGTTGGAGGTAAGAACCAATATTTTTTATACTATTTATTTATTATTTTGTCATATAAAAAGTCCTTTACCAACAATGTTATTATTTTCATTATTGGTGCTATACATATTTCAATATTTTTGAACCTTCTCTTGTCAATCCCACCAATGTTTTTCCGGTCATATTGAAGAAGATGGTCAACATACTCTCATTGTCCAGAGGATTCAGCTCCACGCTGGATGAAGCAATCCCTGAGTTCGAAGAAGGACAAGCTCAGAGAATGCTAGAGCTTAGCCTTAAAAGGATCGTGTTATACAACTCTATTTCTGAAAAGGGTGTTTAGTATTACGGTGAAAGACAACTTCTTCAATTTCAGAGAAGAACAGTGATAGCCATCAACCCCTATCCAAGTGAAGAGATTTCTCGAGATGACTTGGACAAATTGATAAGCGAATGTCATAATTGGGAAGAAGCTAAAAGTTTTATCCATGAGCCGATTGAAAGAAGTGACTACCTATATTGGTTTAGCATTATTTTCAAGCCCAATATTGTTATGCAACTGCAAAATTTGGGTCGGATGGATTTCCCAGCTTTAGGTAGAATGTCACTTGGAGATTAATTTATTCATTCCCAACCTCCACCAGAGACGGACGACGCATTTGGACATCCTACTCAAGCGGGTTCATCGTCAACTATGCCACCATTTTCTTGGGATGTACAGCCTCTATCACTCCAAAAAATTAGAAACTTGTTGCTCAAAAAATTGTTAGAAAGTTTAAGATGAAAAGTTATCATGGTCATACTTATTAACTTCATCAAATCATGATAAAGTCTCATACATCAAACATTTTTAGATTTAATCCATGTTATCTTAAGATTCTAATGTTAGGTTCATCCATAACATATCAGTTGTAGTAGCGGAATGATCAAATTCAACAAATTTTAATCTTAATCTTGTTAATAACAAGATATCTGGAAATTAGATTCTTTCTCATTTCAGAAGTATAAACATCTTAACAAAATAGTTTTACCAGAAGTAAATTATTGAGACCATGCCAATACCAAGAATCCTAGAGATGTGGGAATATCTCAACACCACTTTCTTTTAAACGATTTAGTTCAACTTTTAGACCATAACCTATCAAAACAAACATGATGTAAAACACCAATATATACCAACCTGTTACCATATTCACAATTCGCACAACTTAGCTTGAAAAGGATTATTAATAACTATGATATCCTTGTAATGCCGAGTTGTAAGACTTTGTTTAATGCAAGCATATAAAAACTTCATAATCAAGATTATGTACATTTCTTGGTGAAAGTTGATATTCACAATTTTTTTGACTAGGTTTCTAATTCTTTCGGTTTTGGTTTGGCATCAAATTTTATGTCATAAATTTCAAACTTTTATGAGTCACATTTATTGTCATAAACAATAAGTATCTATTCTCATTATCTTGTTTCCGTGTAATTCATTTCAATAATAAAGAATCAATCTATTTTCAATCTAGAATGCAATTAAATCACCACAATAACTACAAATAGTTCATCAAACTTACCTCATTTTCTTTGAAATCTCAACTAATCATAAAAATTTTCTACTCTTTCCACACCATCAAACAAATCAACAAAACCACTGCTATACACATTGGTTAATCTCCGGTATTTGCTCGCAATTATTATTTCATTGGAAAACAAAAACTTTCTCAAGTAAGTGAATTCTCACTTGTCACAATCATTTACATGTGATCATTTGGACCGAAAATAAGTGACGTGTTCACTTACATAATTACTTTAAAATCAATCAAAAAATAGTACTCTAAGTTGCTCTTAAGTGTCAAACAAAGATTCAAAGTTTTCTACAGTTATAAAATCATATATTTATAACTTTCTACTAAGCATATTATCAAACATATATGGTACACTAGTCTAACAATAATCTTTTTTTACATTACCAAAACAAGAATATGAAGAACTAGAGGCAAAACATGATTTTAATGTAATTTGTTATATCTCAAATATCTAAGCTCAAGTATCACGTCTCCTATTTCTTATAAAGAAAACTCAACTATCTCGTATGTTTTTCCAAACAAAAATTGATTTTTTATATTAAAAATATTTGATACATATTTAATCAAATATTATATGATGCAGTTAACACCATTAGCTCCACAATATGAAATTTTCAAAGTTATCATGGTGTAGTTAACATCATTAAAACCAAAAATATGAAACAGTCAAATTAGGTATAACAAAAGTCAATTTCTTTTAGTAAAAACTTAATTGCTATTAAACACATTTTGGTTTGCAATAAATCTATGTTTTAAATATATATAATCTTAACACTATATGTTGTCTCATTTGAGTTGGACTCGTACAGTCACAGTTGAATGCTTATGGGTATAGGGTATGTTATACAAAGTTATATTTTTTTTTCAAATACAAAAAATATTTTAATTATCATGTATATTTTTTTTTTTTAGTCTAAAAGTTTAGAACGTGAAATTGGGGGATATAAAAAGGAATTGGGGGATATAAGAAAAGGACAAAAAGTGGATCCAGATATCAATTCGGGGTCACCCCTTATCTAAGTATTTTACGTAATACCTAATCTACCCTCACTAATCAGGATTAGTGATTAATAATAATTAGTAAAATCATAAGATTTTTTATAAATGATTAGTGTGTGTTTTATTTGATTTTGGGTGAGTGAGGTGAGAGTAGAAGGAGGGAAAAATATTTTGAGAGAAATTTTTTTGGGAAAATGGAGGATGATTGTGAAGAGAGGATTGCTGCTGAATCTTTAGCTCAACTACAACAAGGATCATATCTTGAATCTTCATATAACGACAACAACTCACAATTGCAACTCTTTGTTGAGCCAACACCCTTAAAATGATGATTTTGACGAGTATGGAGAGTTTCTTGAAGAACCAACACAAGAAAGTAAACTTGCACAACATACTAGCATCCCCAACACACAGGTAAAGCTGCTAAGATGTCGAAAAATCGAATTTTTTCTTTAAACCCGCCATTTTTTCAACTGAAAAAACCTCGATGCCGGCATGGTAGTTGTATGAATACCATGCCGGTAGTCGAGGTACCGTCATTGTATTCATACTAAGACCATGCCGGTAAACTGATATCCCCCATTTTGAATAATAAACCGGCATAGCATTCTACCACAACAACTATGCCAGTACAGAGTTAACCTTTTTACCTAACAAGGAATATATCATGGAATATTCAACCGGCATGGTTTCATTGATCGGTTACCATGCCGGTCTTCGCATGAAAAAACATACAGAAACAAAGTTCCATCCCAAACCAAAAACCGGCATTGAAAATTAATAAACATCTACGCCGGAACTAAGTACCGGCGTAGTACCATAAATATCGAGAATGCCGGCGGCAAAACCGGCGTTGTTCAGTTACAACTTTATAATGCCGGTACCTAGAAAAAAAACATGCAGGAATAAATGTTTTCCAAAGCTAAATTCCGGCATTCAATAGCAATTATTTTTAATGCCGGAATTGTGTACCGGCTTGGAACAATAGGTTACGATAATGCCGGCATCCTTGCTTCCGGCGTTGTTTTCTTATGAAACACATATGCCGGAATAGGTTTCAAATTTGGTCTTCCATTTTGGTTAACTTAGACTATACCGGAACAATGGTCGAGCATGGCGGTACGGGATTCCGGCATAGTGTTTTAATGTTGTTTGGAACTAATTTCATTCGATCATTAGGTGGTGACATATATTGATCCAACAAATGCAAAGCCGCGTTATCGGGATACGTCGGAATACTATAAAATCCCTCCGGTATGTGACCAAATAATACTTTTCACCTATTATCTTGAACATTACTAATGGATTGCTAGTAATGAACCTTCTAATGAATGCGAAATTGTTCTTATGTAGGGAATAACAGATCGAAAGGAAGCAATCGCTTGGGCTAAAGAGACGACTCTTAAGAACATGTGTGTGTTGGTGAGGAATACCGAAGGTTCGAAGAGGCATTTTGAGATGGCTTGCGAGAGAAGTGGGAAATACAAGGAGAAGAATAGCCACATGAGAAAGGATTATGTATATCCAAATAAGACTAATAGGGTATACAAGACTCGTACGAGGAAGAATAATTGCCCGTTTAAGCTTGTATTCCGTTTAAATGACATGAAAAATTGGGTGAGGTTTTGTGTGGCTGTCATAACCACCGAGATCCGAAATATTTTGTTGGTCACTCCTTAGTTACGAAGCTAAAACCTGACGAGTTCGAGGATGTAAAGAGATTGACCAAAGCACTTATCAAACCGAAACAAATTCTCAGAGGCTTCAAGGAAAAGGACTAGACTAACGTGTCTTCTCTATATACAATTTATGCCGCACAAGCAACTATTAGAAGGGTGGAATGGGAAGGGAGGAGCGTTATGCAAGAATTTGAGAAGATAGTTTGGGATCACAACTACACGCGTATCATTAAAAGAGGACCGGACGAGAAGCCCCTTCAAATATTCATTTCGCATCCTTTGCTTTCACAATTGGCAAATACATGTTGTGGTGTTCTTTTGATGGATTGCACCTACAAGACAAACAAATACAATATGCCGTTGTTCAACATCGTGGGGCAAACCTAGGACAAGGTAACATTCATATTGGCTTGGTGTTTAATGGAAAACGAGAGGGACTATAATTATCATTGGGCATTACGACAATTGAAATTGTTCTTCTGGAAAAATCAACTTCCGAGGGTCATCGTAACTGATAACGATGACGCATTAATAAAAGCAATATCCGACGTCTTCCCGGACGCACAAAATTTCCTATGTACATATCATATACGTAATAATGTGATAAAAACTTGCCATGCGTTGTTTGAACCCGCAAAGGCGGATATTAAGAAGAGAATGATGGTACAACTAGAGGAAGATGTTCGAAAGAACAAACTATCCCCCGAAGAAGAAGAAGATGAGAGAGGCAAGATAAAGGAGCGAGTGGACAAAGAACATGCGGAAAATCATAAAAAGTGGTTGGAATTTCTAAGAGATTGGGAGAAAGTTTATTGGTCTCTTATCGGGGTTATGTACGAAAAGAGATTGGAGAAGTTTATTGCCGATTGGAACGGAGTTTATCCGACTGCCGTCTGGTATTGTCGGACTCAATGGTTGGATAAGTTCAAGGAAAAATTTATGCGTGCATGGACAAACCGGTATAGACACTTCAAGACTGAAGCAACTAGTGCAGCTGAGGCCGCTCATGGGAGATTTAAAGATCTCATCCAGTCCGGTCAAGGCAATATGGTTACGGTCACCGAGGCAATGGAGCAATACTTTAAGCAAGATATCAATAGGATCAAGGAGGCTTTTGAGAAAAGCTCAATGGAAAGGATGACTCAATTTCTTCGTTATGGTAAGTTTCTCCAAGGAATAGAATTCAACGTCTCTCATTGGGCAATAAAACATATGATGAGACAAATGGAATATGAGAACAATTACGGAAAACCGGGTGATGTGTGTATTTGTCCCGACATGTCTTCATTGGGGCTTCCGTGTCGTCATATGCTTGTGAAGTATGAAGAAGTGATACCTATTGAGGTTATTGATCCGTTTTGGAAGCAACTATCTTTCGACCCTCCCCCTTCGGGAGATCCCGGGCAATCTCCATGGGATACGAACGAAGCAAAGGAATTCTTCGAAGCTTACTCACGTGGCACCTCGGTAAGCCGACAAGTCTTGTTGAGCCAACTAAGGCTAATTACTCGTCCATGGATCGCACAAAGAGAAGAGCCAAGAAAGGGAGATCCAATAGGTAGACCACAAACTAAAACAAAGGGTAGAATTGAAAGAAATGACTCAACGTGAAGAAGAACTCGTGGCAATTAAGAAACGAGATCTAACCGCATGTGAGATTTCGGAACAAAGGTTCGTGGAAGCGCAGGTTCCAAACAAAATAGGTAGGCCAAGGAAGGAACCACTAAGTCAACAACAAACGAAGGAATCCGTATCCACACCAAAAGACAACTCATCGGAGGTTCCAAAGAAGAGGGGTAGGCCGCCAAAGGTATCAACATCAAGTGTAAAAGAACAACAATGTGAGCATTCCGAAGCCATACCCATAGTCGATCTAGCGGAAGTTCCAAAGAAGAGGGGTAGGCCGCCAAAGGTATCATCATCAAGTGACCAAGAACAACAAGGTGAGCATTCCGAAGCCATACCCATAGTCGATCTAGCGGAGGTTCCAAGTAAAAAGGGTAGGCCGCCAAAGCTATCATCATCCAGTGACAAAGAACAACAAGGTGAGCATTCCGAAGCCATACCCATAGTCGATCTAGCGGAGGTTCCAAGGAAAAGGGGTAGGCCGCCAAAGGTATCATCATCAAGTGACAAAGAACAACAAGGTGACGAGGCTAAGGTGGTGACAAACCAAAGTGATAGCAAAGTTGACGTAGTTTTAGTTCGAAGGGGAAGGGGTAGGCCAAGGAAGTACGGACTCCCATCACATATCGAAGACATTGCAAGTGTAGAGATTGTAGAGGATGGTTTGGATATATTATTGTTACAAAAGGGTAATATGAAGATGTATAAGGATCCCTTAACATGTAGGACAATTAGAAGTTATCATACCAAGATACAGTCTTACATAGACCAACTTCCTGAGGTTATTCGCGAGTATATTTTATATACGGATGATGTCGACGGAGATGGAAATTTTGGCTATCATGTTGTGACTAAACAATTAGGAATCTTTGACACGGCGGTTAGTAGAGGTATGACACCATGCCAATATGCTAGAATGAGGATGGCCGAACAACTTGTGAACAAAAGAAGCTTTTATGAGCAATTGGTTGGTGTAGGCGAGGGGTTTGATGATATGCATGCTCAAGTATTGGGGCCCGAACAACAGATGAACTTTCTTCCTTCTGAATATTGGATGAGAATGCTGCTTTGTGGGCATCTAGTGGCGGATACATTTAGATGTGTTGTTTATTATTTTACCCCCACCGTAGAAGTAACATTTACCCCAAAGTGGCAAAAATGCGAAGGATCCCTTAAGAGGAGAAGAGTTGTTTTGGCGTTCGTGAACGGTAATCATTTCGTTATTCTAAAACTCAAAGAAAATTGTCCATTGCCACCTATCTGTGGGATGATTAAAAACAAGGGTCTAGATCCCAATATCTGGAAGGGATGGATGGCATCGTATGAGGAGAATCACCAATTTTGGGATGCGTTGGCCTTATCAAAAAAACCGCTCTAAGAGGAGAAGATGCAACCCATTACGTGTGGAGGCGACGATGAGTAATTTGGATTTATGTGGTTCAGTAGTACGCAACGTTTTGTTTTTTTGGAAGTCTGAATTGTAAAAATTAAATCATATTTTGATGCCCATGCCGGCATAGTTGTGTTTTATATTTACAACTCCGGAACTTGTGTACCGGCGTAGACTTTCGTTTGGACCTATGCCGAAAATGCAGAAAAAACTTCCAGAGAAATCAGTGACATTTCCGGCATTGAAATTAACCTCATTACTGTGCCGGTTTTCTGTCAAAATCATATTTGTCATGGAGATTACAGAAAACCGGCATAGTATCCAAACACAAATAAATACCGGAACTCTGTCATTTAGAGAACCGGCATTGTTGTTACTGTTCTCGAGCATGCCGGTAATGAAGAAAAACTTAGAAATTTAAGTGATCTGGGCACATTCAAACTCTGTAAAAGAGGTAATTTGACATAAGTTTATCAAAATAATAAATATAATAAAAATACTAGATTGCATACAAGAACAAACTCCAAAGTTATGTGGTTCCACACCGAAAACAAATCAAAGATAAACCAAGTCAAACAAAGAGTTTAGCAAGACACACAAACAAACACATTGTTTAAGACTCACAAACAAACATAAACCAACACTAGATTGTTCAAACCAAACTAATACTATAGAATAAACACACGATCACTCGGTTCTTGGCTTCTTGTGTACCCTCTTCTTCCTTTCGCCCCACAAGTCTTTTGCCTTCGGATCTTCAATTTTGTCCATCTTTTGCTCGACGTTCTCCATTTCTTTCTGGGTCATCACCTCTCCTTTCTTGTTCTTTTTCTTAAAGAACTTTGACAAATTTCCAATCCGCTGACGCTGTTAAGGAAATTTTAAACATGTACTTAGTATGTTCAATTGTATAAGTTAATAGACATAGATTAAAAGAATGGAAATGAACAAGACATACGTACCAACAACGTAACGAGCTGTAAAGTACGGGTACAGTTTTCGGAGTTGTGGAGGGATGTGCTGGTGGTGGAGGAACAACTACGATATCCTGGCGTACAACATAAGGATGTGTGAACTTCCGATGTCCTCTTAGGAAGGCTGGTTCACTCTCATAACCGTTCTCAGCCAATTCCTAATCAGCCCTATCCAACACAAGTCCTTTTTCTTCCCTTTCACTCCAATGTGCAAGAATAGGTTTTGGGTCGTAAACCACGAGAGTATGGTTCTCATTTGATTGGCATTGAGGAAAGTCATGAGAGAATTTCTGATAAGATGTATCCGTGAGATCTTTCTGCTTGTACCCAAGTTGGCGCATTACACGGCGAGGGTTGTGCATAACAAATCCTTTTGGATGAAATAACGATCCGCTGTAAAATGAAACATTTTCACGCCTTTGCAAGTGAACTCCTCTGGCATTCCTATATGGATCAAACACAACATCTTGGACATCCACCGAGTCCAAAGCCAATCTCATTGCTAATAACTATTTTTTGTTATTGGGTCTTGGGGTATTGTCGAAGTAGTATTTCTGACCTAGAGGACTATTCTCTTGATATTCAGTGAAAATCTTCAATCCTTTATACCGTATGAACAATTTTGTGAAGTGTTCATAATCTCACACCTACGCCAATGAAAGATCATTCCAATGAAATGTATAAGAAAATAAATAATTGGAAACTAACAAATTTAATGACAACAATCAAAACAATAAGTAGTTGACTATACCTGAAGTACAATGAAATTCCCATTAAATTGACGGGCGTTCGCCTTAGATGCTCAACGCATTTCTGCCAAAAAATGTGCCAAGAAAGCAGTGCCCCATGAATACTCATGAACCTTTTCCAACGAATCCAAGTATTGTAGGTTGTTCATATGCACCCTATCACCATTGGCGTTAGGGAATATAGCTGAGCCCAAGATGAACAACATATAAGCCGCGACAGTTTGCTGGACTTGTTCGGGATTCAATTCCTTGTTCTTCGTGTTCCCAAACAATTCAACGAGTTTGACGAATGTGATAGTCTTTGTATGGGAACGCCTTGTCTTGTACATATTTGCCAAAGTGGTTTCCTTGTCCCATCCAAACAACTTTTTAGTCAGCTCATAGATCTTGTCCCATTCCAAGTCCTTAGAGTCATCTCCTACCTTAACGGCTTTCCCAAGAACCTCAAGACCTATTATCCTTTGGACATCTTCAGGGATGATGGTCATCTCGCCAAAAGGAAAATGCATGGTATCAGTTTCACCAAAAAACCTCTCCAAAAAGCAGTTTGTCATGACGGTATCAGTGGCCACATAATTTTTTATCGCGGGATACAACCCAGATGCTTTGACTACTTCTTTAACAGCGTCACACTCAAGCTTCAAAGGCCATACATCCGATTGTTGATGGCGGCTAACACGGAAGGAGTTCTTGTGGTCCTATAAAGACACACCAAAGTAAATTAAATTCACTTGATCACAGATAAATACTATAATAACAAGATGCAAACGTCTTACATAAGTTTGATAGATCCAGCGATCCCAAGAGCGTTTGTAGGCAAATAAGAGTTGCGTTTATCGGTTCACCCCAATGTTTGCCATCATCGCGATCTGGAATCATGTCACACTTATCAGGAAAGTGGGCTGGGGGTGCCTTTTCATTATCCTTAGGGGCTTCAACTCCGACATCAGTCTGTCCTAAGCCACCTGCTTGTGAGGATGAGCCACCTGCTCGTTCGGGTACAGGATATGTTTCCCACTCATCATCATTATCACTTCTAGTTGGGTAGCTTATAGGTTGATCCCGAATTGTGACCTTAACAGTAGCCGGATCAGGACGTGTACGTCGAGAAGACTTACGTTTTGCTTCTAAAACAACTTTGCCTTTTCCTTTGTTCTTTTCTGCTGCTCTAGACCTATATTCCAATATGTAAACTGAGTTATATAATGAAAACCGGCATAGAAATCGAACTTAACATAAGTTCCGACAAAGGTGCCGGCATTCTAATCAATTAAAATACCATGCCGGTTTTCTTTGAATTTTAGACAGAGAATGAACATTTTTTGCAACAGAAAACCGACATAGTAAGTTAACATATCGACACTGCCGGCATTGAGAACCTGCATTGTTATATAGAAATTTTAAATGCCGGTACTGTGGGATTTTAGTACAGAGATTTTAACAAAATAGGCTAATGAAAACGGCATAGTATTGATAAAATATACAAAGTCGGACAGGGAACCGGCATGGTATTCAATTAAATATGTATGCCGGTAAACGCATGAAATAAAATCGGGATTCAAGACATATAATCTGGCATGATTTTCAAATTGTATTCTACCGCGAATCAAACATGCAACTGAGCTTCAAATTGGAATTTAAAAATTACTTTTCTTTGTAGTAGAAAGACTAAACAACATAATTTCACTTTGTGTTTTCTACTATGGGATAAACCCTAAAATTAAAAAACTTCAATTCAACATATACATCACTTACCTAAGCAAATTTGTTATTCTCGCCTCACCATCAGACTCTTCAGGCAGTTCTTGCGCTTTTGATTTCAATTTACCACCTTCATCAACAAATTCTTCAGGATTGGGTATGGGTTTTTCACGAGGTTTGCGACGACCCATTGTCGCTAGTTTAATATATCAAACACATAATTAGTATACATATAAGATTATGTGTATATTAAAAGACGAAGCAATTAACAATACTTACAAGCAATCCAACAGTCTTATTAAGTTGGGACATCGTAGGTGGTGCCTGTGCGGGAGTTGGAGCGGGAGGGTTTTTCTGGGGAGGAACTTGGACGTCATCCGGGCGGACGACATAAAGATGTGACCATTGCAGGTAATCTTCCATGTAGTCAGCATCAACTTCATCACCGTTTTCAGCAATCTCCAACTTCTCCTACTGACTAATATCTACCAAACGACGTGGTTCCCTATCCCTCCAATATGTGTTTTGGAACATAATCTACATGCAACCGATTTAGAGTTGAATAGCACCGAGAAAGGTCGAGATCAAAACATTGAAAAGAGGCCGTCTGGAAATGTGCTAATTACTTATATCCAAGTTGACGCATCACACGTGTAGGATTAGCCATAATGTATCCTTTTGGGTGGAACAACGGCCCATGGTAAAATGCAACGTTACCAAACCTCAAAACTTGGCGGTTTCCTCTAGCCTCCTTGTAAGGGTCGAACACAACATCTTTGGTACTCATTGCGTCCAAAGCCAATCACATATCGATCAGTCGACCTATGTTACCGGGCTTGGGAGTATTGTTGAACTAGTATCTCTTAGTTATAGGCGTATCGGGTTCTGGAAGGTCTATGATCTTCAAGGAGGGGTAGACCTTGAACAAGTTTGGGAAGTGTTCATAAGCCCACACCTATTCCAGTGTAAAGCAATAAGTTTTGTTTTTAAGTTCACGATAAAAGTACATATGAACAATATACATAATAACATAAGTTTAAGAACAAATTTACCTGAAGTAGAGTGAAATTCATGACAAATTGGTTGGTGATCGTGTGTCAATCCGTCAAAAATAATTTCACTTTCTTACGCACTAAATTTAAATGAAGCACTAGGTAAGGAAGAGTTCGTATCCACAGAGAGGCAATTGTTGTTAAGTAATTTTCAGTTTCTAAAGTAACCAAGGGGGATGTTTGTTGTTTAAAAAATAAAAGTAGTTGAAAGCAAAGTAAATAGTTTTGAGAAATCAATAAGGAGAAGATATTGGTCAAGGGATAGTATCATTCACAAACATGTATTTTCATCAATGATTAGAATTGGTATTTTAATCTCGTATTTACTAAAAGTCCTAGGATATCTTGATCGCAAGTATAACCCGTTAATTCCTCGTTTTCATCACAACCACATTAAAAGATGCACATGTGAATTCTTCGTCAAAAAGCAACCTAAAGTGTAAAAGCACAATTAAGTTTAACTCCCTAAGAGCATTAAGTTTTATGGAATAAGACTCATCAATGCAAACGAATGTGTAAAAGCACTAGACGTTTTAACAAAAGTTATGATTCACTTGTGACTAATAGGATGTATCACTACAAGCACTAACCACAATTATGCTACTTAGAATCGGGGATAAACAACTTTTTTCGTATTGAAAACCCTAATATAGCTCTAGATATGAACACAAATCGGATTGATTCCGGACTCAACCTAACAAGTTTTCAAATCTTATAACACTATTAATTGTGAATCACAAACAATAATTCCGAGACAAAACTAATTCATTGAATCAAAAGCATGTTGAGAAATCAACTTTTATCCCATAACCAATAATAAGTTTAGCTACTCATAGCTATGGAGTTCATCATCATCAATATTCAATAATAAACAAGGAAGAAGAAGAACAAAACCAAACCCTAGAAGTGTAAACAAAAGTGGCTCTCCAAAAGAATTCCAAATAAAAAGATCCCATGTGTTGTAGAAAACCTCCCTTTTATAGTCTTTTTCTCCTTCCAAAACTAGGTTTTGTCTTCAAAGTCCATTAGTTGGAAATTCACCAGGCCCACCATGGAGAGAAACCCGTGTAGAAAATACGCCCCAAAATCGGTCGCCGGAAGTCTGGTATTGTGGCCGGAAATCGGCCGGAAAGTCGCCGGAAATCGGCTCCGGTGACCGGCAAAGTCCGCCCGGTCACCGAGTCAACGAGTTGAATCGGTCGGGTCAACTCGGTCAGCACCGAGTTGGATCGGATCAAGGTATGCCAGTCGGATCGGGTCAGGGTATCTAGCTATCTGCCTTCTTACTGGCCTGAATGGTCTTGGCCTAGCCCATTTGCACTAGCCATAAGTAGCACAGCCAAGATGGCCATGTCATAATGCTGCAGCTCACCTGCTATACCAACTGCAGCACTGCCTCAACTCACTCAGCCATCTCTGCCAAGTTATCAGCTGTTGCCATCTTCCCTATACACAGCTGCAATAGAACCCATCCAGCTCCTAAGCTTCAATTCCTGTAACAGCAACCATTCCAACTTCACCAATTACCAGCATCACCAGGCTACAACCTGCAAGCTCCACTGTTGCTCCATCTTGTCTTCCAGCCTTCCCTGTAGCTTAAACTCAAAGTGCATGCTCAACCATATTCCACCCCAGAGTCATAGCCTTCACAGCTCTTCTCATGACACTGCAATCTACCACCATAAGCACAAACAGCACTACCACCTAGCATTGCCACAACCATCAACTCCAGCTACTCCATAAACCCCTGCAACTCAGCTGCACCTGCAACATCATCTATGCCTCAGCCATTTCAGCCTGCCACAGGCCATATTCTGCTCCTCTCCAGTGCTGCTGCCTTCCATTGAACCCCTGTAACTCAGAGCCACCTGCAGTTCTCCACTTGCACTGTTAAACTACAGCCTCAGTTCCACCATAACTAGTTCAAGCACTGTAAGCCTTTTTTGTTGCTTCAAAATCCATCCCTGGCTTCATCAATTTTTGCCAGAACCTATTGACTCAAGGCAACAGTGTGTTGTTCTTCTACACATCAGCACAATCTTGTAGCTTCCAAGGCAGCAAAACCAGCCAGAATTGCCTTTGCCAGCATCTCAACTCCCCCTGTAATGCACACTACCACCCTGTATCCACCAGTATTGCAGCTCATTCACTTCCATTACCAAAACCACAAACGACCCGAGTCATTCCTCGCTATCACTTGCAGGTACCTCCAGCCGCGCCAATGCCCGACACCAGCTTTCTTGCCCTGCACTTCCACATAATTCATGCCATCAAACCAACTCAGTCTGAGCCCTGCAACACAACCATTGCATTCCACTCTCTGCACCTGTAGCTCCTTGAGCAGCAAACACCACTAGATGCACTGAATTCATCCATGGCCATCTCTGCAACTCCTGCCAGCAATCACCAGCTCAGGCCACAACTCCATTCACGTAGACAGATCCATAACTCCGCACCCGGTTCCAGCTACGACCCTAGACATTTTGTGTCAAACCGACTCTTGCCTCGGATCTTCTCCTGACTCTTAGCCACTGCTCCTGCTGCAATTTCATCAACTCAACCCCACCTGAGCTCATCCACAGATATTCGTCAATTCCATCAAACCCATTTCGAATCTCTCCACTCTTATCAATCTCCCAGACCAAATCTTCTCTGATTCTTCATTAATTTCAGTTCCAACAGCAAGTTCCATCAGAACTCAGGCCATCGTTTTCCTTCAATTGAATATCGACCTTAATTCACTGAGTTCAATTGACCCCCGAACTCAATTTGTCACAGAGACCCTCACGATTCGAACCATCCATTCTTCGAACCCTAACTTAGATTCATCTCGGACGCTCTCTCAACCTCATATAACAAGGAAGAACAACTCGTTGCACCATTTCTCGATCTTGAAAACGCAACACCTCTTCTTCCTCACCTCTCTCGTTTCGAGGTGAAAGCAATGATTGAGTAATGAAGTCGAAACCCGATTTCTATCTAGGGTGTAAGAACAGGGAATGGCTAATCCCACTCAAATGAGATAGATAAGGGGCAATGGAATAACTAATGGCACCCATTTGTTAGATACAAGGCCACCACTATTATTGGGCCTGTCGGTTCAGTGTAACCGCAGCCTAATTCTTCCCATCTCCTTGCGCATTCTCGGCCGGCTCCATGTCTCGCCTATGAATTGACCTCCTCGCTCCATTTAGCTCCAATTGAACGTTTTCTTCTTGTTTAACTCCGAATGACTCCAAAGTACCTAATAACTCAAATTCAAACATAAGATACATAATTCACACGAAAAATAGCAAAGAAAGCATAAACTCTATATAGTAAATACGGTGTATTCTACACCTATCGATTCCCCACACTTAGACTTTGCTTGTCCTCGAGCAAATCAAACAAAACAATAAAATACAACAACTCCGTGTCGTCGAGGCTACGGTCACTTTTAGCATAAATAACAAGCCTTTAAACCCCTAGGTGTCCCTAGTGGACGAGTTATAGTCTCGTGAGGGTTTACTAGAGATATACCCACAAAACCTATTTTTCAAACTCCGTCTATTCGTGACAAATCAATGAACGAATCCAAAATGACTACAGGAGGAGGTACCTTGCAAATTCAATTCATATATTAGTAAAAACTCTAATTAGATAGTCGAACAAGCCACAATACTCGGAAACTAACAAACCACAATCACAATGAAAAGATTAAGAAGATGGACATAGATGTAGATGTTGGCGAATATTCTCAAGTGTTCGATGTTTCCCATATCTGTCTGAAGGTCACTGCTAAGATGAACCTAATCCTATTGGATTGAGCTACTTAGTGCTGAATGCTACATCAAATCAATTGGCATATACAAGGGAACCAAAAGTGACTTTATTCAACACAATAATAATTTATTCTTTTTTTTTTTTTTAAATGATTGGATCAAACTGGATCCAATTTCTCTTTTTTTTTTAGACGGCATGATTAGATCTTTTGGATCCAAGCGCATGCTTCTTGTCGCAAGTACATGATAGTTGCCTTGGATCCCGCATTCCACGCTTGTTTAGGCGACGGAGACGGGGACTACGTTTCACACATACTTCGCTATTCCCAAGTGTCTTTTATTCCGTTTTGGTCTAATTGGTCGGTCTCTTTTTTTTTTTTTTTCAATTTTTTTTTCTTTTTCTAGTAACTCAACCACTCTATTTCATCCTAGCAGTAATAACACGTCGATTCTTAGTGACCCACCAAAGCACTTAGAGAACAATAGATAAATATGGAAAAATAAAATAGAATGTGATATGGTGATATTCCGAGATATGGTAACAACTATCATGTTAATTCGTGATTTCGAGCTATATTCGTCCCTTTTAGTTAATTGGTTCCTCAACTCCCCGCATTCAAAATGGTTCCATCCACTAATGGTGTCATCCTAAAGGCACAAGTTTCTAGATTTCGAGTTCAAAAGCACACAAATTTTTTCTTTTTTTTTATTTTTCTGTTTTTTTTTTTTTTTTTTTTTTTTTTTTTTATATAAAACAAACTAAAACATATAAATGCTCCCCCCACACTTAAACTTTACATTGTCCCCAATGTAAATTGAATCATCCAAAGTAAGTCAAGGTGGGAAATCCTAGCCAGAAATCAGCAAAAACAAAGAAAACAAAAACAAGAAAAATTAAAAACAAGAAAAGAAATAAATACAAGACAAGAAATACTCATCCGTTGGGTTGCCTCCCAATTAGCGCTTGGTTTAAAGTCGTCAGCCCGACTATCTCCTTGCTTTCTATGACTCCTCCAGAGGGAGCACATCCACAAAGTTAACTCCTTCCACCACCTCGGAAGTGAAGTTCTCATAATATGGTTTCAACCGGTGCCCATTAACTTTAAGTTCTTTCCCTGTAGCTATACTACGAATTTCCACTGCACCATGAGAAAACACATTAGTAACAATAAAAGGTCCGATCCATCGTGACCTTAGTTTACCCGGAAATAAATGCAAGCGAGAATTAAACAAAAGCACTTTCTGCCCTATGCAAAATTGTTTCCTAGAAATCATGTTATCATGGAATGCTTTCGTTTTTTCCTTATAAATCCGTGAACTTTCAAATGCATCATTGCGAAGCTCCTCTAGCTCTTGAAGTTGTAACTTCCTTTGCTTTCCAGCCCCATCCATCTCCATGTTGCATTGTTTAATAGCCCAAAACGCCTTATGCTCAATTTCCACGGGTAAGTGACAAGGTTTACCATACACAAGCCTAAAAGGAGACATTCCAATAGGTGTTTTATATGCGGTTCTATACGCCCACAAAGCATCATTGAGTCGCATGCTCCAATCCTTCCTTGTTGGGTTCACCGTCTTTTCTAGAATTGATTTCACCTCACGGTTAGACACCTCGGCTTGTCCATTGGTTTGTGGATGATAAGGTGTTGCAATCTTATGCGACACATTGTACTTCCTTAACAAGCTTTGTAGAATCCTGTTTTTGAAGTGAGAACCCCCATCGCTAATTATGGCTCTTGGAATTCCAAACCTTGCAAAATATTAGCTTGCACAAAATCTGAAACCACTTTAGAATCATTAGTAGGGGTGGCTTTAGCTTCCACCCATTTCGAGACATAATCAACCGCAAGTAAAATATAAAAATTCCCATGGGAGTTGACAAAAGGCCCCATAAAATCAATACCCCATACATCAAAAACTTCAATAAATTGAATATAAGTTTGTGGCATTTGATTTCGGACACCTAGATTGCCGGTTCTTTGGCACCTATCACAAGTTGTACAAAATATGTGTGTATCCTTAAACAAAGTTGGCCAATAAAAACCACTTTCAAGTACCTTGTGTGCGGTTCTTTTACTCCCAAAATGTCCTCCGCAAGCATAAGAGTGACAAAAAGACAAGATAGAGTTAAATTCGGATTCGGGCACGCACCTTCGTATTACTTGGTCACTACCATGTTTCCACAAGTACGGATCATCCCATATGTATTGGTTCCCTAACCTCTTAAGTTTCTCCCTCTCAAGACGAGACAAGTTCTCAGGATTTGTTTAGAAACTAAGTAATTCACAATATCGGCATACCATGGTTCTCCAAAGGCAATTGAGAAAAGTTGCTCATCCGGGAAACTTTCACGCAACGGGATAGTCTCCTTGTCCACAGCAAGTCGGCTCAAGTGATCCGCAATGGTGTTCTCAATCCCTTTCTTGTCTTTGATTTCAAGATCAAACTCTTGCAAGAGTAAAATCCACCGTATGAGCCTCGGTTTCGCCTCTTTCTTTGTAAGCAAGTATCTAAGTGCTGCATGATCAGAAAAAACAACAACTTTTGTACCGATTAGATAAGAGCGAAACTTTTCTAAAGCAAAAACAATGGCTAATAACTCCTTTTCAGTGGTTGTGTAGTTTTGTTGAGCCTCATTTAACGTTCTAGAAGCATAATAGATAGCATGAGGAAGCTTCCCCACACGTTGCCCAAGCACCGCACCAACCGCATAATCACTAGCATCACACATGAGTTCAAACGGCTTACTCCAATCCGGTGGTTTAATGATAGGGGCTGAGATCAAAAGTTCTTTCAAACGATTGAATGCCGCCATACATTTCTCATCAAAATTAAAAACCACATCTTTTTGCAATAAGTTACATAGTGGTGACGCTATCTTGGAAAAGTCCTTGATGAACCTACGATAGAAACCTGCATGACCAAGAAAAGAACGTATCTCCCTCACCGTAGTGGGAGGGGTTAGAGCACGAATAAGGTCTATCTTAGATTTATCGACTTCCAAACCTTTAGAAGATATTATATGGCCTAAAACTATGCCATGAGTTACCATGAAATGGCACTTCTCCCAATTTAGCACAAGATTTGTTTCAACACATCGTTCAAGGATTAGAGACAAGTTGTTCAAGCAAAGGTCAAAAGAATCACCAAAGACACTAAAGTCATCCATGAACACTTCGATTATGTTTTCAACATATTCCGAAAAGATACTCACCATACACCTTTGAAAAGTAGTAGAGCATTGCATAGGCCAAAAGGCATCCTTCTATAAGCAAAAGTACCGAAAGGACAAGTGAAAGTGGTTTTCTCTTGGTCCTCCTGCTATCACAATCTGATTATAACCCGAATAGCCATCAAGAAAGCAATAGTATGAGTGTCCCGCTAAACGTTCAAGCATTTGATCAATAAAAGGTAAAGGAAAGTGATCTTTTCTAGTGGTGGCATTCAATTTTCTATAATCAATACAAACCCTCCAACCGGTTTGCACACGAGTTGGGACAAGTTCATTCTTATCATTCTCCACCACCGTTACTCCCGATTTCTTTGGTACTACTTGTACCGGCTTACCCACTTGCTATCGGATATGGGGTAGATAACACCCACTTCCAAAAGCTTGAGTATCTCCTTTTTCACAACTTCCATCATGGGAGGATTCAAACGACGTTGCGCTTCCCTAGTAGGCTTTGCATCATCCTCCAAACGAATTTTGTGCATACAAACGGCAGGGCTAATACCCTTGATATCGGCAATTGTCCATCCTATGGCCGTCTTGTACTTCCTTAGCACCCTTAGAAGTTTTTGCTCCTGTAAATCATTAAGCTCATTAGAAACAATCACAGGTAACTCTTCATTATCACCCAAGTACAAGTACTTTAGGTGGTCGGGAAGAGGTTTCAATTCTAACTTTGGAGATTTAACTATTGAAGGTACAAGCTTTTCATCACTGCATGGTAAAGAAATAAAAGAGATATTATGAGTTTTCGGGCATCCTTGGAGTGAATTAAGATCACCAAGAGCTTCCTTGACTTCATTACCACACTCTACACCATTATCTATGGATGTAGTTAACACGGTTTCCAAAGCATCATCACCGTTTAATTCAAACATTTGTTGTGCCAATGTATCCATCACATCAATGGAGAAACAAGAGTGGACATCGCTAGGATATCTCATCGTCTCGAAAATGTTGAAACGTATTGTCTCTCCATCAAACTCCATAGTTAGCGTTCCCTTATCCACATCAATTATGGTTTTCGCCGTTTTCATGAAAGGACGCCCCAAGAAGCAATGGAAGAGGCGAGTCCGGTGCACCTTCATCCATCTCTAACACACAAAAGTCCGCAGGAAATACAAGTTGATTAACCCGCACAAGAACATCCTCAACAATACCCATTGGGTAAACATTAGAGCGATCGGCTAATTGCAATACAATTTCAGCCTTTTTAAGAGGACCAAGATCAAGTGAATTATACATTGACGTAGGCATAACATTAACGGGAAGCACCTAAGTCCAACATAGCTTTGTTAAAAGTTGTGTTACCAATTTTGGGAATGTCGAAACTACCCGGATCCTTGCACTTAAGTGGGAGTTTGTGTTGTAAGATTGCCGAGGCATTCTCCCCACACTAAGCACTTCATTACCTTTGAGCCTTTGTTTGTTGGTACACAAGTCCTTCAACACCTTTGCATACTTTGGAACTTGCTTGATAGCATCAATGAGTGGTATGTTCACATGGATCTTTTAAGAACGTCTAAAATCTCCTTTTCTAGTTCCGCCTTCTTAGAACTTGCAAATCTGCGAGGAAAAGGTAAAGGAGGAACATAAGTAGAAACCGGAGTTTTAGCGTTAGAAATAGGTACCTCGAAGTTTGGGGAGAATCCTCGGTTTTCTCCTCCAAAACAGGTTCCTTTGGTGTTTCCACCACGCCCGAATCAAAGCAACCGGGTTGCACAAGTTGTGTACCGCTTCTCAACGTAATGGCATTGACACCTCTTTTTGGGTTAATAGGTTGAGAAGGAAGTCTCCCACTATTTTGTGCCTTCAAATTGTTGATATCAACCGCCATGGAGCCCATTTGTGTTTGCAACTCCTTGATAGCACTCTTAGTTTCTTGTTGACTTTCCTTGAACATGGTGGAAATACCTTGCATAAAAGTTTGAAGCTTTGCATCAATATCAGCACCTTGAGTTTGCATTGATTGTTGTGCTTGAGGTTGTTGAAATTGTTGTTGTTGTGGTTGAAATCCACTAGGACGGTTGAAAGTAGGTTGTTGAACGGCACCTTGCTTGTTGGCATAACTAAAATTGGGGTGATCTCTCCATCCCGGATTGTAAGTGTTGGAGTAGGGATCATACCGTCTTGGTTGATTTGGAAAGATCGCATTAGCTTGCTCGTCTTCATAAGATTGAGAAGAAGTTGGTATAACCGCGGATGCAACTTGTTGCAACATTGCTGTCATGTTACCCATTTGTTGACGAAGTTCCTCCACCTCGCTCACTTCACTCACCCTTCTTAGAATCACATCCGAACCACGACTTAAGAAATTGTTGTGAGTTCGCTGCCATGTTTTCAATCAACTCTCTCTAGCTTGTGCCACCGTCTTGCTAACTAGTGCACCACCACCCGCAATCAATAAGATTCCTATCACTTGATTGGAGTCCTTCATAGAAGTATTGGATGATCATAGCGTCACTAAATTGGTGGTGAGGGCAGCTTGCAACCAATCTCTTGTACCTTTCCCAACATTCATATAAGGATTCTCCCGTTTTGCTTCATCCCACAAATTTCTTTGCGAATTTGAGTAGCCTTTGATGAAAATATCTCTCCAAAAGAGTTTCTTCAACCCATTCCATGTTGTGACACTTTAGGAGGTAAATAGTACAACCAGTCCTTAGCACTGTCCATTAAAGAGAAACGGAAAACCTTCAACATTGCACCATCCGCCTCAACATTTGCTGGAAGCATAGCCGTGACAATGGTGTGGAAGTCCAAAAGATGTTTGTTAGGATCTTCATTCACCATGCCATGGAATTTTGGTAATTCGAAAGCAACCCGGCTTTATCTCAAAGTAGAGTTTGTTTGAATACACCCCTGTTGTGTATCAAGCCTATGAGAAGCTAAGTCCTTGAGTGAACGATTTGCATCACCCATTTCTTCTTCTTCTCGTTGTCGGAAAATCTCTTCTCCTACTTCCTCCTCGTGCTCGTCCGTTGTGCCTTTACTTGGTTGGAGTATTGTCCGCGTCTAGTAGCTATCCCGCACCTTGGATAATTCCAATCCTTAGAAGCCGAGATTATGCACTGCAAACAATTCTCGCAAACAAGTGAGAAACAAGACAAGAATCGAAAAGCAAAGATAAAAAGTAGAAATTGTAAAAGAAACTAAAAACTTAATAACAAGCCGTATGCCTCCCCGGCAACGGCGCCAAAATTTGATCATGTGTCAATCCGTCAAAAATAATTTCACTTTCTTACGCACTAAATTTAAATGAAGCACTAGGTAAGGAAGAGTTCGTATCCACAGAGAGGCAATTGTTGTTAAGTAATTTTCAGTTTCTAAAGTAACCAAGGGGGGATGTTTGTTGTTTAAAAAATAAAAGTAGTTGAAAGAAAAGTAAATAGTTTTGAGAAATCAATAAGGAGAAGATATTGGTCAAGGGATAGTATCATTCACAAACATGTATTTTCATCAATGATTAGAATTGGTATTTTAATCTCGTATTTACTAAAAGTCCTAGGATATCTTGATCGCAAGTATAACCGTTAATTCCCTCGTTTTCATCACAACCACATTAAAAGATGCACATGTGAATTCTTCGTCAAAGCAACCTAAAGTGTAAAAGCACAATTAAGTTTAACTCCCTAAGAGCATTAAGTTTTATGGAATAAGACTCATCAATGCAAACGAATGTGTAAAAGCACTAGACGTTTTAACAAAAGTTATGATTCACTTGTGACTAATAGGATGTATCACTACAAGCACTAACCACAATTATGCTACTTAGAATCAGGGATAAACAACTTTTTCGTATTGAAAACCCTAATATAGCTCTAGAGATGAACACAAATCGGATTGATTCCGGACTCAACCTAACAAGTTTTCAAATCTTATAACACTATTAATTGTGAATCACAAACAATAATTACTGAGACAAAACTAATTCATTGAATCAAAAGCATGTTGAGAAATCAACTTTTATCCCATAACCAATAATAAGTTTAGCTACTCATAGCTATGGAGTTCATCATCATCAATATTCAATAATAAACAAGGAAGAAGAAGAACAAAACCAAACCCTAGAAGTGTAAACAAAAGTGGCTCTCCAAAAGAATTCCAAGAAAAAGATCCCATGTGTTGTAGAAAACCTCCCTTTTATAGCCTTTTTCTCCTTCCAAAATTAGGTTTTGTCTTCAAAGTCCATTAGTTGGAAATTCACCCGGCCCACCATGGAGAGAAACCCGTGTAGAAAATACGCCCAAAATCGGTCGCCGGAAGTCTGGTATTGTGGCCGGAAATCGGCCGGAAAGTCGCCGGAAATCGGCTCCGGTGACCGGCAAAGTCCGCCCGGTCACCGAGTCAACGGGTTGGACCGGTGGGTCAACTCGGTCAGCACCGAGTTGGATCGGATCAAGGTATGCCAGTCGGATCGGGTCAGGGTATCTAGCTATCTGCCTTCTTACTGGCCTGAATGGTCTTGGCCTAGCCCATTTGCACTAGCCATACATAAGTAGTATGACCAAGATGGCCATGTCATAAGCCGTGACCACCCGCTTATACCAATCCCAAAGACTGCCTCAACTCACTCAGCCATCTCTGCCAAGTTATCAGCTGTTGTCATCTTCCCTATACACAGCTGCAATAGAACCCATCCAGCTCCTAAGCTTCAATTCCTGTAACAGCAACCATTCCAACTTCACCAATTACCAGCATCACCAGGCTACAACCTGCAAGCTCCACTGTTGCTCCATCTTGTCTTCCAGCCTTCCCTGTAGCTTAAACTCAAAGTGCATGCTCAACCATATTCCACCCCAGAGTCATAGCCTTCACAGCTCTTCTCATGACACTGCAATCTACCACCATAAGCACAAACAGCACTACCACCTAGCATTGCCACAACCATCAACTCCAAACTACTCCATAAACCCTCGCAACTCACCGCACCCGCAACATCATCTATGCTCGACCATTTCAGCCCGCCACGTGCCATATTCTCGCTCACTCTCCGGTTTCGCTGCCTTCCATTGAACCCCCTGTAACTCAGAGCCACCTGCAGTTCTCCACTTGCACTGTTAAACTACAGCCTCAGTTCCACCATAACTAGTTCAAGCACTGTAAGCCTTTTTGTTGCTTCAAAATCCATCCCTGGCTTCATCAATTTTTGCCAGAACCTATTGACTCAAGGCAACAAGAGTGTGTTGTTCTTCTACACATCAAGACAATCTTCAGAAGCTTCCAAGGCAAAAAACCAAATTAATTGCCTTTGCCAGCATCTCAACTCCCCCTGTAATGCACACTACCACCCTGTATCCACCAGTATTGCAGCTCATTCACTTCCATTACCAAAACCACAAACGACCTGAGTCATTCCCTGCTATCACTTGCGGTACCTCCAGCCTGCCAATGCCTGACACCAGCTTTCTTGCCCTGCACTTCCACATAATTCATGCCATCAAACCAACTCAGTCTGAGCCCTGCAACACAACCATTGCATTCCACTCTCTGCACCTGTAGCTCCTTGAGCAGCAAACACCACTAGATGCACTGAATTCATCCATGGCCATCTTCGCAACTCCCGCGAATCACCGCCCTCAAAGCCACAACTCCATTCACGTAGTGACTCCATAACCACCACTTTTGATTCAGCTACTGACCCTAGACATTTCAGTCAAACCGCCTCTTGCCTCGGATCTTCTCCTGACTCTTAGCCACTGCTCCTGCTGCAATTTCATCAGCTCAACCCCACCTGAGCTCATCCACAGATATTCGTCAATTCCATCAAACCCATTTCGAATCTCTCCACTCTTATCGATCTCCCAGACCAAATCTTCTCTGATTCTTCATTAATTTCAGTTCCAACAGCAAGTTCCATCAGAACTCAGGCCATCGTTTTCCTTCAATTGAATATCGACCTTAATTCACTGAGTTCAATTGACCCCTGAACTCAATTTGTCACAGACCCTCACAGATTCGAACCATCCATTCTTCGAACCCTAACTTAGATTCATCTCGACGCTCTCTCAACCTCATATAACCGCAAAGCAACAACTCGTTGCACCATTTCTCGATCTTGAAACGCAACACCTCTTCTTCCTCACCTCTCTCGCCTCCAGTGAAAGCAATGATTGAGTAATGAAGTCTAAAACCTGATTTCTATCTAGGGTGTAAGAACGGGAATGGCTAATCCCACTCAAATGAGATAGATAAGGGGCAATGGAATAACTAATGGCACCCACCGTTAGATACAGCCACCACTATTATTGGGCCTGTCGGTTCGAATGTAACCGCGGTCTAATTCTTCCCATCTCCTTGCGCATTCTCAGCCGGCTCCATGTCTCGCCTATGAATTGACCTCCTCGCTCCATTTAGCTCCAATTGAACGTTTTCTTCTTGTTTAACTCCGAATGACTCCAATTGGTTTTAGCCTTAGAGGCCCTTCTCATCTCCATAATCAAATGTGCCATTACCGCGGTGCCCCAAGAATATCCATAGACATCTTCCAACGGATCCAAGTACTGAAGGTAGTTCGCACTAACCCTGTTTCCATTGGTGTCAGGGAATACCCTAGTGCCCAAGATGTACAACAGGTAAGCAGCGGCAGTATAATGAATTTGTTTAGGGTCCCATCCATCCTCCAAACTTCTTTTCTTGTGTTTTCAAAATTCTTCTTAAGCGGCGTCAACTTGATTGTCTTTGTCTTACCAGACATGGATTCATAAAATCTCTCCACAAAAGTTTTGTAATCCCAACCAAACAGCTTGTTAGTCAGACCGTGCAATGTCGACCATTCTAGGTCCAGAGACTCAACTCCTTCTGCAATTTATTTGCCGATAACATTCAAGCCTAGAATATTCTGAGCATCTTCAGGGATGAAGGTCATCTCCCCAAAAGGAAGGAAGTGCATGGTATCGGTTTCACCATGATACCTTTCGACGAAGCAATTGTGATGAATGAGAATCAGGCTTCACATAATTTTCAACCAAATCATATATACCAGAATCCTTTACTATTATTTGGACCTCTTCACATTCCTCGGACAAATCCCAACCATCCGCGGCTTGGTTTCTGCAAACACGCACAACGTTCTTATGATCATACAATTAGGAGAGATAATACAATTAAGAGATTTTACATAAATACACAACAATACATATGTACAAGATAGAAATGCTTACATAGGTATGATAGATAGTACGAGTTCCGGAGCTTCGCCCCAAATTCTACCACGTTCAAGATCAGGTATCATGTCATTAATATGAGGAAGGTGGGTACCTTTAACTTTCACTTTGACGTTGCCCTTCTTGCCATTGCCTTGTGTTGGTTGTTTACTTGGGCCACCAACTTCGCTTTGGCTTGCTAATTGACTTTCCTCTTCATCTGGTTCATCTTGATCATCGTGCACACGGTTTGCAAGTCCACTACGGTCACTACCACTCTCCCAAATTATCCATCTTGTACCAGCCCCCAAACGTATCTTAGGACCTTCATCTTTCCCTCGAGGAGGCAGAGACTGAGGAGTATCAAGACCGTCCTTCCTTCTTCTCTTAGTGACAACATCTTTATTTTTTCTTTTGTTAGCTTCCTTTGCTTTTGACCTATATCGTAAGCACACAGAAAGCAATGAATATAAGACAACTCACCTTCAGTTTTAGTACCGGCTTTGACTACCTTAAAATAAACCACGCCGGTACAATTTTTCGGCAGTACACATTGACTATCGACAGTGCCGGTACAAAGTACCGGCATACAAATGCAACCTACAATCTATGCCGCTATTTGTGAAAGTTTTCCTGTATGTTTTAATTCCACTACCGGCATGGTCAAATTGAAACCAAAAATCTATGCCGGTACTGGTGATAAATTCATAAACTCTCCTGTATGTTTTAAGTCCACTACCGGCATACACGAATTATTATCAAACACTGCCGGAACAAAAAAACGGCACTGTATTCATCCTAGATTGAATGCCAGTAAAGAAAATTCAGTTTCTGGTTTATCTGGGGTTGGAAACCGGTATTGTATTCATCCTAGATTGAATGCCGGAATACAAAACCGGCACTGTGTTCATACAAATTTCAATGCCGGTACTCTCTGAAACTCAACTGTTTGAGTTAGGGTTCGCGATTCTAACCTAAACCCATTGACATAGATCGATTTAAACACCTACAAAGTAGTTTAAAATCACTTACCTTCTCACAGAAGCCATATTTCTGAGTAGTTGATTGTCAGAGAACGTTTCTTCATCGTCTTCTTGCTCCTGAGCAATCTTAGAAATTCTTTTTGCCTGTTTTTATTGAGCAATCGATGATGTTGAGTTCGATTGGGAATTTGGTTTCTTTCGTGGAGGCATTGTTTATGATTCGGGTAAGTTAATCGACGAAGAAATTTTTGAATCGACGATTAATTGACGAAGAACGGATGAAGAACGATGAAGAACGATGAAAAAAAATATTCATAAACTAATTCTAGGACAGTGCCGGAACTGATTTGTGTAAATGGGGGATATATGAATTTGGTTTTTGATTTTAATGTTTTAGGAGAAAGGGTATAATGGTATTTTCATAATGTTTTTTAATTAACCAAAGGGTATTTTAGTATTTTCATACCCAAAAATCACCCCTTAACAGACACCATGGGTTGGGAGAAGTAATCAATATCCCCCAATTCCTTTTTATATCCCCCAATTTCGCATTCAAATTTTATTAAGCAAAAAACATAACTATAAAAATTAAAAGGAGAGCTCAAAGGCCTTCCACCCCTGTAAACCAAAAAATTAGCAGACAATAAGGATAGACAAGTATTATTGCTATACCATAATAATATTAGCCTTGTAGAAAACGTTCAGCACAGTAGAAAAACGTTCGATCCATATGCCCACATAATGTTTTAGAAAACCTAATAGCTATCTAGAATGGATCGACACCTACGGTATATAACACCAGGTTCAAACTCCATCGAACTGATAAGAACAACATTCATACCAAGCATCAAACCTAGTACCTAAAAAGCAAGAAATGACATAAGTACAAAGCAGAAACCAAAATCATACCAGAAGAATTAAAATATCAAAACTTTAACCTCATAATTTCCCAAACAAGAACATAGATGTCATAACCTTGAAAGTGCTGAACATATGCATCAAACAAACTGTCTACTACTAACCACAACTAGAGATTCAAATTGTAACCATGTAACCTAAAGACACCTCACCATATTAAGCCTGAACCCCCTTAACATGAAAACAAGTAGCTCATGTGGCAATTTAAAATAAAAAGAACAAGGTAAACGCAAATGTTTGATCCATAAAATACTCAAATTGTGTAAACTAAAAACATACCAGTCCAGAAAAAAAAAATCAAGACCCCCAAAACAAAAACATAACCAGGCTATGGTATATCGAGCAGCTGCATCTCTCTTCAATTATTGAGTAGAAGCATATCGATTATCTCAAACTCTTCTGAAAACCACATTTCGGAGTCCGGTCATGCCGATCATCCAAATGAGTAGTACATAAACTTGTTTGTTCTTCATTCCCTCCTAGTTCTTCTTGCCCTTTTTATGTATTATCCAAACATCTTTCATTGTAAAGGCTAGCTCTAAAAGACTCTAAACACAATTTTAAATACATGTGGGATAACGTAGGGCTATACATAATAAATACAAAAAAATAATGGAGGAATCGATTATAAGCAGCATGGACGTTATAAATCATAACTAAGACATTATAAGCTTTACATTTCATTTCTTGTAAAACACATTGTGTAAATAATATTTATACCTTGGCTGAACCAGGAGGTACATTTCTGAGAGAAGACTTTACTTTTTTAAAGGAGAAATTAATATACCGATACATCTTTTCTATTGAAGATGTTCAAAATTGGGCACGATTTATGTGTGAAATAATCATAGATGATAGATTTGTTGGTGTTTATATTTAAGGCTAGGGTTTGATTTCTTTCTCTTTTTCCTTCAGTACCTACAAAGAGACGAGACTTCTGGGCAAAAAAACTTTCCTGATTATAAGGCTTAGATATGTCCACCCGTTAGATAATGATGATCGTCAATTGGTTTCTATTATTTTGTTTAAGGCCGTGAATTTTGACGGGTTCGTTAATTCAACCCTTCTAAACAAATCGAGAAAATTGGACTCCACCGAAACCGCCTCTCACAGATAAACTGACTCTCATGGATTTGGTTAGTGGGTCTCGTCCATTTCGGAGGCTAAGGCTTATTCCTATTCACAATGTTAAAAGAAAAACCGTTTGACATACCAAGTGGAATGGAAAATGAGTTGCGCCACTATGGAAAAACCACTGAGCAATAGAGATTCTAGCGAATGAAATAGTTAATATCGCCAGTGATGGAGTCTTTTTCGCTAGCGCTATCAAGAATGTAGCTCGATATTAACTATTTCACCAACATTCGGACTAAAATCGTCAACGGTAGACATTATAGCACCTGTAAATACCGCACCATCATCTCATTCCCATTCACACGTTCCTTCTTTCTATTCTCTTCTCTTCTGTTCTCTAGTTTAACAAAATTCTCATTAGTTTTACTTCCTAAACAAATATGAGTGAGAAAAAAGAAAAAAAACGGAAAACTTAAAGCTATTGCCTATTGGTACCCCAGCTAGTGGATTAAGTTATGTTGTGGATAAAGAATATGAGTTTCAATATGTTAGACAACTAGCCAGTGATGGTGCACTCCCTATGCACATACATGGTTTAATTCAGTCAATCTAAGAGGTGGGTGGTCTGAGTTCTGAACGGTGTTCATGTTACTTCTCCATGTTTTTCAAGAGAGAGTATGAAGATATCCTTGGCGTCATTTATATCATATACAACCAAGAAACCACATGACTCAAATAATTCAAGTTATATTCAAATGATGGTGGAAGACTACAAACACGTTCTTTTTCAAAGATTTTGAATGCGATAATTTTTTTTATATATTTTAATTAATTTTTTTGATTATGTTTTTTGTTTTATAAACCCTAGTTATGAATATGTTCTTAAGTATGAGTTACACCATTAGATTTGTACATGTTAACGGGAATTCCATGTGAATGAAACTTACTCCCATTTAACTGACTAAATTGGTTATCAGAAGATCAATGGAAACAAAGACTTCCTTTATGCTCAAATGATCTAGAAGGAAATCATGCATATAGACAAATAAAAACGTATGGATTAAAATTTGTTGGGTTGAAAAGTTTTTTACAACGTCATGCTAGGAAAATGAATGAGTTGAGGTTAGATAAGAAACTATATTTGTTCCCTGACCATTATGAGGATCTCGAACGTCTGTTTGTGTCGTGGACAATATGCCAATATTTATTTCCAAATGCTAACTCAGTGGCCTAAATTGGTTTTCTCGAAGCATTAGAAGATTTAGAGCAAGCACCAAGATATGATTGCGGGTCTCCAATTTTATCAGAAATTTACATATCCTTAGGTAATTGCTCGATGTGTGCCAAAGATAGCTTTAATGATTTTTGAGGAGTGTTGGAGGTAAGAACTAATATTTTTCACACTATTTATTTATTATTATTTCATGGAAAAAGTACTTACCAACAATGTTATTATTTTCAGTATTAGTGGTATATATATATCCATATTTATGAACCTTCCCTTGTCAATCCCACCAATATTTTTCCTGTCATACTAAAGTATGATCCCGCAAATTGGCAAGAAGAGATTGAATATGGTCAACATAGCGTCATTATCCAAAGGATTCAACAGTTGTGTAGAACAAGCCTTAACCTTGTCTCCACGCCGTATGATGCAATCTCTGAGTTCGAAGAAGGACAAGCTCAGAGAATGCTAAAGATAAGCCTTAAAAGGATCGTGTTATACAGCTCTATTTCTAAAAAGGGTGTTTAGTATTACGGTTAAAGACTACTTCTTCAGTTGCAGAGACGAACAACGATAGCCATCAACCCCTATCCAAGTAAAGAGATTTCTCGAGATGACTGGGAGAAATTAATAAGGGAAGGTCATAATTGGGCAGAAGCTGAAAGTTTGATCCATGATCCGATTGAAAAAAGTGACTACCTATATTGGTTTAACACCATTTTCAAGCCCAATATTGCTATGCAACCGCAAAATTTGGGTCACATAGATTATTAATCATCGGGTTCATCGTCAAAATTTGGTTTAACACTACCGCATTTGAATATCCTACTCAAGCGGTTTCATCGTCGACTATGCCACCATTTTCTTGGGATGTACAAACTATATTTATGTCTGGACAGATTGTTACTCATCGGATTATTCCTAGTGCACTTGAACGGACTTATCCATACCGGGGGGTCAATACTACACATGAGCAGTATCAAAACCAGTTTAACGAGTATCATGACTTACTATAGGGATTTTAGAAATTTCACTTGACTGAGTTGCAAAGAGTGAGGGAAAGCATGATGTTTGAAATAAGTCCTAAATATTCTGGTCATGGTGGTACAGGTACAAGTGCTGGTGGTAGAGGTATGAATCCTGATGGAACAAGTCAACGTATGAGTCCTGGTGGATCAAGTTAGGGAAGTTATGGAAGTTGTGGAAGTGAAAGAAGAAGTTTGAGAATTCGTTCTATGAAGAATGTGCCAGAAATTTCTACTCCAAATGAAGTGTTCGATACTCAAATGGTACGTGAAGGTAATGATGATATTGAAAAGGATACAACTCTTAGACATTTGTTTAACCAGTTTCCATCTGACACTATGAATCCTGGTGGTGGTGTAGACATTGAAGCAATTAGGAAAACGAATATGTTTACCCCAATTGCCTCAAGTGCATCAGCATTTCAACCATTTCATCAATATCCAGCATTTCAACCTCACGCATTTCAAGATTTGTATCATGCCCCCCTCCGCGCGAGTGAGCCTGTTTCCTATCAAGGTTATGATGATTCTGAAAAGACTCACCACCAAATCAGTATCAAACTTGCAAAATAAATGATATGTTGAACAACATTCTTGATCCAGAAAACATGTAACACCCCGATTTCGGCAGTGGTTCGACGATGAAATGGAATGTAAGTAATGGTTTTTCCTTTCCTATCACCGAGGCCTTTTCAGCACAACTGGCTCCAGAGTTGGCAGAAACTCTACAGTTAAGCGTGCTCGGGCGGGAGCAATCCAGGGATGGGTGTCCTCCCGGGAAGTTGTTGCTGGATAACCGCAATGATGCCCATTGAAAACCCCACACTTCCGGATAACCACAGTGACTAAGTTGGGACAGTATCGGTGGAGGGACGGGTCATTACAAATGGTATTAGAGCCGACGACGGTTCAGCTGCCGAGGGTGGGAAGGTACGCTGGACGGAGGTGGTCCAGGTACTTCTCATGAGGGGGAGGGAATGTTGGATATTTGGGCTTGAATATATTCTGGAGCCGAGGACGGCTCCAATTTAAGGTGGTGGTATTGTAATACCCCGATTTCGACAGTGGTTCGCCGATGAAATGGAATATAGGTAATGGTTTGTCCTTTCCTATCATCGAGGCCTTTTCAGCACAACCGGCTCCAGTGTTGGCAGAAAACTCTGCAGTTAAGCGTGCTCGGGGGGAGCAATCCAGGGATGAGTGACCTCCCGGGAAGTTTCTGCTGGATAACCGCAGCGATGCCCGTTGAAAACCTCACACTACCGGATAACCGCAGTGGCTAAGTGGGGACAGTATCGGTGGAGGGACGGGTCATTACAAAACATGTGCAATTGGATCTTTTGTCATGGATGAAATGGTTAGGGAAATGAGTAGTTTATGGACGTAATTTAGTTTAAATATTTCTAATGCAATCTTTTTGTTTTAATTAATGAAAACTTTTGACGAGGTGTCGAACTCGGAAAATTAAATTCCTTACTTCTCTTACACTAACTAGTAGTACAATGACAAGCAGGTTCGTTCCTAAGGGAGAGTTGAGTCAAAGTTGTCGATTCAATTTCTGAATATTAATGCAATATGAGGATGAGAATGATCAAGGACTCTCTCTCGGTCATGGAACATGAATCTTATCAATATAGCTATGTTTCTGAAAAGTACCCATTACTAATAACCCTAGAATATTTAGTACGCTCAAATATCCCGCAATATCATTAATTCACCGGACACGGACGTGCTCGACTAACAGATTCTACTTGTCAAGTTTCCTAAAAGTACGCTCTCTAGGTGTGACTTAAACAACTGCATTAAGTTCCATGAGATAGTCTATTCCTAGTGACAAATACATAGGCTCGACTCATCTACTAGTGTCAATCTCTACACATGGATATTTAACAAAATCCCATCATCAATGTCCACATATCGCTACTTGTATTAAGATTCTCTAGACAATTATGGGTCGAAAAGGTCTTAACTAGCAATAGAATCATCCATAAACCAATTCAATTTTCAACTTAAACGATTCAAGAATAATTCATAAACACTTATGGCACGGTAGAGAATAAGCAATAACAAAACAATTGCAAGAAAACAGGCATTTAAATATCAACTTGAATTCATGTCTGGATGTCGAAATCGTCGCTAATCAAGATGCAATTAGCTACTGGAGTTCATGGCAAAACAAAACACATATAGAAAAATTGACTACGAAACCAATTAAGCAAACCAAAACAGCTGCGGCGAAATGGAGTGAGTTGTGGTGCTGTGGTCGTGGGAACTGAGGCCTGGTAACAGTGGAATGGTGATGGATGTCGTGACTGCAGCTGTGATGGAAGACCTGATGGTGATGAACTAGTTGGAGAGATGCAGGTGATATGCAGGTGGATGGAGATGATTATGCAGATGGTGGTGGTTGTTCAGCGAACAAAAGCTCGCTGAAACTAGGGTTGCGACAGCTGTAGGGGGTATGGAATAATTCGTTGTAGCTTTTAGGTTTTTCTTTTATATCTTTCTGTTTCTTGTTCTACAATCCCCAAAAGAGACCCAACTCCAATATTCTCTCGACTTTCCAATTGCCTTCCATCTCCTCCGTTTATCTTATAAGCTTCACGGCAAAGACACACTTATTGGCTGATTTCAAGGGCTCAAAGTATACCCAAAACGGAAACAGAATGGTACCCAACTTCCATATTTATCACGGTTTCAAAATCAAGTACTAGCCAATGCGAGTCCAATTTTGTGCACACTCCCTTGAAGAGTGTGCACGTAACAAAGGATAACTATTGGCTACATTTAACCGACAATTAAGTATATAATAAAATCAATTATTTTTTTCAATTTTAATTCATGTATAATTCGTAAATGGAAATAAATATATGCATGATATCTAATTCTAGCCTAATATCTAGGAGTTGAAATAACTAACCATAATTTCTCTAATTTTACCTTCGTAAAACGAGAAAAAAACCCAACTCATCAGTCATCAAGTTTGTTTTCGTTTCTCCAAAGAAGACGAACGTGATGATCAAAACAAATTAAGATTAATATGGCTAATAGCTAATGGAGTTAAAAAGAAAAAGAAAAAAAAAAGATGATCAAAACAAATTAAGGTTAAATATAGCTAATTGAGTTAATAAAGTGCAGCTTAATAAAGTTACGTGATGATCAAAATAGATTAGCTAATGCACGTGATGATCAAAATTAAAATGCAACTTCATATATTCCGCATTCATTTTGTTTGCAATGCCTATTATGATGCTTATCAACGGGGTGGCTCGTGTTAATTTTGAGTCATCATTCTTAGTTTTTTTAATCTTTTAATCTTAATATATTCTGTTTTAGCTAGGAAAATACTGAGATCACGATAAATTTGTTATAACCAATTATGAGTTTCAATTTTTAGAAATCCTAAATTTTAGCTAGATTAGATATTACGTATATATTTGTTTCCATTTATGAATTATAATTAATATTAAAAATATAAAAAAATGATTTTATTATATAAGTAACTGTTGGTTTTAGAAAATGAATCTAATTGGTTTGTTACGTGCACACTCTTTAAAGGAGTGTGCACAAAATTGGACTCAGCCAATGCCAACACGCGTCATTCACTGCCCATAGAGCCATGGATCATAGCTGCGCATAACTGGCACGGAACTGGTGGTTTCCTCCCTGCTTTCTTGATGCCAATACTCGACTCAAGACCTTCTCAAACTCGTACCCAATGTTAACCCGAAACACCATCAGTACCTAGTCTTCATTTCAACTCCTAAAAGAGCACATGCACTGCCATCCATCCATGGCTAAATATCAACAGTAGCTCAGTTTTCTCATTGTCGCGCCGACTGAAATACATCCCAATAATCAATCCAAACTCCATATACTCGAACCATACTAAGCTTCTTACTAAATTCAAGCCAACAAAACCCTTGGAAATATTCACTGAGTTTACTTCCGAAACTTGCCATGAATCACCACGGATACAAATCACTTATGCTATTCATACAACCCCATACGGCCACCAGAACATATGGAAAATACCTCCACGGACAATTTCAGCAACAGGCTCAACTAACAACACCTGAGCTTAAGTGGTGATGAAACGCTCATTCACGCCTTTACCAGAATAGTTTGTGCACTAACTATGTTAATGGGGAGAGAGATTTACCAATGATTTCCAAGCCTCTCTATGTTATCTTCCCTGCAGATTCAAATTCAAAGCAAACACATTCATCCAAATCATTTCAGAACTCAAATCACCCATTAATCTCTTCAGTCGATCAGCAAATCCCACATTCAAATACATGAGTTTTCCAGCAATCTTTGGGCTAAGAAACCACTATTTCTTTTGTTGATTCTTCGAGTTCAACATCAACCCAACTTTCCTTGTTAACTTCAGTACTCAAATCTCTTCATTCATCATCCATTTCCACGGCAAAGAGCTCATCTTTCAGACATGTATTCTCGGTTTAAAACTAAACCCATACTTCCCAGTTTGTACCACTTGATTTGTGTTTTCCTGAACTTCTGAAATGCTCTCTAAACCCAGCCAACGACCATTAGATCTGAGCTTCCCGGCACTGAGAACTTGGCAGCAACGTCTAGAAACTAAGGTTGGAAAGTCTGAAGTTCGTGAAATGTGGTTGTAGCATCTTGGTCCGATTAGAAAATATGGATTGCATTGATGTCGACCTAGGTTAGTTTAAGTAAGAGGAGAGGTGGCCCTGAGTAATCAGAGTCTGATGCTCCACCAAATTGCTTTCTTGGCATATTAGAGCCTTCTGTCCACGCACGCTTCGACTCCGTCAATTCCAAATTCGCCAAATAATGAATTAAGCTCTTATTCTCCGTCTTTCACGTCACATGACTCCAAAACACCTACAAAATGAAAACAAAACATAATATACAAAAAAAAAATACAAGAGAAATAGTTAAGAAAAGCATAGGAAATCGATATTCAAAAGATGTATTTTAGGCTCCGATCAAATTCCTCATACTTAATCTTTGATAGTCCTTGAGCAAACAAAACAAAGCAAAAATACAACAACTCTGTGTCGTCGAGGCTACGATTACTCTTAGCATGAATAACAAGCCTTTAAACCCCTAGATGTCCCTAGTGGATGAGTTTTAGTCTCGTGAAGGTTTACAAGAGGTGTACCAACAGAACCTTTTACTCCAAATTCCAGCTACCTGTAAAGAATATATGAAAGAATCCAAAATTATTACAGGAGGAAGTACCCAGATGCGAATCAAATTCATATATAGGTGGAAAAACTCTACTCAGAAAGTTGAACAAACCACAATACTCGAAATCTAACTAACCACAATCACACATGAATAGATTAAGAAGAGATATTTGCGAATGTTGACTAAAGTGATCGGTGTTTCCCATATCTTTCTGAAGGTCACCGCCAAGATGAATCTATGAATCCTAATGGATTGAGATACTGGTCTGAATTCTAACATCAACTCGGATGGCATATACACGGGAACCAGTGGCCAATATTCCTAATTCTAGATCGACTCAGCTGGCATATACAAGGGAACCAGTGGTCGATTTATTAATTGAACAATAATAATAATTTTTTTTTCATTTTTTTTTTGAACTGATAGCATGATTAGATCTTTTGGATCCAAGCGCATGCTTCTTGTCAGCAGATTACATGGTAATTCTCATGGATCCTGCTTTCCACGCTTGTTTAGGCGACGGAGACAGGGAGAACACACACATATTGCTATCCAAGTGTCAATCAATCTCTCTCTCTCTATATATATATATATATATATATATTAGTAACTCAATCACTCTATTTCATCCTAGCAGTAATAACAATTCGATGTTAGTGACCCACCAAATCACTTAGAGAAACAAGAAAATATTGCAAAATAAAAACCGAAAGTGATGTGGTGATCTTCCGAGATATGGTAACAACTATCATGTTATTTGTAATTCGTGAGCTATGTCCTTTTAGTTAATGGGTTCCTCAACTCCTGCAACCAAGATGGTTTCATCCACATATATTGTCTAGTGTCATCCTGAAGGCACAAGTTTCTAGATTTTGAAGTTTATCATGCAATAATTTATTTTGTTATTCAACTTTTTTTTATCAAACTCTACAAATTATATACAAGTTACATAAAATGATACTCCAACTCATAGTTATTTCTGAACAATAGAGGATAAACACTAAACAAGTTATTTAGTTGGCATTTAATCCCGACTCAGCTAATATATACCTCATCGTCAAGAAAAAAATTTCATCTACTTAGAAAGGCTAGTGTTTATTCTAAATTTTTCAAAAATCTCTAAAAGTTGGAGTTTTGTATACGTCAATTTTATTTTTTGTTCATATTATACCCTACCCCACACTTAAATCAAACATTGTCCTCAATGTTTCAAACCATTGCAAAAAGAATAAGAGGAATACTTGAAAAAGACAAGGAAGTAAGAATTGGAATTGTTCACCTGATTGACGCATACGAGTAACACTCAAAATAGATTCCCCATATATCAACAATCTGAAAATTTGAGGATTTACCCACAAAATAATCTGCATATATTGTAAAAGCTTTACAAGAATGTTAGCAAATGGTGGGAAAAATGAAACTATCATCCCACGAGAGTCACCCCCACACTTAGTTCTTTCTACACTCGGAAGTGTATACAAAACATAAGTGGAAGGTACTTATATTGGTTCCTCTTGGCAAACCTGCATGGTGTTAGACTCAAACACATATGGTGGATACTTAGAAGCAAGAAATTCTGAAAGAACTTTAGAAGCACATAATTCCAGCACCAAATGAGGTATTTTGCAAAAGATGGATTCGCAACTCTTTGAGAAATTACTACTAGTTTGGGAGGATCATCATTAGATAGAGATTCGTGTAAAATATTAAACGAACCTTGTATAACCTCTTGTATTATGGGATCCTTGGTATTGCTGGACACTTCCATTCTCACATCACAAGTATCATCATTCTCACTCAAATTTTTGGCAAGACATTCATTGGTTTCTTCTGTAACCAAGTCCTCCTCATCGGAAAAGAAATCAGCATCTTCCATAAGAAAATTATCGTAATCCTTTCGTTTTTCATCACAAGTTGACTTCTCATTTAAAGTATCGACTATCTCTGAATTTGGGGTATGGTGCACAAAGAAGTCATAATCATCATCATTTTCATACACAGACATAAGTCTTACCATAAATAATTATAGTGTTTTTAGACTCAACTTCTTCCTTTTGAATATGAGAATGATCATTAAAATCATGAGTTGAGCTAGTAGCACAGTCATTATCAATATTTTCCAAAGATTCATCATCCTCGGAATCTTCTTCTTGGGGCTCTTCTCCATTATCAACACGGCGGTTAACCTCCATATGTATGGCCCTAGAAATTGCTTGAAGAGTCTCTTCCGTTGCTCCCTTTTCTTCCAACTGATCATATTGTTTAAAGAGTTTCTTTATGTTAACACTTTTTCCGCTACTATTCACAATAGGGTCTCTAGACCACGTCTCTTCCCGTTGAATGGGTGAAAGATCATAAGTACGATACAGAATACGTTTAAATACACTACAATAGGTTTCACTTGGTACGAAACTCGACACGTTGGGAGTTGAGTTAATCTGGTTCCATGTACGTCGCAAATCCTTGAATTCCTCAAACATCTGCATGAAACTGGATTGGAACGTATGAGAAGTATAATTATACCTCCATCATTGTGATTGTCCTCTTACATAACCACCAAAAGGTTGCTGCGATGTATGAGAATAATCACAAGGTCTTGTCGAATACTCATCATAGACAAAAGATTGGTTTTGATTGTATCCCACATATGGTTGGAAGTTATTGTAAGAGTGAGATTGAAAATCATAATTATTACCATAGTATTTCTTGGTCTTGTAAACCATACATGTTGTTCCCAAAAGGATTCATCACGAAATTTTTTATGCACACAACTCGTTTAGAGACTTACCTCTTGTTGCCAATTCACACGCCAAACAAGTGATTTTTTGTACCTGAAAAATAAGATTCTAAGCAAACAAATTAGTAAAAGATAATAAAAACTAAATGCAAAAACAGAAAATTAAACAACAACTCAAACTAATGACTGCTCCCCGGCAGCGGCGCCAATTTTGACGAGGTGTCGAACTCGTAAAAGTAAATTCCTTACTTCTCTTCCACTAACTAGTAGTATAGTGACAAGCATGTTCGTTCCTAAGGGAAATTTAAATCCAAGTTGATTCAATTTCTGAATATTAATGCAAATATGAGGATGAGAATGATCAAGGACTCTCTCTCGGTCATGGAACATGAATCTTATAAATATAACTATGTTTCTGCAAAGTACCCATTACTAATAACCCTAGAATATTTAGTACGCTCAAATATCCCGCAATCACATTAATTCACCAGACACGGAAGCGCTCGACTACCGGATTCTACTTGCCAAGTTTCCTAAAAGTACGTCTCTAGGTGTGACTTAAACAAATGTATTAAATTCCGTGAGATAGACTATTCTTAGTGACAAATACATAGGCTCGACTCATCTACTAGTGTCAATCTCTACACATGGATATTTAACAATATCCCATCATCAATATCCACATATCGCTACTAATATTAAGATTCTCTATACAATTACGGGTCGAAGAGGTCTTAACTAGCAATAGAATCATCCATAAACCAATTCAATTTACAACTTACGATTCAAGAATAATTCATAAACACTTATGGCACGGTAAAGAATAAGCAATAACAAAACAATTGCAAGAAAACATGCATTTAAATATCAACTTGAATTCATGTCCGGACGTCGAAATCGTCCATAATCAAGATGCAATTATCTACTGGAGTTCATGGCAAAACAAAACACATATAGAAAACTTGACTACGAAACCAATTAAGCAAACCAAAACAGCTGCGGAGAAATGGAGTGAGTTGTGGTGATGTGGTCGTGGGAAATGTGGCCTGGTAACCGTGGAATGGTGATGGATGCCGTGACTGCAGCTATGATGGAAGACCTGATGGTGATGAACTGGTTGGACAGATGCATGTAATATGCAAGTGGATGGATATGATTATGCAGATGGTGGTGGCTGTTCAAACTAGAGTTGCAGCAGCTGTAAGGGGTATGGAATGATCCGCTGTAGCTTTTAGGTTTTTCTTTTATATCTTTCTGTTTCTTATTCTACAATCCTCGAAAGAGACCCAACTCCAATATTCTCTCGACTTCCAAATTTCCTTTCATCTCCTCGGTTCATCTTATAAGCTTCACGGCAAAGACAACACTTATTGGTTGATTTCAAGGGCTCAAAGTATACCCAAAAAGGAAACAGATTGGTACCCAACTTTCATATTTATCACGGCTTCAAAATCAAGTACTAGCCAATGCGAAAACGCATCATTCACTGCCCACAGATCCATGGCTCATAGCTACGTATTGATTAGTGCATAATAATGCATAAGTCTAGGTCATTTTGTTGTCTTTTACCACATCTCAAGTGCATTAATGTCCCATTTTAAGTCAAATAATGTAATTTGCGTCTCGAGGTATCAATAATCTTTTTGTGTAGTAAATATTGATGTTTTGTGTTCATTTTGTAGGATTGATAAATATCGAGAGGTCCATAAAGTGAGCTGGTGATAAAGAATTTGCAGAGACATCATGGAAAGTGGAAATTGGAAAGGTGGCTAAGAAGTGGAAGGAAAATGAGGTGTGGGTTGCTTTATATAATTGATGGGCCAAAATACAAGCTGATCTTACACTCACGGTTTTTGAAAGAAAATGCAAGCCCCTTTTCTAATACCCAAACAGAAGTCCTAAATCTAAAGTAAGAAACCAAACTTGCCTTATGGAACATCATCGTCATTTCCAAGGTCAGAAACAAATTTGTTTCTCTCTTTCACCACTGACACTACCTTCTCTATCAATGGAAAACAAAAACAACCCTATCTCTGTCAATCTCATCCTTCTCTGCCCCTATTTTACTAGCTTTCTAGTACCATTTCACATCCAAGTTACCGTTGGAAGCATGACTTGAAGAGGCATAGAGACATATTCAGGAGACGTTATGAGATAATTGTCTATTTTGAAAACTGCTTCATGGTGAGTTTAGAAACATCAAATCCCTAATTTTGTAATTGTACTTTATTGAAGACAAGGATTGAAATTGGGAGAATTTTTGTATAAATAGAGAAGGGGTTGTAGATGAAAACTCAAGCCCGGAGTAGCCGGTGCAAGCTGTAGTAGTAATTTAGGTTTTGATTTACTTTTGTTATGTTATAAAAATCTCTGTTAGGGCAGAGATGAAACCCCTTGATAATTAGAATTCTCTTGTTTGATTACTTCTTCTCCGTGGAATTTTATTGAAAAGCATGATTTAATCTCTAAATTCATAACAATTTACTTTCACCTTGTATGTGAAGCATCCATGGTAGTTAGAATAATCCTTTGTTATGTATTTAAGCTCTATGTAAACTGATTTACTTCAATTTGTGATTATGCCTTAAACAGATAGGTAACTCTAGGAATTGACATATTTTGATGAGATTAAGACGTCATATTTGTTAGTGATTATATCACATCTTCAGGGTAGTTTGAGGCTAGCATCTCTATAGCTCCTTGATTAAAAGGAAAACTAGTGTATCAAACTAGGGAATTTTTATGCATTTAGGTGGTGGAATCGAAGCCCTAGTTGATCTTTATATTGTTCTGAATCTTGTTTCCTTAGCACAACAATCAATCTTCTCGTCGTATCGACAAACACCATCTCTAAATTAGTATTAGTAGGATCTTAGAAGTTTAGTTTAACAAATCCAACTCCCCGTAGGATCGACCCATTTTTGCCATTGTCTGCGTTATAAATGCCGTGCGCTTGCGGTTATAATAGTAGGTCTCTAAGCCTACCAAGTTTTTGGCGCCGCTGCCGGGGAGTTGGCAAACGGTGTAGTTAGATGGATAGGTTTTGTTTCTACTAGTTTGAAATTAGAATTGTAAATAGTTTATATTTCTGTGCATTTGTTTAGTTTCTTTTGTTTTTGTTTTTGTTTTTGTTCCATTCATATCATCATCCTTTGCATATTTAGTATAAATTGTGTGTGTCTTATAGCATCCATACATTGCATTTTAGTTAGGTATTTGTATCTTTTGAATTTTGTATTTCATATCATGGAGTCTTTGTCCGAAATAACAGTGTAACACTCTTTGGTGTTTCGTATTATATATATCTTAATTTTTAGTTCACAATTTTTCCTAGTTCAGTAGTCTTAGCCTTTTGTCTTTTAGCTTTGCAATTTAGTTGAAGTTGCTTTTGACCTGTTGGTTTTCATATAATCCAGCTTAGTATTTAATTTGTAGATAGTTTTTAATCATTTCAGTTTTCTGTATATAATTGGTCTTGTAACTTGTCTGTAGCTTTTGCATCCTGCATTTCATTTAGGAATTGTTCTGTAGCTTTTATATTTTGGATTAAGTTGTCGTCATTATGTAGATTTACAGTCACTCCTCTTAACTAGCGTCATTTTTTTTTCCGCTTAAAGTATTGCTTGTAGTTGCATATATATACCAACATCGCTGCATCAGTTAGTTTTAGTCTTGTCTGGTAGTTGTTTAAATTGCATAGATAATAAGATTGTCATATACTGTTCCCTTAGTATAGATAGATTAGTTAAGCTTAATTTGTATTCTTAGATTTTGTCCTGTAGCTTTTGTTTTGTAACTTCTGTTTTGCTTAGTCAATTACTAAAAATCACCTGCAGTTTAAGTGAAGTACTCGTTAGTTGTCATGATATTTTCATGCATAAATCATTTGATATTTTGTTAGTGGCATCTTGTCAACATGTTGTTCTAGAACTTAAGCTTGCCTGTAAATACAGAATGGTCATAGTGATTACATAATAAATAATTAGTCTTTCATAGTTCTGTTTGCAAATACTTGATCATTCTTATTGTTTCTCTATATATATCCAATCTCATAATATGTTGGTAGTAATAGGTTGTGTACATATCCCCTCATTGTATCTATACATTTCTGGGTACTGAAAGGTTCTCTTGAGCCTATCAGGTACTCATCGAGCTGTTGTAGCATGTCGCTGGAGTTCTTTGTGGTTAAAGAAATTACTACAAAAATGAAAGAATAAAGAGATTCAAAAGAAAAGAGACAATAATCAGTTCCGAGTAGCCTTTCCCGGATGCGCACCGGAGGTAAGTTTCTTGAACACTACAAAAAAATGCCATCTAGGAATGAATTGTATTGGTTAGTCTGAATGGTTTAATACTGGGTTTAACAACTGAGCTATATATCTTGTTAACAAACACGAGTTGGCCTCTCGTTAGTTAACCATATTTTAATTGTTATAATCCATTGAAAACCAATTTAGGATTGATATACGTCATAGCTCTCTGCCCTTGTTACAGAAACATCTTCTTTAAAAAAATATATTTTTTAGTTTTTGTTAGTGTAATCTTGTACTGTGTGTTTAGCCTGTCGTTTATAGTCTTAGTAGCTTATACTTGTATTTATATGCATTCATTCTGTTTAGGATTTTTTAGTAGCATATAGAATATATTCATTTCATTTTATTTCAAAAAGAAGAAAAAAAATGTCTGGATTTTGGAATGGTGTTAGGGATGAGAAATTATCGCATAAATCAATTAGAGAACTTGCAAATGAGCATGCTTCACGGTATGAATTTCCACTAGACCATGATGTTAATAGTTAAATGGATTATTACCAACCTTTTCAAGGTTCCGAGCCTCCATATAATACCCTAATTGCTATGCACACATGTACCAATCACCACAATGGGAAATTTACCAATTTTGTACTCCCTGGACACCTTGTATGCAATCTGTGAAGGAAAATCTCAAACTCATCGAATAGAATAATGCTAGATTTTAATTGAATGCATTGCATGATAACCCATATGGACAAACTCCTAAATGTCCATTTGTTAGTGACCCTTATGCACAATCATGTATTGAATATCCATCCGAAATGAGGATACCCTATGTTGAAGTTCCTAGTCCCCTTGAACAACTTAATATGCTTTTAAAAATGAATCTGATTCATTTACAAAATGAGGCAAGGGAGGAATTTCAAGATGAAATGTTTGTTTGTCCTAACGAAATAAATTGTGAAATAGTGTATCTAGTCTTACTCGTGCAACTGATATTGAATATGAACCTGTTTTAGAGACAAATGAATGGACTGGAAATACTATGCTTTTTGATGGGATAAACTACTCATGTTACGATGATGATGATAATAATTTAGAAGAATATGTCCACTCTGAAAAAGTTGTTATGGAATCTTCTGTTTCTGAGACATTAGGCTCCATTGTTGTGACTTTGACAAATGAAGTCTCTTCTGATTTACTTGTTTGTAACATTGAATTTTTGGATGATGTTGATTCTGGTTGGCAGCTTGTACAATGGTTTTATGAAGAAGAGCATGGCATACAATTTGTATCTGACTTAGGGAAGGTTGAATTTTCTGTTGACAACAATAACTATATGCATGAAAATAACTTTGATATGTCTAGTTCCCTACCTAGGTCACAATATGCTGCTTCTTCTGATTTTGATTTGGGTACTTCGGATAATCATGATACTGAGTTGGGTCTTGTTGATTTGTTCAATAAACGTGAGCATGATATGCCTGTTTCTAACTTAGTGAGAGTCTGTGCTGGTACTGATGGTCTTATACATGAAAACAACTTAAACGTGCCTACTTTCCTGCCTAAGTGACAGACTGAGACTCTTCCACGCAACCTAGATTTTGCCTGTAAAGAGATTGTAAAACCAACTTTTCCGAGAGTTCCCAACCTAGGATTGGAACTGTGTGCCTCTCAAGTCCTCTTGGACTATTTTGCATCTAAATATGATACATTTGATGAGCCACAGTTGGAATGTTTATCTCTTCCCGTCCCTAACAAAGTCCATTTTGAGTTGGATCTTGTGCATAATGTACCCCTAAAATTGCAAGATTTTGTGTTCAAAAACACATTTGTTGACAACTTCAGGTTTTTGGGTAGCTCATTTAAATCAGCTATCTTACCTCCACTCTCATGTTATACGTGTGTAAGACTGTCGATATTTCTGCATGTCATTTTTAGGGTTGATCCTCAACTCTTTAGGTTGTATATATATGGCAAATCATCTTTGTATATTCCAGTAGGTAATTATGTTTTCTAGCTTTTCCTGAATATATATGCTAATCCAAATGTGACTATCAGTTGATTCCCTTGGATTCTGGCCATGGATATTGGAGTTCTAAAATTGCTTTTGCTCGACATCTGGTAATCTCTTTCCTTTTCTCTACTCGACATGATTCTCATGGTATGTTATAGTTATAATTAAAAAAATTCTTTAAAAACATTGAGGACAATATTCAGTTTAGGTGTGGGGGTGAAGAGTAGATATCTACGTGACTGTCACTGTGCTATATATTAGAAAGAACTCTGCCATAAAAATTTGAAAGAAAAAAATAAATAAAAATCTAAGTGTCGGAATCAATGTGCGCTACTTTGAACTTGTACCTTTGAATGCTAGATTGATAGATCAAACTGTTGTGAACAAAATTTGAGATGCATGTGTCACATTTCAAGGAATTTGAACTTATTCTTTGACCGAGAACTTTGTGGGTATGTTCTAAGCAAACCCTCATAAGTAGGGTTGTCAATGGATAAAAATCCATCGGATATTGGCAATACCGATAAGGTTAAGGTTAAGGGTTATCGGATATCCGGTATCCGATAATATCCGTCAGAATTCAAAAATTCCATATCGATAAGGTTAAGGATAAGCTATCGGATATCGGATATTTTCCGATAATATCCGTTATCTACTCATGATACAAAAAACTTCCAATAATTTCCGTTAATATTCAATAATTTTCGATAATTTCCGTTAATTTCCGTTAATATTCGATAATTTCCGATATTTACTTAGGAGAGACGTAATCAAATGGCTAAAGAGTAAACCTAAAGGGTATTAGGTATCGAAAATTTCCGAAAATTTTATGATATAGTTATACACTAACGGTATCGGATATTAACCTAACGGAAACTCCCTTAACCGGTACCATTATGTTAATAAACGGATATCCGTTACGTTAAGGTTATCGGATATCGAATAACCGTTATGTCGGATATTAACCTAACGGAATCCGGATATTCGGAAACGGATACCGGATATCGAATATCCATTGACAGCCCTACTCATAAGACTTCAACTCGTCCGCTAGGGACACTTAGTGGTTTAAAAGGCTTATTGCATTCGCTAAATGCAATCGAGAGACCAGCGACAGTGGTATAAGTAGGATTTCTTAGTTTTCTGTTTACTCGAGGTCGAGCAAAATTCAGGTTTGGGGGTGTGATCAGTGCCTAATAATGCATAAGTCTAGGTCATTTTGTTGTCTTTTATCACATCTCAAGTGCCTTAATGTCCCATTTTAAGTCAAATAATGTATTTTGCGTCTCGAGGTATCAATAATCTTTTTTTTGTAGTAAACATTGATGTTTTGTGTTCATTTTGTAGGATTGATAAATATGGGGAGGTCCATAAAGTGAGCTGGTGATAAAGAATTTGCAGAGACATCATGGAAAGTGGAAATGGGAAAGGTGGCTAAGAAGTGGAAGGAAAATGAGGTGTGGGTTGCTTTATATAATTGATGGGCCAAAATACAAGCTGATCTTACACTCGCGGTTTTTGAAAGAAAATGCAAGCCCCTTTTCTAATACCCAAACAGAAGTCCTAAATCTAAAGTAAGCAACCAAACATGCCTTATGGAACATCATCGTTATTTACAAGGTCAGAAACAAATTTGTTTCTCTCTTTCACCACTTACCCTACCTTCTCTGTCAATGGAAAACAAAAACAACCCTATCTATGTCAATCTCATCCTTCTTTGCCCCTATTTCACTAGCTTTCTAGTACCATTTCACATCCAAGTTACCGTTGGAAGCATGACTTGAAGAGGCATAGAGACAAATTCAGGAGATGTTGTGAGATAACTGTCTATTTTGAAAACTGCTTCATGGTGAGTTTATAAACATGAAATCCCTAATTTTCTAATTGTACTTTATTGAAGACAGAGATTGAAATTGGGAGAATTTTTGTATAAATAGAGAAGGGGTTGTAGATGAAAACTCAAGCCCGGAGTAGCTGGTGCAAGCTGTAGTATTAGTTTAGGTTTTGATTTTACTTTTGTTATGTTATAAAAATATCTGCTAGGGCAGAGATGAAACCCCTTGATAATTAGAATTCTTTTGTTTGATTACTTCTTCTCCATGGAATTTTTTTGAAAAGCATGCTTTAATCTCTGAATTCATAACAATTTACTTTCACCTTGTATGTGAAGCATCCATGGTAGTTAGAATAATCTTTTGTTATGTATTCAAGCTCTATGTAAACTGATTTACTTCAATTTGTGATTACGTATGCCTTAAACAGATAGGTAACCCTAGGAATTGACATATTTTGCTGAGATTAAGACGTCATATTTGTTAGTGATTATATCACATCTTCAGGGTAGTTTGAGGCTAGCATATCTATAGCTCCTTGTGATTAAAAGGAGAACTAGTGTATCAAACTAGGGAATTTCTATGCATCTAGGTGGTGGAATCGAAGCCCTAGTTAATCTTTATATTGTTTTGAATCTTGTTTCCTTAGCACAACAATCAATATTCTCGTCATATCGACAAACACCGTCTCTAAATTAGTATTAGTTGGATCTTAGAAGTTTAGTTTCACCAATCCAACTCCCCGTAGGATCGACCCGTATTTGCCATTGTCTGCGTTATAGACGCCGTGCGCTTGCGGTTATAATAGTAGGTCTCTAAGTTCATCTTATATTCTTGACGAAAGTCAAAAGATGATCATGTGAAAATCTCCTGGTAACATCTTACATGATTTATGTGAGACAGTCATTTGATGTAGACTCGGAATGTTTCGTATTGATCATTCGATCACTTGAAAATTGCTTTGAAGCTAATAGTTTGTGTGAGACAACTATTCCCGTCTTCCAAGAATGTTTTAATGGTTGAAATGATAGTTTAGAACAATTGGATATAAGCATAGTATGCATACTTGCATATATGTAATCCATGTCCGGGAACCATGGTATGCACACCCGTATGCGTGAAGTCCGGGAATCTGGTATGCGTACCAGTACGCGTACTGGCGTAAGGTTCAGGTCCAGAATTTTCTGCTGAGTTTGGATGGTATGCGTACATGTTCGCGTACTGGAGAAAACTTGGCCCAGCTACTTAGGTACGCGTACCCTGTTTTGGGGTAAAAACTGATTCTGCTGTTTTTTGTAAATTTGGGTGTGTTGATGAGAAACGAATATAAACCCTAAACAAATGCATTGCACAGGAGTACTTTAGATTTGAGAGATCAATCTGTACAATCCTGGCCTAAACAAAGAAATTGTTGTTCCAGTCTTGCTTCGGTTACAAAGTGAAGGAGAAGGGTTGATCTTAGGGAGGGAAGCGAAGAAGGTGTTGAGATCAGAGTGGTTAACTTTGAAGGTGTGGTTATTTTATGACTTGTATCAAAATATAAAACTGGCTTGTGTAATGTAAGCTATCAGTTAATGGTGTTTTTTCAGGATACTTGTGTTGATAACCAAAACTCTGTCGTCGGTTGAAATAGGTTGAAAACCTATTTATATAGTCATAGTTGCACGCACCCTGATCTCATAGGAAATGGGAGTAGTTGAGTGATTGAGAAGTGGGGATCGTGTAAAAATGCTGAAAACCACGTCTTACGATGAGAGAAGACGGTTAGTTTACACCCACTACTTCTCCGCTACCTGATAGGTGTCATAAACACCTTCATTAATATCTATTGGTTATGCTTTCTTTGTTACTTTTCGCGTGAATTATGTATTTTATGAGTGTTTTTGAGTTACTAGGTACTCTGGAGTCGCACGGAGTAAAAGAAGAAGAAATCACTCAATTTGAGCAAGAAGGGCGAAAGCGTCATTTCGTATGCATGTGCTATTGAGAGCACAATGGAGGATGAGGGGCTTTCATGCTGTGGTGGCTCTTTTATTCACTCCTGTGGGGTGCCTTGAGTAATTCATATTACTACACAAGACCTAAGTTTCATAGAAAATCATTTGTCATCTTTATTTTTTTTATCTCTTCATCACTGCCAGTAAAGAGTTGTGGCTCCATTAACTTTCATGGAGGAAATTCAGAGTGAAATTGAAGCATAAGAAGGTGTTGAATCTAGGATTAGATAACAAGATCGAGATGGGTTTGTTTGTCTACAAAATAGAGAAGATGAAATTGAAGCACTGAGTTAGGGCTTCTGAGATGGGTTGTTCTTGAGCTAACAGGGAATCGTAGAGCTATTTTAGGGGTCTTGAAAGTTAAAATGGAGAAGAGGAGATGCAGATTATGAATGGGTTTGTATTCAATTGCAAATCAGTGGGGTTGAGATGATTACAACAGATGAATTAGAGATTGGGGTTAGATGTATGTTAGGGTTTGAACTCAGTAGAAGATTCAGGGGTATTTCATGGTGGTTTGATTCACAGGAATGATGAATTTCAGATTGAGAAGCAACATGGGCTCTGGTGCTTTAGACCAGATCGAGAAATAAGAGAGGAAATGAAGGCGTTGTGTCTGAGTTGTAGAGAAGGTGATTTTTAATGGTGGTTGTAGTCAAGAACAACAGATCGAAATTGCAGTGAGAGCCGAAGAACGAGAATGAAGATGAAGTAAATCAAGACAGATGGAATTGAATCTCACTGTTGCTGACAAGAACAATAAGATGGGTTGTGAAAGAAGATTCAGATGGTTCGAATTGGAGTTGAGGAATGATGAAATGATGGATCTGTGGTGAATTTGACAAGAAGTTTTGAAGAAATTGTTGTCGAGATCGATGGGTTAAAGATGTTTTAGGAGTTGATGACTACTGTCATCGATTATGGGTGCAGTTTGTAATGTTTTGAATCCGAGAAGAGATAGAGATAGAGCTGTAAGAAGCTACAGAAGCAGTAATGGTGTCAATGGAGCTGCAGGAGGAGATTCTGGTGCTAGCTGAAATGAAGGTGAGATGGTGATGGCTATGTTTCAGGCTTTGGAGAATCTATAATGGGTTGATTGAGCAGCTGGTGGAAGGAAATGGAGAAGATGTGTGTAGTCGAAACGCAGAGAATAAAATGGCTTAAGGTTTTAATGGTGTTGTGTCGATGAGGCTGTGCTGCAGAATATAAGTGGAATTTGAAGTTGAATACAACTGCAGGAGGTTAAGATGTGGAAGCTGTAAATTTATGGGATTAGGAACAACAACAAGTAGTTTGATTGAGAACTGAAGTTACAGTTGTTAGGAAGTTGTGGACAAGATGGACTGGTTGATTGCAGTTGTAGGTTTTGAGATAGAGTGTTATAGTATTGCAGTGAATGGCTTGAGTTTTTAGTAAGCTGGTTATGTGCAGTTGCAGGTTGAATCTGTGTTGCAGTTGCTCCATACATGGGAGTTCCAGTATTGTTTGTGCAGCTGAGCTAAGGAGTACTGTGATGAATGAATGGCTTGGCATGAATTGATGCTTGAGCATGGTGGTTGAACTGGCTTGAGCTGAGATTACATTTGCAGCTGTGCAGAAGCTACAGGGGGTGTATGAAATTTGAATTGCAGTTGAAGCAATAGGATGAACATTGCAGATGGTGGACTGGCTGAGCTGTTGTTATGTGGTATTGTAATCTGGAGGAGGTTGCAGTAGCAGGGGCCTGGAAGAAGGGATGGATGATGTATGAAGAAGAGAAGATGATGTATTGCAGGAATACATGAAGTTGCAGATGCAGTTAAAGCTCAGATGGAACTGGAATTGCAGGTTGTAGTGCTTATTGATGTGTGATTGTGATAATGGGTTATATGCATGATTGGTGGTTTTGAGCTCAGTAGCAATTGAATTTGAGGTAGGCGCTGGTGAGCTGCAGGAGTTGTGTCGAATGGAAGAGCGAGTACAATGGGCTGCTGAACTGTTGGTGCTGATGCAGTAGGAATGAAGTGGTTACAATGAAGGCTGTCACAGTTACAGGATAATGGAGCTGTAGTGAATAATTATGAGCAGAATGGATGATTGAGGTGCTGAAATAGAGTCTGGCAGGATGATAGATAATAGATGGTTTGGCACTGCAATGAGCTGAAGTTGGTATTGCATGTACCAGCAGTATGAGATACTACAGATGGTGGTGCAGTGGGATGAATTGGATCTAAGCTCAGCTGCAGCTAATGGTTAGTTTTGTGTGTCTGCTTGGCTGCTGAAAGAATGGAGTTGAATGTATGATTGCAACAGACAATGGATGGATGTGCAGGTAGCAGCCATTATGGCTAGATGCGTAATGTTGTTGCACAATGATATGCAACTGAGTGTAAGCCTACGCAAATCAGCCTACTCAGCCTAGAGATCTCAGCTGATTCATGGTCTGACTCTATGAATCACTTAACCCAGCTGACTCGGTATGACTCGGTGCTTGACCCGAGTTAACTCAGTTTACCTGAGATTTGACCGGTGACCGGGTGGACTTTGTCGGTCACCTGAGCTATTTTCCGGTCACTTCTCCGGCCAATTTCCGGCCATAATACCAGTCTTCCGACGACATTTTTGAGCATAGTTTCTACATGGGTATTCCTCACATATGGGCTTGGTGGATTTTTATCTAATGGACTTTGAAGACTAGACCTAATTTTGGAAAGCGAAGGGATATAAAAGAAAGACTTTTACAAATTGGAGGGGTATCACGTTTTATTCTTGGGAGCTAAGGAGAGAGCCGCTTTTGTTTACGCTACTAGGGTTTGCTTTTGTTCATCTTCTTCTTTATTCAATTCATATTTTTGTGATGAACTCCATAGCTATGAGTAGCTAATTTATTCATAATTGGTTAAGGATGTAGTCCTATTTCTACAACTTGTGCTTGTGTTATGTATTAGTTTTCTCTCTTGATTATCGATCACATCTCTACTGTTTTAATAATCACATGATTGGCGTATTGTGATAGGACTTAGATGTTTGGTTTGTTAAGTGGCCAATTAATTGAACTTGCATCTTTGTCCATAGCTATTTTAGGTTTTTTCATCGAGCGATAACCCTGAATACAAGTAGCATGATATGTTTACGGTTTGTAGTGATACACTCTCGTAATCATATGTAGAGTTTGACCATTGTCCGAATTGTTATGCGCAATGTATGACAATTGCATTGATTAGCCTATTTCGAAACTTAATGCTCCTAGAATTGAACTTAATTAGCGCAAGGCGTTAGGTTATTCTTTAGGTAGAATTCACATACGCAGCTCTAATATGTGTGTTGATGAACTTAGGAAATTAATAGATTATCTTGCTCTCTTGATTCTCTAGGCTTTTGATAATAAAAGAGATTAAATTGTAATTCTAATCATATATGCAAGCACATGCTTAAGATTGAAGATGAACTCCTTGACCAATATCTTTCTCTATTGATTATTTTCTACAATTTACTTTGTTTTTGATTTACTTTTATTGCTTACATAAAAATCAGAAATCCCCCCAATTGGTTACTTTTAGGAAATTGAATACGTAATAACTACAATTGCCTCTCTGTGGAAACGAACTCTTTCTTATCATATACTTTAGGAAAGTGAAATTATTTTTGACGCATACGACAACGATCAAATTTTGGCGCCGTTGCCGGGGAGGCATACGGCTAGTTATTAAGTTTTTAGTTTCTTATTATTGTTTTTTGCTTTTATCTTTGCTTCTTGTTTTCTTGTCTTGTTTCTCACTTGTTTGCGAGAATTGTTTTCAGATACCTAATCCCTGGCTTCTAAAGATTGGAATTATCCAAGGTGCGAGATAGCTACTCGAAGAGGCACAATACTCCAACCAAGTCAAGACACAACGAAAGAACAAGAGTTGGAAGTAGAAGAAGAGACTTTCCAGCAAGAAGAACAAGTTTTAGAACAAGAGGTTCCGGGTGAATAAGAACCACCTTTTGAAGAAAAAGAAGAAGCAATGGGTGATGCGAATCGTTCACTCAAGGACTTGGCTTCTCATATGCTTGATACACAACATGGGTGTATTCAAACAAACTCTACTTTTGAGATCAAGCCGGGGTTGCTTAGAGAATTACCAAAGTTCCATGGCATGGTGAATGAAGACCCAAACAGGTATTTTATGGACTTACACACCATTGTCATGGCCATGCTTCCAGCGGATATTGAGGCGGATGGTGCAATGTTGAAAGTTTTTCGCTTCTTTTTGATGGATAGTTCTAAGGATTGGTTGTACTATTTGCCTCCCGGAAGTGTCACGACATGGAATGGGCTGAAGAAACTCTTTTTAGAGAGATATTTTCCAGCATCAAAGGCTACTCAAATTCGAAAGGAGATTTGTTGGATGAAGCAAAATGTGGGAGAATCTTTATATGAATGTTGGGAACGATACAAGAGATTGGTGGAAAGCTTCCCTCACCACCAATTTAGTGACGCTATGATCATCCAATACTTCTATGAAGGACTCCAATCAAGTGATAGGAATCTTCTTGACGCTGCGGGTGGTGGTGCACTAGTGAGCAAGACGGTGGCACAGGCTAGAGAGTTGATTGAAAACATGGCAGCAAACTCCCAATAGTTCTTGAGTCGTGGTTCGGATGTGCTTCTTAGGAAAGTGAATGAAGCGAGCAAGGTCGAGGAACTTCGTCAATAAATGGGTAACATGACCGTAATGATGCAACAAGTTGCAGCTGTAGTGATACCAAGTTCATCTCAAGCTTATGAAGACGAGCAAGCTAATGCGGTCTTTCCAAATCAACAAAGACGGTACGATCCCTACTCTAACACTTACAATCCGGGATGGAGAGATCACCCTAATTTTAGCTATGCCAATAAGCAAGGAGCGGTTAAACAACCTACCTTCAACTATTCGAGTGGATTTCAACCTCAACAACAACAATTCCAGCCAAGACAACAATTTCATCAACAACAACAACAACAAAATATGGGGTCCAACATGGAAGAGTTGCTGAAATCTTTTATGCAAAGAACGGAGAGTACGGTTAAGGATTTGCAAACTCAAGTAGGTTCTATGGCTATTGAGTTGAATCAATTGAAGGCACAAAATGGTGGGAAACTCCCTTCTCAACCTATCAACCCAAAAGAGGGTGTCAATGCAATTACGTTGAGAAGTGGTACACAACTTGTGCAACCCGAAGTTATTGATTCGGGCACGGTGGAAGCACCAAAGGAACCTGTTTTGGAGGAGAAAAATGAGATTCTCCCCAAACTTCTGAGGTACCTATTTCTAACTCTAAAACTCCGGTTTCTACTTATGTTCCTCCTTTACCTTTCCCTCGCAGATTTGAAAATTCCAAGAAGGCAGAACTAGAAAAGGAGATTTTAGACATTCTTAAGAAGATCCATGTGAACATACCACTCATAGATGCAATCAAGCAAGTTCCAAAGTATGCAAAGGTGTTGAAGGACTTGTGTACCAATAAACAAAGGATCAAAGGTAATGAAGTGCTTAGTGTGAGGGAGAATGCTTCGGCAATCTTACAACACAAACTCCCACTTAAGTGCAAGGATCCCAGTAGCTTTGACATTCCCGTCACAATTGGTAACACCACATTTAACAAAGCTATGTTGGACTTAGGTGCATCCGTTAATTTTATGCCTGCATCTATGTATAACTCACTTGATTTAGGTCCTCTTAAAAAGGCTGGAATTGTGTTGCAATTAGTCAATCGTTCTAATGTCTACCCAATGGGTATTGTTGAGGGTGTTCTTGTGCAGGTTAATCAATTAGTATTTCCAGCTGACTTTTGCGTGTTAGAGATGGATGAAGGTTCACCGGACTCGTCTCTTCCATTGCTACTTGGGCGTCCCTCCATGAAAACGGCGAAAACCATTATTGATGTTGACAAGGGAACGCTAACTATGGAGTTTGATGGAGAAATAATACGTTTCAACATTTTCGAGACGATGAGATATTGTAGTGATGTCCACTCTTGTTTCTCCATTGATGTGATGGACACATTGGCGCAACAAATGTTTTTTGAATGGTGTTGATACTTTGGAAACCGTGCTCACTACACCCATTGATGATGGTTTTGAGTATGGTGATGAGATTAAAGAAACCATTGGTTCTCTTGACTCATTACCGGAAAAATCAGCAATTAGGAATATTTCATATGCTTCTTTACCTTGCAATGATGAAAAACTTGTGACATCTATTGTTAAATCTCCAAGTTTAGAATTGAAACCTCTTCCAAGTCACTTAAATTACTTGTACTTGAGTGACAAGGAAGACTTACCCGTGATTGTTTCTAATGAGCTTAGTGAATTACAGGAGAAAAAACTTCTAAGGGTGCTAAGGACGTACAAGACAGTCATAGGATGGACAATTGCCGATATCAAGGGTATAAGCCCTGCCGTTTGTATGCACAAGATCCGTGTGGAGGACGATGCAAAGCCTACAAGGGAAGCGCAACGTCGTTTGAATCCTCCCATGATGGAAGTTGTGAAAAAGGAGATACTCAAGCTTTTGGACGTGGGTGTTATCTACCCCATATCCGATAGCAAATGGGTAAGCCCGGTATAAGTGGTACCAAAGAAATCAGGTGTGACGGTGGTAGAAAATGATAAGAATGAACTTTTCCCAACTCGTGTGCAAACCGGTTGGAGGGTTTGTATTGATTATAGAAAATTAAATGCTACTACTCGAAAAGATCACTTTCATTTACCATTTATTGATCAAATGCTTGAACGGTTAGCTAGACACTCTTACTATTGCTTCCTTGATGGCTATTCAGGTTATAATCAGATTGTCATAGCACCGGAGGATCAAGAGAAAACCACTTTCACTTGTCCATTCGGTACTTTTGCTTATAGAAGGATGCCTTTTGGCTTGTGCAATGTTCCAGCTACTTTTCAAAGGTGTATGGTAAGTATCTTCTCAGAATATGTTGAAAATATAATCGAAGTGTTCATGGACGATTTTAGTGTCTTTGGTGATTCATTTGACCTTTGCTTGAACAATTTGTCTATAATCCTTGAACGATGTGTTGAAACAAACCTTGTGCTGAATTGGGAGAAGTGTCATTTCATGGTAACTCATGGCATAGTTTTAGGCCATATAATATCTTCTAAAGGCTTGGAAGTCGATAAATCTAAGATATACCTTATTCGTGCTTTAACCCCTCCCACTACGGTGAGGGAGATACGCTCTTTTCTTGGTCATGCAGGTTTTTATCGTAGATTCATCAAGGACTTTTCCAAGATAGCATCACCACTTTGTAACTTATTGTAAAAAGATGTGGTTTTTAACTTTGATGAAAAGTGTATGGCGGCATTCAATCGTTTGAAAAAACTTTTGATTTCAGCCCCTATCATTAAACCACCGGATTGGAGCAAGCCCTTTGAGCTTATGTGTGATGCTAGTGATTATGCGGTTGGTGCGGTGCTTATTATGCTTCTAGAACATTAAATGAGGCCCAACAAAACTACACAACCACTGAAAAAGAGTTGTTATCCATTGTTTTTGCTTTAGAAAAGTTCCGCTCTTATCTAATTGGTACAAAAATTGTTGTCTTTTCTGATCATGCAGCACTTAGATACTTGCTTACAAAGAAAGAGGCGAAACCGAGGCTTATACGATGGATTTTACTCTTGCAAGAATTTGATATAGAGATCAAAGACAAGAAAGGAATTGAGAACACCGTTGCGGATCACTTGAGCCGTCTTGCTGTGGACAAGGAGACTATCCCATTGCGTGAAAGTTTCCCGGATGAGCAACTATTCTCAATTGCCTTTGGAGAACCATGGTACGCTGATATTGTTAATTACTTAGTTTCTAAACAAATCCCAAAGAACTTGTCTCGTGCTGAGAGGGACAAACTTAAGAAGTTAGGAAACGAATACATATGGGATGATCCATACTTATGGAAACATTGTTGTGACCAAGTAATACGAAGGTGTGTTCCCGAATCAAAATTTAATTCTATCTTGTCTTTTTGCCACTCATATGCTTGTGGAAGACACTTTGGGAGCAAGAGAACCGCTCTCAAGGTACTAGAATGTGGTTTCTTTTGGAAAACTTTGTTTAAGGATGGACATGTATTTTGTACCACATGTTATAGGTGCCAAAGAACAGGCAATCTAGGTGCTCGAAATCAAATGCCACAAACTATTATTCAATTTGTTGAAGTTTTTGATGTATGGGGAATTGATTTTATGGGCCCTTTTGTCAATTCTAGTGGGAATTATTATATCTTGCTTGTTGTGGATTATGTCTCGAAATGGGTGGAAGCTAAGGCCACCCCAACTAATGATTCTAAAGTTGTTTCAGATTTTGTGCAAGCTAATATATTTGCAAGGTTTGGAATTCCAAGGGCTATAATTAGCGATGGAGGTTCACACTTCAAAAACAGGTTCTTGCAAACCTTGTTAAGGAAGTACAATGTGTCGCATAGGATTGCTACACCTTACCATCCACAAACAAATGGACAAGCCGAGGTTTCCAGCCGAGAGGTGAAATCCATTCTAGAGAAGACGGTGAATCCAACAAAGAAAGATTGGAGTTCGCGACTCAATGATGCTTTGTGGGCGTATAGAACCGCATACAAGACACCTATTGGGATGTCTCCCTTTAGGCTTGTTTATGGTAAACCTTGTCACTTACCCGTGGAAATTGAGCATAAAGCGTTTTGGGCTATTAAGCAATGCAATATGGAGTTGGATGGTGCTGGGAGGCAAAGAAAGTTACAACTTCAAGAGTTAGAAGAAATTCGCAATGATGCATTTGAAAGCTCACGGATTTACAAGGAAAAGACGAAAGCATTTCATGATAATATGATTACAAAGAAACAATTTTGCATTGGGCAGAAAGTGCTTTTGTTTAATTCTCGCTTGCAATTATTTCCGGGTAAATTAAGGTCACGTTGGATTGGACCTTTTATTGTGACTAATGTGTTTTCTCATGGTGCAGTGGAATTTCGTAGTTTAGCTACAGGAAATGAACTCAAAGTGAATGGGCACCGGTTGAAACCATATTATGAGAACTTATCTTCGGATGTTGTGGAAGGAGTTAACCTTGTGGAAGTGCTCCCTATGGAGGAGTCATAGAAAGCAAGGAGAGAGTCGGGCTGACGACTTTAAACCAAGTGCTAAATGGGAGGCAACCCATAGGTTTTGTATCTCTTATCTTTTATTTTCTTTTCTTGTCATGTTTTTATTTTTTCTGATTTTTGTTACTTTTCAGTTAAGATTTCCCACCTTGACTTTATTTGGACGATTCAATTTACATTGAGGACAATGTAAAGTTTAAGTGTGGGGGAGTTGTTAAGCATTTGCATTGTAAATTTTCAACTTTTGTGTACAATAGTGAATAAAAAAACTCCAACTTGTGGTTAGTTTAGAGTCACATAGTATACATGTCGCTAAGATTACATCGAGAATCTCATAAGAGTGACTGAACTTAGATATGACAGAGAACATGATCGGGTTTCTTAATTGTATGAGAGTTAAAGTTGGATTTAACCATGCCAGTGGCAACCAAGGTGCATACTGAATTCGGTATTAGAGTAGTGGTCCCCTATAGTGGAGACTACCCATGTTACATAATGTGAGGCACCGACCTTCAATTCTTTGTACCTGTCTAAATTTGTGCTTTTAGAGTGTGTGTCACCATACGCAAACTCCGGGTAGAAAGGTGAGCTACCCAACCTCCCACCAATAGAAGCACTACTTTGATCTCTTGAGTGCTATTTTATCAATCATGATGGTGACATCGAATTGCTAACTTACATACCACTTGTAATCTTGTTCGCAGTTAGCACCATCCACTTTATCTCTCTCTACACCAACAGGTCCATAGAAACACCATCATCATCAACAAGAGGAGCATCACGAATTCGAAGGAAAGTTGAAGACGTTCAAGGTTTACAAGCAACGGTACAGAAATGAGCAGATTTCAGATTCAAGTAAAGCAACAAGACAAGGAGCAGAATTTTTACAAGTTGAAGACTATTGTATAAGAGCGAAGATTATCAAGATGAGAATTTGATAAGTTTATGAAATCAAGCAATGTTTTTAAAATCGTACGAGTTACGATTCCAAGCGTACGATTCGATTGAAAAAACAAATAAAACGATTCAAAGCGTATCATTGGAGAATTTTTATATAAAAGCGTACGAGTTAGATTTGGAATCGTCTGTTCGCTTCAAATGTGCGATTCACGATTTTGTTTATTTCCTTCATTTTACTAATAAGGCTGAGTTTGGTAATGCTTATTTTTTTTCAAAAGCACTTTTAAAACCTATATATGTCAATAAATTTTGAAGTTGTTGTTTGGTAAAAAAAAAATTAAAGTGCTTTTTAGCCAAAGCACTTCCCAAATTCCTCAATTTTTAAAAGCTGGGGAGGAGCAACTTTTAAAAGCTACAAAAGCATAAGCTGTGGTCCCACGTAAATTTAATGCTTGATTTATCTTTTTTATCCCTACTTTATTTTATAAATGACAAAAGTTACCCTTAAATTTATATATAATCAATTTTTTTACTATTTCTTATATTGCATTCTTTAAATATTATTATTTTTTATTATTTCGAACTATTTTATATACCATTTATTTAATTTGTCAACAGTAGAAATAAAAACAAATATTAAATAATTACTTAATTTTAGTTTCATTTTTGCTAGAATAATTACTTAATTTGTCAACAGTAAAAATAAAAATAAAAATTAAATAATTACTTAATTGATAAGTAAAATAATTTCTTGACAATCATAATGATAGTGGTAATTAGTATGAACATTAATATTATATAGTGAAAAAATTAATTATTTTTAAACCCAATAAAATTGAATAAAACTACCATGAGTGATATGTCTGTTTTTGTCATTTGTTACAACAACAATGGTTGAATCTGAAATTTTACCAAACGCATTTTGATTGTTTTTTTAATCAGCTTCAACTTTAAATTAATATTTTACCAAACGTCTAACTCTTTTTTTCTCATAAGACAAAGACAAAGAACTAACACAAAGAAATGTGCTTTTACAAAAGGTGCAGCAATACCAAACTAAGCCTAAAACTCAATCTAAACGGCTCGATTGATAACCCAAATACATTTCTTCTTCCTTCCTCTCGTTCTACATCCACTCTAGGGTTCCAAAACATATCTCTAGTAACTTTTAATCCAACTTCTTTTTTCCGCTGGTGTTAATGTTAAGAACTCGAGAATCACCTGTCTGTTTGATTTACCATCTGCATATTTTATTCTTCGTCCTATAGTTTCAATTTCAACAAACTTCAGATTCAATTGCCATACCCTATCGAAATTACCGTGTTTCAGTTCAAATGAAGAACCCCCAAATCTATTGATGTTAAAATCCATCACAAAGAGCTTCTCCTGTAGTGAACACCATCTTTAATTCTCTATGAACCTCAATCTACGACAACCACTCACAGTTAGGTAACCATGAAGAGAAGGAATAAAACCGAAAGAAAATATATAAAGAATTGAAATGTGGATGCTCATAAAACCATAGAGAATTGTGGTGTAGACTGTCGACTTAGACACGTCACAACATTTGTTAACCATTTTTATTTAATTTCTTTTAGCACTATTAGTGGACTTCAGGTGCTTGAATCACAAAGAATATTCTTTGTTTCTGATTCTCGGGCTGTGACTTCACTAAGTGGTGCTAATATGGAAAATGAAGTGGCACCTAAATTAACTCTTCCTTTTTGGGGCCGTGAACTGTGATGGTGATTTTTGTGCCAAACTCTATTTTTAGCTGTTTATTCGTCCGGCGGTCAGGATTTAGTTGCACTTCCAACGAAATGCTTAAAAGGAAATTATTAGTCAACTAACGAGTTGTGACTAGTATAAATGTAGGTATAAAATGTAGTATTTATGTGCTTATCAGTAAATTTATATGTATGTAAGTTTTTTCTTGGTTCATATAAAAAAATTGACTATGAATCTACGATTCACGATTCAATATACGATTCGATTCATAAAAATGAAAAACGATTCGCGTTACGATTCACGATTTCACAACCTTGATATCAAGACATATAAGTTGTGATGAATCAAGTGGTAAAGTACTTACACCATGGCCTTTGTATTTACATTTTTATTTTATTTTATCTTATTTGTATTTTATTTTCTCTTGTCTGAAAAAAAAAATTGAAATTGAAAGGAAAAAAAAAAAAAAAGACAAGAGAAAATTTCTTTAGGTTCATTACTAGTTTTATTGTTTTGTTTCGTTTTGTTTTCATTTTCATTTTGTATTTGTATTATTTTTCTTGTCTCATACTACAAAAAAAAAAAAAAAAAAAAAAAAAAGAGACAAGAAAAATTCATTGTATCATATTTTGGGTTTGTATAGTTCGTTTTTAGTTTTGTATTCTTTCAATAAAGCCAATGGAAGAAGGAATATCTACAATGAAATTTCAATAAACAAGGAATCATAGGAAAAGAGTTACATTGTCAAGATTCTACGAAGTTCAAGAGTTATCATCAAGAGTTGAAGACACCTATTGAAGACCGAAGACGTTTCTATGGATGCTGTGAGAGTGGTGCTAGTTGCACGTCCAACGGATAACGAGGTAAGTAAGCATATTCCCACCTTCGTTAAGTGGTTGATTTCCTTTCTTAGAGATCGTCATAAAAATGGGTTTTCAAAAATGATAATGTGGGTTTTCAAAAGAATTCGGAGGGTTTTGCCTTCCTACCGTTCAACTTGTCACAGGATTCTCTCTTCATTCCTACCTGGACACATGTGTGACCCAATAAAAAGCTATTTATTATTGAGAGCAACTTCATAAAACCCTTTCTTGTGAGGCAGAGTCGAGACTTTTGATCACTCCGAACCCGAATTTCTTTCGAGAAGGGATGGTTATTTCTCTCTCAAATTTTAAGGATGAGATTGTGTTCATTATATGTGTCTAACTACTTATGACTAGTGTGCAGAATCTCTATATCTTCTTAGCGCATTGGATGCTATCATTACGGAGAACTAGTAAGTTGGAAAAGTAGGTTTTGTGGGTATATCTCTAGTAAACCCTCACGAGACTATAACTCGTCCACTAGGGACACCTAGGGGTTTAAAGGCTTGTTATACATGCTAAGTGTGACCGTAGCCTCGAAGACACAGAGTTGTATGTATGTTTTAGAATTGTTTTGTTTGATTTGCTCGAGGACTATCAAAGTCTAAGTGTGGGGGAATTCGATAGGTGTCATAACACCTTCATTAATATCTATTGGTTATGCTTTCTTTGTTACTTTTCGCGTGAGTAATGTATTTTATGAGTGTTTTTGAGTTACTAGGTACTCTGGAGTCGCACGGAGGAAAAGAAGAAGAAATCACTCAATTTGAGCAAGAAGGGCGAAAGCGTCATTTTGTATGCATGTGCTATCGAGAGCACAATGGAGGATGAGGGGCTTTCATGCTGTGGTGGCTCTTTTATTCACTCCTGTGGGGTGCCTTGAGTAATTCCTATTACTACACAAGACCTAAGTTTCAGAGAAAATCATTTCTCATCATTGTTTTTTTTATCTCTTCATCACTGCCTGTAAAGAGCTGCGACTCCATTAACTTTCATGGAGGAAATTCAGAGTGAAATTGAAGCATAAGAAGGTGTTGAATCTAGGATTAGAGAACAAGATCGAGATGGGTTTGTTTGTCTACAAAATAGAGAAGATGAAATTGAAGCACTGAGTTAGGGCTTCTGAGATGGGTTGTTCTTGAGCTAACAGGGAATCGTAGAGCTGTTTTAGGGGTCTTGAGAGTTAAAATGAAGAAGAGGAGATGCAGATTATGAATGGGTTTGCATTCAATTGCAAATCAGTGGGGTTGAGATGATTACAACAGATGAATTAGAGATTGGGGTTAGATGTATGTTAGGGTCTGAACTCAGGAGAAGATTCAGGGGTATGTCATGGTGGTATGATTCATGGGAATGATGAATTTCAGATTGAGAAGCAACATGGGCTCTGGTGCTTTAGACCAGATCGAGAAATAAGAGAGGAAATGAAGGCGATGTGTCTGAGTTGCAGAGAAGGTGATTTTTAATGGTGGTTGTAGTCAAGAACAATAGATCGAAATTTCAGTGAGAGCCGAAGAATGAGAATGAAGATGAAGTAAATCAAGACAGATGGAATTGAATCTCACTGTTGCTGACAAGAACAATAAGATGGACTGTGAAAGAAGATTCAGATGGTTCGAATTGGAGTTGAGGAATGATGAAATGATGGGTCTTTGGTGAATCTGACAAGGGGTTTTGAAGAAATTGTTACCGAGATCGATGGGTTAAAGATGTTTTAGGAGTTGATGACTACTTCCATCGATTATGGGTGCAGTTTGTAATATTTTGAATCCGAGAAGAGGTAGAGATAGAGCCGTAAGAAGCTACAGAAGCAGTAATGGTGTCAATGGAGCTGCAGGAGGAGATTCCGGTGCCAGTTGAAATGAAGGTGAGATGGTGATGGCTATGTTCCAGGCTTTGGTGAATTTGTAAGGGTTGATTGAGCAGCTGGTGGAAGGAAATGGAGAAAATATGTGTAGTCGAAACGCAGAGAATATAATGGCTTAAGGTTCTAATGGTGTTGTGTCGATGAGGCTGTGCTGCAGAATATAAGTGGAATTTGAAGTTGAATACGACTGCAGGAGGTTAAGATGTGGAAGCTGTGAATTTATGGGATTGGGAACAACAACAAGGAGTTTGCTTGAGAACTGAAGTTGTAGTTGTTAGGCAGTTGTGGACAAGGTGTACTGGTTGATTGCAGTTGCAGGTTTTGAGATGGAGTGTTATAGTATTGCAGTGAATGGATTTAGTTTCTAGTAAGCTGGTTATGTGCAGTTGTAGGTTGAATCTGTGTTGCAGTTGCGCCATACATGGGAGTTCCAGTATTATTTGTGCAGCTGAGCTAAGGGATACTGTGATGAATGAATGGCTTGGCATGAATTGATGCTTGAGCATGGTGGTTGAACTGGCTTGAGTGAGATTACATTTTGTTTGTCTGAAGCTAAAGGAGTTGTATGAAATTTGAATTGCAGTTGAAGCAATATGATGAACATTGCAGATGGTGGACTGGCTGACCTGTTGTTGTGTGGTATTGTAATCTGTAGGAGGTTGCAGTAGCAGGGGCCGGGAAGAAGGGATGGATGATGTATGAAGAATAGAAGATGATGTATTGGAGGAATACATGAAGTTGCAGATGCAGTTAAAGCTCAGATGGAACTGGAATTGCAGGTTATAGTGCTTATTGATGTGTGATTGTGATAATGGGTTATATGCATGATTGGTGGTTTTGAGCTCAGTAGCAATTGAAGTTGAGGTAGGCGCTGGTGAGCTGTAGGAGTTGTGTCGAATGGAAGAGCGAGTACAATGGGCTGCTGAACTGTTGGTGTTGATGCAGTAGGAATGAAGTGGTTACAATGAAGGCTGTCACAGTTACAGGATAATGGAGCTGTAGTGAATAATTATGAGCAGAATGGATGATTGAGGTCTTTGAAATGGAGTCTGGCAGGATGATAGATAATAGATGGTTTGGCACTGCAATGAGATGAAGTTTGTATTGCAGGTACCAGCAGTATGAGATACTACAGATGGTGGTGCAGTGGGATGAATTGGATCTAAGCTCAGATGCAGCTAATGGTTATTTTTGTGTGTCTGCTTGGCTGCTGAAAGAATGGAGTTGAATGTATGATTGCAACAGACAATGGATGGATGTGCAGGTAGCATCCATTATGGTTGGATGCGTAATGTTGCTGCACAATGATATGCAGGCGAGTGTAAGCCTATGCAAAATCAGCCTAGCAAATCATCCCACTCGGCTAGAGATCTTAGCTGATTCATGGTCTGACTCTCTGAATCACTTAACCCAGCTGACTCGGTATGACTCGGTGCTTGACCCGAGTTAACTCAGTTTACCTGAGATTTGACCGGTGACCGGGTGGACTTTGTCGGTCACCTGAGCTACTTTCCGGTCACTTCTCCGGCCAATTTCCGGCCATAATACCAGTCTTCCGACGACATTTTTGAGCAGAGTTTCTACATGGGTATTCCTCACATATGGGCTTGGTGGATTTTTATCTAATGGACTTTGAAGACTAGACCTAATTTTGAAAGCAAAGGGATATAAAAGAAAGACTTTTACAACTTGGAGGGGTATCACGTTTTATTCTTGGGGGCTAAGGAGAGAGCCGTTTTTTTTTTACGCTACTAGGGTTTGCTTTTGTTCATCTTCTTCTTTATTCAATTCATATTTTTGTGATGAACTCCATAGCTATGAGTAGCTAATTTATTCATTATTGGTTAAGGATGTAGTCATATTTCTACAACTTGTGCTTGTGTTATGTATTAGTTTTCTCTCTTGATTATCGATCACATCTCTACTGTTTTAATAATCACATGATTGGCGTATTGTGATAGGACTTAGATGTTTGGTTTGTTAAGTGGCCAATTAATTGAACTTGCATCTTTGTCCATAGCTATTTTAGGTTTTTTCATCGAGCGATAACCCTGAATACAAGTAGCATGATATGTTTACGGTTTGTAGTGATACACTCTCGTAATCATATGTAGAGTTTGACCATTGTCCGAATTGTTATGCGCAATGTATGCCAATTGCATTGATTAGCCTATTTCTGAAACTTAATGCTCCTAGGAATTGAACTTAATTAGCGCAAGGCGTTAGGTTATTCTTTAGGTAGAATTCACATACGCAGCTCTAATATGTGTGTTGATGAACTTAGGAAATTAATAGATTATCTTGCTCTCTTGATTCTCTAGGATTTTGATAATAAAAGAGATTAAATTGTAATTCTAATCATATATGCAAGCACATGCTTAAGATTGAAGATGAACTCCTTGACCAATATCTTTCTCTATTGATTATTTTCTACAATTTACTTTGTTTTTGATTTACTTTTATTGCTTACATAAAAATCAGAAATCCCCCCAATTGGTTACTTTTAGGAAATTGAATACGTAACAACTACAATTGCCTCTCTGTGGAAACGAACTCTTTCTTATCATATACTTTAGGAAAGTGAAATTAGTTTTGACGCATACGACAACGATCACTACCACTAACTGTCTTATTTTCCTAACACTTTTTTATAATGGGCGTGTTGCCCGTCGCACGCTGTAAACCGCCAGACCAATACCCTGATGAACATCCCCCAGTTTGTGACATGTTTGATGTCTCAAGTATTTTTATGGAAAAAAATGCAGCAGGTTGTTGAGTGGGTCTTGTGTGCGAGACCAACGAGCCAAGTCATGAGACTTGCCGCAAAGAATAGCATGTGATGTTATTAGGTTAAATAATTGAGTTATTTGTGAAGCCGATATTCGTACAATATCATATGTGTTCGATGCATGTAAAGCATCGCTTTTAAGCAAGCAACTCAAAATAATCGATGCATGTAAAGCATCGTTTTATAAAGCTCGCTTAAATCAGTCGCGTAGCTTAATGTCTTAAAAGGAGCATGACTAGCCAATTCCAGGAAGCTTCCAGGAACCATTCTCGCGCCAAAGGAAGGCCGGTCGGCCTTTATAGGAGAGTAATGGCTGACGACTATGGTGACATCTTGATTGTCGCCTAAGATTTAATAGAGGCTGGTCGATTCGGTTGGCGAAGTTGGAAGGCCCAGATGATTTGCGGCGGTTAATAGCTGCCTTAAAATTTATGTAAACAACGCGGACATCCCCTTTTGGTCGATCGTTGGGGATCCATATGGGGAGGCCGTGGCTTGGCCGATCGCGGCTCATGGAAGGGGAGTGTCCATTGATTATGGCCACACCTTGTTGGCCACCTTGCCCATTGATTGAGATTAAATCTAGGCCGGTCAATCCGGCTGGTGAAGTTGGGCGGCCAAGATCGTTTTGCGACAGTAATGTAATGCCGCTTAATAAAGTTAGGATTTTGTAACTCGTGTGGCCAACTGTTTTGGCAAACGTTTACTGACTTCACTTGCGAGTTAGAGAGATACCGATCGGTTAAGGCATTAGTGAGCCCGCCGGTGTGCACGGTGGCGCTTGTCCGGCCACGTTAGGAGGCGGCTAGGTTTGATAAATTGAGTGGCCAAATCATGTGGCCGTGATCGTTTTTTGAGACTGACATGGGCAGTCTAGATTAGATTCCTTAAGGAATTAGGCGTATCAACCAACCAACTTCCAACTTTATTTAAAAGTGCGTGTGGCGGGTTTGAAGAAATCTAATTGGTCAATGGGAAAGGGGGCGGTAAGCAATCTTATGGGGCGTGGCCGGCCAGCCAGCCTGTTGGGTTCAGGGTTTGAGATATTGCGCAGGGCGTAAAAAACCTAATTTTTGCAAATTAATTTGGCTAAAATTTGAATCTTGTGAGCTATCACAAAATTGAACAAATTTGATAAATTATGTGTGTTAACACAAAATTATTTTATTCTCAGAGAGCAGTTAGCGCGTCTTCTGATTGAGTATTTTCATGAAGACCTTAATCTTGATACTTCGGGAAATTTGTGCTACTCTGTTGCGAGTGAACACTAATTGTCATGTCATACCAATATTAAGGGTTCAGCCGGGGAACATAGCATTAGTAAAATACTCAATAATAATGAATAATGCAGGCAAGAAGATAAATTTTACAGAATATTTGGGGTTATTGCTACACGCACCATTTTGGGTAAATTTTATATAAATATACTGAATTGCTCAATACATGTGTAAGTAAGGAGGCTTGGGCACTCATCACTCTTAAATGGCTCAGCTTCTTTGCAGAAAAACGGAGCATTAAATAAAGGGTTTTACAATTTTAGCCCTGAACTAAAAACCACCATCAACATTAAGTCCTCTGCTTAGCACGTAACTGTGACATTGTTGCGGGGTAAGCACTAGATGGTGACAAATAAAGATAAAACTTATGAGGCAAAGTAGACAGATGTTACCAGGATATAGGTCGGCTTGGTATTTGAGTAAGACACGTTTAATGAAGTATCAAAGCATGCAATCCTCGTAGCACACGTCAACTGTCTTCAAGTAGATAAGTTAATATCCCGCATCTAAGGACTTTATATACAGTAGGTAGAGAGTCCTTTCTTTTTTCGGATTTTTTCAGTTCGTGGAATATAAAAAGGGGGCACTTGAACTTTTCTTTACATACCAATCACCGCAGAGTTGCACTCATCTTCTTAACAGGAATTGCTTCACGTTCTCTTGTAGTTTTTCTTTTTTCTTTACCACGTAGATTGTTAATATAAACATAATGCTTCTCTGCAGTACATGATGGGAACTCCTGGTAATGATTATTCTTCTAATTATCCGGAGAAGAGCTTTGAAATTGATAAACCCAGGGTTTCCGCTTTTGAGGAGGTATTATCTAAAATCGATCCTCTGTTTCGTGAAGCTGGTCGGGCCATACAGGGTATGCCACTTACATATTTACGCATCGTTCAAGGGAGTGTTCAAGCTTTCTTGGCTTCGGTTGACATGGAGGAAAAGTGGAGGCGTGATGAAGCGTATCAGCGTGATGAATCGTCTCAGCCTATGAGTGCCAGGGCTGAAATATTCGCGGCTCGATTGAAGCGACGAAGGATCGAGCATAAGCAACCTCTGGATATAAATAAGCATGATTACCCTATTCATAACGGCATCATAATTCTCTACTATGATGTAGACGAACCGGCGCATCTTCCAAAGGCTGTTGGGGCAGTTTCTGAAAAGGATGTCGGTGTAGCTTCCGAGGGAGAGGTCGAAGTAACTTCTGGGAAGAATATTGAAGCAGCTTCTGAAGAGAAAATTGAAGTGGCTGCTAGAGAGAATGTTGAAGCGGATTCTGGGGAGTACATTGAAGCGGTTTCGGATCCTGGAGAGGACATTGTAGCGGCTTCTATGGAGGATTCCAGTGGAGGCGCCATTAACCTTGGCTTTGACGTTGATAACTAGATTTACCACTTTGTTATTTCCTTTAGAAGAATATCTTTTCGCAGCTTAGCTTGCAGATGTTTTCGATATTTCAGTGGTTTTTTGTTTATGTGACTAGAGACAGGGCTTTATCGGATAATAATCTTTTATTCATGTTGCTTTAATAATCTTTTGTTTCCAATTGGATGAATGAATGAAATCTCCTGACTGAGAAATCCAAATCCTCGGAAAAATCTCGTAACACCTTGGAATTTTAGTCGCCACATCCTTTGATAGATTTACAGTAGAGCCTCATACTCGTTCCTCGAATGCCACAACTAGTACCTTGATTTCGAAACGAGTTTTTCCCATTCTATCAAGGCGATGGGGCCGATGGGAAGGCGACACACATAAGTGATGATGTGTTTTCATTTCATGTGACTGGATACCGCTTCCATGATGATATTTATTATGTGTAACCCTAATAATAATAGCTTAAAGTAGGGGATGTAATGGTGAAAATTAAGGATTAGTCCACGAACATGTAACTTCCATTTGGCATTACCCTTGTATATCACATGTGTTGTGCTTCCGTGAACAAGAAATCCAAGAGTCGTATTTGTTAGGTGTGGAGGCTCTTTCTCTAATTAATAGTGCGTGTGACGTGATTGGACACGTCTGAAGAAGTGGATTCAATCCAGGAGTACCACGTGCGCTAGCTTGATGCTTCTTGATTCCGTGAAGGGATTTTTCAAAATTTGAAGAATTATAGGTGGCGAAACTTCTTTCCTGGATCTAAGCACACGATGATTGAGAGGCCGTTTCTTTGTTGAAGCAGGCTGCACTTCAGGACACTTGCCCAAAACCGTGTACTGGCTGCTTGACGATTTCCTTTGGTCGCCTTGCCCTTCCTTTTCCTTTATGTATTCCCTTCTTCGGTGTTTTTGAAAGATACAAGGTGCCTCTTTCGTGGTATTATTTTTCTGGTTTTGAATCAATGGGTAATGATCTTATGAGGGTTTGGGTTTACTCGAGACTTTTCCTTGAGATGATTCAAGAGTAAGAATTTTATTTTAAAGGAACTAATGCTTTGATTAACTGATAAATTGAAACCCTAATTATGAATGCAAGCATTGCAATCATTTTGGAGGAATTAAAAATATTGCATGAAAAGGGAAATTGCTAAAGGAAACACTAAAAGGAATTTTGGAGGAGAGGGCGGCGCGACATCTTAGGTATTGAAGGGTTTCAGCCACCAGACGTGTATTACTACGCCTTCTAGCTTGTCAGTATTGATGAGCTTGCAGTAACCTCCCAAAATAATCTCTGCTACTAGGTACGGCTCGTCTTTCCCTTCTGTAGAATTGGACAGAGCAGGCTGAGCCACAACTCTCACCACCATATCTCCAACTTGGAATGGGTTTGGGCGTTGCACCATTACTTTCCTAGATTCCTCATCTTTTACTGTAACAGCTTTTAAACTCTTGATAAAATACTTGAAAGGACCAGCATGTCATTCACATCTCCTAGTGACGGCCGGGTTAATAATCGGATCGAGTCCCCAAGCCTTGGCAGGAGGAGGAATGACTGGTTGCAAAAAAGGTTGTTCAATAAAACTTACTTGTGTATGGAATCTGTGAACAAATGTTGATACCTCTCTCCAGGAAGTGTTGTCACATTCGTGAGTTGTTGATACGGCAACGAATAGTCTTTAGGATCGGACGGCTTGTTGGATACCCTTTCAGGTATAGATACTAGTAAAGGACATACTCCTAGCTTCGCCTTGTTATCGTGTATCCATGAGCGCCCCAGGATCATATCATAGTTTGGGTACTCTTTAACCACATGAAATTTGGCGTGTGTTAGAGTATCACCCACCTTGATTTCGAGATTGATGTACCCGTAAGCATATCTGGATTTTCCTTCTGAGTTTTTGATTATGGTTGGGTAGTGAACCGCTTCCTGCTTTGAAATCTTTGCAGCTCTCAGAGTCTTGACAATGACACTATTGAAATTAGAGGATGCATCAATCAGTGTGCTGTAAAACTCAACATCCTTCAAGTGAGCGGTGGTTAGGAGTCCCCAGTTGCATCTATTAGTCGCGCTTCCCAGGAAAGATTGAGGTTTGGGATCGGCTTCCCTGACTGGAAACAGACGCTTGTCTGATACAACACGGTTGAAGGCTCTAAACATGTCTTGACACTGCGCCTTGGAGAAATACAGAATTTCACATAAATGCTCCATCATAGACTGCACGGTTTTGTGGACGGAGTCCCTAGAAATCATGCAGCTCCTGACAGGAAGGGGGTCTCTGTGAACTCCTTCATTTCCTAATTAAAGTTCTCCCGCATCCATATTCTCTTTGAAAATGCGTTTCAATTTTTTGCAGTCACTGGTTGGGTGATTGACAAACCTATGGTAACGATAATATTTGGGATTTGCCATCTTTTCTTCGGTTGGCGGACGTCTGAGGGGAGGTAGCTTGATAGCGTCATCTTGAATCCATGCTTGTAGGAGTTCAATTACTTCTTCAATCGGAAACGGGAAGGTTAGAGCAGCCACTCCAGTTTCTTGTTGTTGTGCAGGCGTCTTAGCCGTAGCTTTTAGGGTTTGAGCTGTCTGTTGTGCTGGTAACGCACGTTTGGATTGTTGTTCTGCAGCTGGAGCCTTTCTTTTTCCTCCCTCACTTACCACGCTTACAGAGGGTTGAGTGTTGTATTGTTTGTTGATGAGGCGTTTGTTCCCTCGAGTGCATCTTCATTCCTGGCGGGCCGGGTTCTCTCTAGCAAGGCTGGTGATATTGTGGCCGATCGCTTAGCAGCTTCATGAAGTTCGGAGAATGTTTGGAAACGCAGGTTCTCCAGCAAAGCGCGATAGACGGGTACCATGCCATTAATGCATAACTCCACCAATTTATGCTCAGCTACATTTGGATCATGAAAATCTAGCGCTTGAATCATGAATCTCTTGACATAATCATTTGGATGTTCATTGTTTCGCTGAAACATCCTTTCCAAGTATGATAAAGTGATTTGCTCAGACACAAAGAAATATTTCTTGTAGAAAGCGGTAACCATTTCACACCAATTGGCTATGATGTTTGGTGCGATGTTGTTGTACCAGGTGTACACCCTTCCAGTGTTTGATTTTGAGAATTCTTTCAGGCGGAGAACGTGGTTGTATTCATGCTCCCCTAGTGATTCCAAAAAACGAGAGATGTGTTCACGAGCGTTACCACTACCATCGTAAAGGGATAACTGGGGAGAATAATATCCTCTTGGAATGGGAATTCTTTGCACGTCAGGAGGATAAGGAGGTTGATGCTGATGAATGGTGGATGGATTTTCCCTGCCTCGATTATGGAGAAGGCGCTCCAGGTCCTCCCGTGTGATAAAGTTGGAATGTTGATTCCTTTCTGATGGTCGTTCAGGAGCTATACGAACTTCTTCATCCATAAAGATACGCCCTGCTGAAGTACTCGCGCCGGGTGTCATGAAAGTGTTCCTTGTCTGCTCCATTTGGGGTCGACACGGTTCCGGTGGTAATATTTATGTTAGCGTCTTGAGAAAAGTGAGTACCTCCTTCTGAGTTGTAGCCATGTCCGTCTGAGCTTTGGCAAGAACTTCCTGTCTCTCCATTAAATTAGCAATGGTAATAGGAGGTGGGTTTCCTCTGGCTCCTCCAGTTTATCGCCCTAAGAAGAAAGGGTGGCAGCTCTGATGACGATTGGAGGTGTCATGCTCGAAGAAATATTAGGAGTATCAGCAGTTATGGCTCTGGTAATAGGAGGCGTCACGCCAGAGGGGATGCTTCCGGCGCTGTTGGTGTTGGTGCTAGAGGATGTAACACCATGCAATGTGTTGACTGTGCTGGAAGGTAGTACATTGGTGTTAACGGTAGGGATATTGGCACCAGGAAGTTATTAGCGCCAGTAGCATCAGGGTTGGTCACTGACCCAGAACTAAGATCTACCATCTTGAATTTGAGAAAATTGAAATAAAATTTAAAATTGATCTTGCAACCGAGAGATTAATCTCCCACTGTGGTCGCCAGTTGTTTTGGGGTAAAAATTGATTCTGTTGTTTTTGGTAAATTTGGGCGTGTTGATGAGAAACGAATCTAAAACCTAAACAAATGCACTGCACGGGAGTACTTTAGATTCGAGAGATCAATCTGCACAATCCTGGCATAAACCAAGAAATGTACAATTTCTAGTCTTGCTTCGGTCACAAAATGAAGGAGAAGGGTTGATCTTAGGGAGGGAAGCGAAGAAGGTGTTGAGATCAGAGTGGTTAACTTTGAAGGTGTGGTTATTTTATGACTTGTATCAGAATATATAACTAGCTTGCGTAATGTAAGCTATCAGTTCTTGGTGTTTTTTCAGGAAACTTATGTTGATAACCAAAACTCTGTCGTCGGTTGAAATAGGTTGAAAACCTATTTATATAGTCATAGTTGCACGCACCCTGATCTCATAGGAAATGGGAGTAGTTGAGTGATGGAGAAGTTGGTATCGTGTAAAAATGTTCAAAACCACGTCTTACTATGAGAGAATACGGTTAGTTTACACCTACTGCTTCTCCGCTACCACTAATTGTCCGCTTTTCCTGACACTTTCTTATAATGGCTGTGTTGCACATCGCACGTTGTAAACCGCCAGACCAATACCCCGATGAACATCCCCTATTTTGTGATATGTTTGATGTCTCGAGTATTTTTATGGAAAAATATGCAGCATGTTGTTGAGTGGGTCTTGTGTGGGAGACCAACGAGACAAGTCATGAGACTTGCCGCAAAGAATATCATGTGATGCTATTAGGTTAAATAATTGAGTTATTTGTGAAGCCGATATTCGTACAATATCGTATATATTCGATGCATGTAAAGCATCGCTTTTAAGCAAGCATCTCAAAATAATCGATGCATGTAAAGCATCGTTGTATAAAGCTCGCTTAAATCAGTCGCAGAGCTTAATGTCTTAAAAGGAGCATGACCAACCATTTTCAGGAAACTGTCAGGAGCCATTCTCGCGCGCCAAAGGCTGGTCGGTCGGCCTCTATAGGACAGTGATGGCTGTAGACTATGGTGACATCTTATTGGTCGCCTAAGATTTAATCTAGGCCGGTTAATTCGGCTGGCAAAGTTGGACGACCGAGATGAATTGCAACAGTTAATGGCTGCCTTAAAATTTATGTAAACAGCGCGGCCTTCCCCTTTTGGTTGATCGTTTGGGATCCATATGGGGAGGTCGTGGCTTGGACAATGTGGCTCATGGAAGGGGAGTAGCCATTGATTATGGCCACACCTTGTTGTCCACCTAAAATGGGAGTTAGGCCGGCCAATTCATCTGGAGAAGTTGGGCGTCCGAGATGGTTTGCGGCAGTTAATGGCTGTCGTTGATTTATTTAGGTTTTAAAAAGACGTGTGGCCAACCTATTTTGGGCTAGCGGTTTTTGGTGTTAGCCGTGTGTTGGGAGTCGTTCGAGCGACCAGCACAATAGCCGGGCCGCTGGTGAACATATCCGCATCTTGCCCATTGATTGATATTAAATCTAGGCCAGTCAATTCGGCTGGCGAAGTTGGGCGGCCAAGATCGTTTTGCGGAAGTAATGTAATGCCGCTTAATAAAATTAAGGTTTTGTAACTCGTGTGGCCAACTGTTTTGGCAAACGTTTAGTGGCTTCACTTGGGAGTTGGAGAGATGCCGATCAGTTAAGGCATTAGTGGGCCCGTCGGTGTGCACGGTGGTGCTTGTCCGGCCACGTTAGGAGGTGGCTAGGTTTGATAAATTGAGTGGCCAAATCGTGTGGTCGTGATCATTTTTTGAGACTGACATGGCAAGTCTATATTAGATTCCTTAAGTCTTGCTTCGGTCACAAAGTGAAGGAGAAAGGTTGATCTTAGGGAGGGAAGCGAAGAAGGGGTCCTGTTATTAGGAGGGAAACAATCGATAAGAGGAGGGAAAGAATTTGGCCAAATTCTAGTCAATGTGCGTTCAAACTCAGATACAAAGAAAATAAGTAAGTATTTTCAATATTCCCAACCTACCCACACGAACCTTTAACCGTTCTCAATCCTTCTTTCTAAGAATCCATCGTATTCTTGTTTCTCTTCGTCCATAAAAAATAATCCTAACCCTTAAAAAATCCTATTAGAACACAGAGATTATTGGCTATTTTTTTACTGTAGTTACCTATGTTTGTTGGCATCGCTCCTGATTAGTAAGAACTTCCTAGTTAATACTTCTCTTTTTACAGGCGTTAATTTTTTGTTTTTTTTGTTTTTGTGTGCAATGTATCTGTAACGGTGTTGAGGTTTTACTTCATTTGTTTCTGCTAGCATACTAAGCATAATTTAGTTACATTCTATTAACATGAGGGGATGTTGATTAGTGAGAAGGGAATTATATTTTATACAAACTATAAATTTGCAGACGTATGACTGTACTCTAACTATTCTTCATTGATCACTTTTGTTTTGGAATATGTTATACTAATTTTATATTCCAGTGATGTTGTCCGTATAAAACACGAGAATGAATTTGTGGGATTCGTGGAAAATTTTGAAAAGAGCACAACACAAACAATGCATGAGCATATGGAGTACCCAATGTTAAAAGAAATTTGAAACTTTAAGTCAGCTGAGATGGTTAAAAATGATTTTCCTTGTGACCATGTCAAGCGGAAAACACTGGGAATTCCATGTGCATGTGAGTTGTTAGCGATGATGTTATGCTCACTTCTGGTAGTTGCATTTTTACTATAATCTCCTGCTATAAGAGAAATATTAATATAGTCTCTCTGTACTTTTGGAGCAGGATCATAAGTAAATGTTTGAAACATTAAGCCCGTGTGCAATGATTAATCTGCTTAGGCAAGCATGAAATCCTAAGAGGACATGAACGCGACTGGAGCTAGTTAAGATTAGATCTGATTTACATCTAGAATCCATGTTGTACATGCGTGTACTGAAATAAGTAACCGACTCCATTTGGTATATGATTTCAGATGGCAGCAAATCCCTTTTTGACATCTTATTATACATCCCGTTATGGTTTGTTATCAAAGATGCATTTGAAGGAATGCTATGATTTCTATCATGTTCTTCACACCGGGTTCTCTTTTATTACAGTTGCAAAGAATTTTTTATTTATTTTTTTTGCATCGCAAGATTTGTCGTTGGGGAGAAGAAGTAACTATAAGACTTTTTATTCCTTAGTTGGGACTTGTTTGGTTAGTAAATCACAATTAATGTCAAGGGTATTATAGATATTTTATTATTTTATAAAGAAGTCGATCCCTCCTCAGAATTTCTATTTCCCTCCTCATAATCTTTCCCTCCTCGTATCGATTCTTTCCCTCCTAATAACAGGACTCCGAAGAAGGTGTTGATATCAGAGTGGTTAACTTTGGAGCTAGTATCAACAAAGTCCTACCAGAAATCAGAAAACAAGAAATAAAGAGGAGATGCGGCGAATAGGAGCAGCAACAAGAGGAGGCGTCCTTACTGATTCAGAGAATGAAGGAGTTGTTCAATCGATTTCTACAGAGCGTGTGATACGGTTTTGCCTCCAGAGGAAAGAGTACCCGGCTTCTCCCATGGTATGCATACACGTATGCGTACTGGTTGGTTTGTAAAGTCCATGAACCTGGTATGCGAACATGGTACGCGTACTGGCGTAAGGTTCAGGTCCGGAATTTTCTGCTGAGTTTAGATGGTATGTGTGCAAGTTCGCGTACTGGCGAAACCCAAACTTGGTCCAGCTACTTAGGTATGTGTACCCGTATGCATATTGTTAGAGCACTGCTCGGTCGGACTCGCAAGCGTTGCTATCTCAAGCTTGTTTGTCAATGTTAGTGATCAAAACTATAAGTCTTGATTTCTAGTCTACTTATAGTAGTGTCTCGGACAAGGATAGATTGTGTAGTTGAGCATTAGACTTCAAGGCGTTCATCAATTAAAGACGAAGAACTACTAACGAGAGCTTGTGGAACTTCATCAATAAAAAGTATGTGGAGACCAAAACTCATCTATCACTTGGAAAGTCTATTTGTACTTTGTCTCCTATATTGAGACAAAAGTCGTATTAATATATAGTATTCGATTATGACATTTGAGATTTCGAGCTGAGTTTAACTCGTTTACATATTTCTCGAAATATGTGTTGGTAAGCTTACGCTTCAACCAAGTTCATCTTATATTCTTGGCGAAAGTCAACAGATGATCATGTGAAAATTGCCTAGTAACATCTTACATGGTTTGTGTGATATAATCATTTGGTGTAGACTTGGAATGTTTCGTTATGATTATTTCAATAACTTGAAAATTGCTTTGATGCCAATAATGTGTGAAAACGGCTATTGTCATCCTTTAAGAAAGTTTCAATGATTGAAATAGAGTTTAGAAATATTGGATTATGAACATTGTATGCATTCTTGCATGTATGTGATGCATGACCGGAACTATAGTATGCATACCCGTATGCGTACTTGTAGTTTTGGAATTACGGGTACCAAGTACACATACCGGTACATGTACTTGCGTAAAGTATAGGTCCGAGAATTTCTGCTGAGTTTTGGAAGTGTGCCAAGGTATGCGTACACGTTCGCATACTGGCGAACCCAAACTCAGACCGGCTACTTAGGTATGCGAACACGTATGCAAACTTGAGTGGTTAAAGTTCTAAAATCGGTTTGCTCATGAACTAATACATTTATATATTAATGCATTCTTTGCAAACCGTGGCTATAATGTTCATGAATTGATTCGAGTGAATCAAACCGATTTTGCTTCAATTGTGTTCTTGTATACTTCTACAAGAATATAGCAATTGAACAACTCTATAACTAGTTTCATTTGAGGCATTTGAACTAGTTGTGGTTAAGATGAATAAGGTTGATATGATAGTGTTCATATAGTTAACCTCGGTTAACTACTGTTGAGCTAACATGGTGTACACATTTAAGTATGGTTACTCAAACCTAAATGAGGGTACATTTCATTTGTGTATAACAAGCTAAGTTCAATCTAACGGTTAAAAGATATTAGCTTGAGTCTAATTAGGTTTTCATCTAACGGTGAATATTGAATGCTTTGTTACCAAGGTAACTTAGATTTCAAAACCTTATTTGAAACTATATAAGGGAGAACTCTAGGAACTGGGAAACCTAATCCCCACACCTCCTGTTGGATACTAGTTGTGACTAGAGTCAATTCTCCTTTAACCTTAGGTTTTTCACGAAACCCTGTAGGTTAACGACTTAAAGCCTTCATTGGGATTGTGAAGCCAGACCCAACTATTTTCTCTGTATTTGGGTGTTTTGATCTTACTTCTACTATCGTGATTGAATATTATCTTTGTTAAGATTTGCTTGAGATTTATCTCCGATAGGTAAGATTAAAAGTAGTCACAAACATATTTGTCTCATCGTTTGTGATTCCACAATATCTTGTTTCGCTACCATACGATTAAGATTATTGTCACGTGATTGATTATACTAGGCTATTCTTCGGTAATATAAGTATGGTTTATCAATTGGTTCTTGTGCACCTTGATTTATCAAAAGAATAAACAAAACTCGTAGGTATTTCTGTGGGAGACAAATTTATCTATTCCAATAGACTTTTCTGTGTGAGACAGATTTGTTTATCAAGTCTTCGACTTTGGGTCGTAACAACTCTTGGTTGTGGGTGAGATCAGCTAAGGGAATCAAGTGCGTGGAATCCTTCTTTGGTTCAGAGACGTAAGGAGCGCAACTGTACCTTGATTAGTGTGAGATTGATTAAGGCTCAACCCAGTCTGAAGTTCGTTGGTAGTAGGCTAGTGTCTGTAGCGGCTTAATACATCTTGGTGTTCAAAGATGGACCAGGTCCCGGGGTTTTTCTGTATTTGTGGTTTTCCTCGTTAACAAAATTCTGGTGTCTGTGTTATTTCTTTTCCGCTTTATATTTTGTTTTATAATAGAAATATCACAGGTTGTGCATTAAGATCAATCAATTAGATAATCCAACCTTTGGTTGTTGATTTTAATTGATTGACACTTGAACATTGGTCTTTGGTACCGTTCAAGTTGTTTCACATTATAATCACGCTCACGGATTTCTATCTGTTTGATTTGTTGATTACATTGTGAAACAGAGATATAAAACTCTTTAATATATTTTTCTCTAGATTGAGTCCGACTGTCTAGTTGATTCTCTTGAAAGTATATTGGAGTTTGTCTATTCATATTTTCGAACGAAATATTGGGTGTGGTTATTAGACCCTCGCTTTTTCAATTGGTATCAGAGCAGGCAAACACGTTAAAGACCTCATAAGTCTGTGTTTGTAGCAATCTGACTATTATGGACGAGTTTATCTCTATAAACGTACTAGGTCAGAAATCACCAGATGATTTTCAAAACTTGAATTCACCTGAGAGGACTGTCACATCTAAGTCAATATCTAAACATTCTCTGAATATAGAAACTGTTGATTGGGAAACACGCCTAGAAGAACAGTTGGATGAACTTTCTGATGAAGGTGATTCAGATATTGATAGAGATGTTGATGAGGAAGTCTCCGTGTATGTTAAGTTTTTGGATTCGTTGAAAATTAAGAAGATTACAACTTCTCATGGCACACCTCTTCTGAGTCCTCTCTGTCGAGAAAACAAGAAATTGAAAAGGATTTACGGAGGTCTTTATGGTTGGAATCACTCTTGCGAATCGGTCCTCAAAGATTCCGAGGAAAACCTGAGCAGAAAGTCACTTGAATGTGATAATATTTTTGAAAAATACTTGTTAGAAGAGAAACTTGCAAAAACTGAAGCAAGAATTAACTCCCAGCAAACAAGTTTTGATGACAGAGAAAGCACTTTTCTCGCTCGAGAAAAATGCCTTGAGGCTGATTTAGCTGCTGCTCTTGATAAAATCAAGATGTTGGAAGATGACTTGAAAAAGTTCAACACTAGTTCAAGCAAATTAACCACTATGTTAGGAACAAGTAAAAATCATCGTGATACACGGGGATTGGGCTATAAGGGAATAGATGCTCCAAGTATTAGTAAAGAGGTAAAATTGGTCAACGCTAGTGATTCTTCTCAACAAAAGGTTTCCGCTGATGACAAAAGTGAAATACCTTCACCAACAGTTAAAGTTCGAAAGAGCAGTGTATATCAACCTCCAAAGTCAGCACACACGGATCGAGGTAAGCACATTCCTTATGTTTGCCACTATTGCGGAAATAAAGGTCACCAGGAAATGAGATGTCGTTTCCGTATAAGGAATGAGAATTTTCATGATATTCTTGTTTGGGCATCACAAGAAGTTGTAAAACCAAGATCATAAGTTAAGACTAATCCCCTTAACGTTACAGGTTGTAACTGTCCAACCTTAAGTCAAAGGAATCAGTGCTGTGATAAACCTAGATTTGCCAATAAACGTCATAAAAATCTTTTCCATAATCGTAATGGTTATCAAAAGGATTACTTTGTAAAGACGAAGACAAGATATGATTCTCGGAAGAAAGTAATGGGAACAAGGTTCTGGTTATTCCTAAACGCACTCAGAAGTGGATACCAAAGTAAGTCAATGATGTTTTGAGTGTGAAAAAGAATGATCTCCTAGAAAATTCCATGACTATGGAGAAGGCAATATCCATGATGTTGGAACTTAAAAATTTCTTTGGAAAGATGGATTTGGATGTGAAAGGTTCTAAAAGCGATCTCCTTCATGATAATACAAAAGTCACTTGTGGTGAGCAAGACATTGTTTACCTCAACACAACTTGATTGTGTTGTAAGTGCATCTTTACCAAGGGATTCCCTGTTATGAATACGGTGATGGAAGCACGATAATTAGGGGGCACATATTATGTTTGATAAGGCAGTAGAATTCGATTGGGTTTTCTAAAAATGCATGTCTATAAACTTGAGCAAGATTTGTGTTTTTATTATTTTCTTAGAGTACTTATAATGATACATGTACCTTGATTATCATTCATTTCTACCTAACTTGATATGTGTTTAAGGTTCTAAAATGTTTAGGTTTGAATATAGTAGTTCGGGATGTTTGGACTTCATGGTACACATACCATGTATGCATACCATCATTTAAATTCAAAATCCAGGGATTTTAGTACGCAAACCCGTTTGCATACTGCCCCAGGTAGGGCTGCCAATGGGTACCCGATTACCCGGAACCCAACCGGACCCGGGTGTGTCGGGTCCGGTTCCGGGTCCTAAGATTGGACCTGTTAGCAAAATCAATACCCGGCGGGTAGACCCATTAGGAACCGATAAGTTTTCGGGTCCTAACGGGTATTACCTGCCGGGTATCTGGTACCCGAATATGTATCTTTTATATGTTATTTTTACTTAAAATAGAACGGTTTTATATAATTTCACTTAAATTTTTTTCATTGATCCTTTATTTTCTTATGTTTAATCTTAATTAGAACATTTACATGAATATAATTTTATATAAAAATTATTAGATTCAAGCTAATATAACAAATATAAAAATAGATTATCGAAATAGTTGATTTTAGAGGACCCGATAAATACCCGGACCCGACGGGTATTTAAGAATTTTATCGGGTCTGGTTCCGAATCCATCAATTTAGGAACCGTACCCGGAACCGGTAGGACCCAGAACCGATTAAAATTAACGGTTCCGGTTCCGGATACTATACTACCGGACCCGATAGGACCCGTTGGCACCCTAGCCCCAGGTCACGAAATTTCGTTTGCAAACCCATATGCATACTAGCCTGTAGACGTCGATATTCGATAAACTTTTTTTGACCTTAACTTCTTCGTTCGAACTCGGAATGACCTCATTCTTTTTGAATTCTCTTCCTATTTGAATTCTCTTCAAATTGGAGATGAGAATTCCTAAATTTGGATGAGTTAAGATTGGTCTTCGTCCTGTTTCTTGTTTTTGAGTGTTTTGCTCCATTTCGTCGCACTTGTTCCACTTTTCTTGGACTTGGGCACTTGGATTCTTGGAGTAATTCTATTCTAAGCTCATTTGTAGCTTTTACAAGAATGTTTTTGGTGAATCACAAAGAAGGAAGTCCAAGGATGGGCAAGTACGCATTGCTATGGGATTCTTGAATGTTCACAATCATCTTATGTGAACTATGGTGCATGGTTGTTAATGACTTTGTATGTTTTTCTTTGTTAAGAAAATATTTTTATACGCCTTTGGTAGCTATTCTTGGTGTAAATCCGTGCGAAAAAGATTGATTCTACCTTCAAAGGGCAACTGATTTGTAGTATTAATCTTTATGGGTTTTATATATTACAAATTGTTATGGGATATGTTGTTTACGTCCGTGAACCTTGACCATCCCATATTTTTCAAAAGTTAACTCTATTATATGTCGGTATGAAAGTATTGATAAAAGATAGAATGAACTTTTGACTACAAAAATTAAGCTTATTATGTCATTATGAGAATATTGATGGAAGATAGGATGAACTTTTGTTTACAAATATTAAGTCTATTATATGTCATTGTGCAAATAGTGATAAAATAGAATGAATCTTTGATTACTCCGCGGTATTGGTCTTTCCCTGATCCACATCTTTGTGTATGTATTGTGCGGCTCCGTAAGTTCTCTTATGTTGAGAATGGCCAATTGAATTGATCATTTTCCTTGTGGTTAATTCAATTGATATTTTTGGATACAAATTCATGTTTCATGTTATTTGTTAATGTCCAAAGAAATCCTTATTTTCTTGTAAAACTAAGCTCGCTCTTGTTGTTCTTTCGGGAATGACATTTTAATTGAACTTGTGCTTAATTGCCAAATCTTTGTGGGGAGTGCGGATGTGGAATATTGTAGGAGTTATCTTGTATCTTTATAAACTCCTTGATGAATACACTAAGTTTCGACTATGTGAAATCATCGAAACAAGTTGGTATGTTGTTCTCTTTTAGTCATGAAGTATCTCTATGAAAATTTCATGAGGATCCCACTAGTTTTCGTACCTTTGCAAATTTATATTGACAAAAAGGGGGAGAATTAATGTGTAGTTCACACTACAAATACATATGGTTTACGGGTCATTATGTAAGGGGGAGTGGTTTTCATTGTGAGATGAAGTATTGAATAAGGGGGAGCGATACATATAACCATAGTATTGTTGTCAAAGTTGTGATACAATTGGACTTTGATGTTGTGTAATAATACTATGACACTGTATAACAATGATTGAGAGCAACTGTTTTCTCATTGTTATAGCTACGAATCTTCAACAACTATGATGCTAAGTTGAACACATTTAGAATCATTGGAGTACTTGGAAGTGACGACGATTTCGAGTAATGTTGAAGAACCAAGGAGATCAAGCATTTGTATGAGAATATACAAAGTTTATTTATTTTGTAATCCATATGTATTGATAGTTTTGTCATTAAAATTGACAAGGGGGAGATTGTTAGAGCACTTCTCGGTCGAACTCTCAAGCGTTGCTATCTCAAGCTTGTTTCTCAATGTTAGTGATCAAAACTATAAGTCTTGATTTCTAGTCTACTTATAGTAGTGTCTCGGACAAGGATAGATTGTGTAGTTGAGCATTAGACTTCACGGCGTTCATCAATTGAAGACGAAGAACTACTAAAGAGAGCTTGTGGAACTCCATCAACAAAAGGTATGTGGAGACTAAAACTCATCTATCACTTGGAAAGTATATTTCTACTTTATCTCCTGTATTGAGACAAAAGTCGTATTACTATATAGTATTCGATTATGCACATTTGAGATTTCAAGCTAAGTTTAACTCGCTTACATATTTCTCGAAATATGCGTTGGTAAGCTTTCGCTTCAACCAAGTTCATCTTATATTCTTGATGGAAGTCAAAATATGATCATGTGAAAATTGCTGAGTAACATCTTACATGGTTTGTGTGATACAATCATTTGGTGTAGACTTGGAATGTTTCGTTATGATTACTTCAATAACTTGAAAATTGATTTGATGCTAATAGTGTGTGAAAACGGCTATTGTCATCCTCTAAGAAAGTTTCAATGATTGAAATAGAGTTTAGAACTATTGGATTATGAACATAGTATGCATTCTTGCATGTATGTGATCCAAGACCGGAACTATAGTATGCATACCCGTATGCGTACATGTAGTTGTGGAATTCCGGATACCAAGCACACATACTGGTACGCGTACTTGCGTAAGGTATAGGTCCGGGAATTTTTGTTGGGTTTAGGAAGTGTACTAAGGTATGTGTACCCGTTCGCATACTGGCGAACCCAAACTCAGACCGGCTACTTAGGTATGCGAACACGTATGCAAACTTGAGTGGTTAAAGTTCTAAAATAGGTTTGCTCATGAACTAATACATTTATATATTAAGGAATGCATTATTTTCAAACCGTGGCTATAATGTTCATGAATTGAGTTGAGTGAATCAAACCGATTTTGCTTCAATTGTGTTCTTGTATACTTCTATGAGAATATAACAATTGAACAACTCTATAACTAGTTTCATTTGAGTCATTTGAACTAGTTGTGGTTAAGATGAATAAGGTTTATATGAGAGTGTTCATATAGCTAACCTCGGTTAACTACTGTTGAGCCAACATGGTGTACGCGTTTAGGTACGGTTACTCAAACCTAAATGAGGGTACATTTCATTTGTGTATAACAAGCTAAGTTCAATCTAACGGTTGAAATATATTAGCTTGAGTCTAATTAGGTTTTCATCTAACGATGAATATTGAATGCTTTGTTACCAAGGTAACTTAGATTGCAAACCTTGATTTGAAAACTATATAAGGGAGAACTCTAACAACTGGGAAATAACTTAGATTGCAAACCCTGATTTGAAAACTATATAAGGGAGAACTCTAACAACTGGGAAACCTAATCCCCACACCTCTTGTGTGATACTAGTTACGACTAGAGTCGATTCTCCTATAACCTTAGGTTTTTCACGAAACCCTGTAGGTTAACGACTTAAAGACTTCATTGGAATTATGAAGACAAACCCAACTATTTTCTCTGTAGTTGTGTGTTCTGATCTTACTTCTACTATCGTAATTGAGTATTATCTTTGCTAATATTTGCTTGAGAATTATCTCCGATAGGTAAGATTAAAAGTAGTCACAAACATCTTCGTCTCATCGTTTGTGATTCCACAATATCTTGTTTCACTACCATACGATTAAGATTATTGTGAGGTGATTGATAATACTAGGCTATTCTTCGGGAAAATAAGTCTGGTTTATCAATTGGTTCTTGTGCACCTTTTTATCAAAAGATGAAAAAAAAAACTCGTAGATATTTCTGTGGGAGACAGATTTATATATTCCAATAGACTTTTCTATGTGAGACGGATTTGTTTATCAAGTCTTCGACTTTGGGTCGTAGCAACTCTTAGTTGTGGGTGAGATCAGATAAGGGAATCAAGTACGTGGAATCCTGCTGGGGTTCAGAGACGTAAGGAGCGCAACTGTACCTTGATCAGCGTGAGATTGATTAGGGCTCAACCCAGTCCGAAGTTCATTGGTAGTAGGCTAGTGTATGTAGTGGCTTAATACAGTGTGGTGTTCAAAGCTGGATCAGGTCCCGGGGTTTTTCTGCATTTGCGGTTTTCCTCGTTAACAAAATTCTGGTGTCTGTGTTATATATTTCTTTTCCGCATTATATTTTGTTATATAATAGAAATATCACAGGTTGTGCATTAAGATCAATTAATTAGATAATCCAACCTTTGGTTGTTGATTTAAATTGATTGACCCTTGAACATTGGTCTTTGGTACCGTTCAAGTTGTTTCACATAATAATCAGGCTCGCGGATTTCTATCTGTTAGATTTACTGAGTACATTGTGAAATAAAGATATAAATCTCTTTGATATACTTTTATCTAGATTAAGTCTGACTGTCTAGTTAATTCTCTTGAGAGTATATTGGAGTTTGTCTATTCAGATTGCTGAACGAAATATTGAGTGTGGTTGTTAGACCTCCGTTTTTTCACATATCTAAGTGGATGGTGTTCTAAAATCGGGTTGTTCATGAACTAATACATTTATATAATAAGGAATGCAATCTTTTGCAAACCGTGGCTATAATATTCATTACTTGATTCGAGTGAATCAAAATCGATTTTGCTTCAATTGTGTCTTGTACACTTCTATGAGAATATAAACAATTGAAAAACTCTAGAACAAGTTTCATTTGAGTCATTTGAACTAGTTATGGTTAAGATGAATAAGGTTGATATGAAAGTGTTCATATGGCTAACTTCGTTTAACTATTGTTGAGCCAACAAGGTGTACACGTTTAGGTACGGTTACTCATATCTAAATGAAGGTACATTTCATTTGTGTGTACACATTTAGGTATATTAGCTTGAGTCTAATCAGGTTTTCATCTAACGGTGAATATTGAATTCTTTGTTACCAAGGTAACATTGATTGCAAACCCTGATTTGAAGACTATATAAAGGAGAACTCTAGCAACTGGGAAACCTAATCCCCACACCTCCTGTGTGATACTAGTAGCGACTAGAGTCGGTTCTCCTTTAACCTTAGGTTTTTCACTAAACCTTGTAGATTAACGACTTAAAGACTTCATTGGGATTGTGAATCCAGGAACCAACTTTATTCTATGTGGTTGCGTGATCTGATCATGCATTTTCTATCGTATTGGGTACTATCTTCTCTAAGATTGGCTCGAGATTTAATCTCCAATAGGCAAGATAAAAAGTAGTCACAAACATCTTCGTCTCATCGTTTGTGATTCCACAATATCTTGTTTCGCCACCATACGATTAAGATTATTGGTTGATTGATATTTCTAGGCTGTTCTTCGGGAATATAAGTCCGGTATATCAATTGGTTCATGTTCACCTTGATTTATCAAAATACGGAACAAAACTCATAGGTTTATCTGTGGGAGACAAATTTATCTATACAATGGACTTTTTTTTTGTGTGAGACAGATTTGTTTATCAAGTCTTCGACTTTGGGTCGTAGTAACTCTTAGTTGTGGGTGAGATCAGCTAAGGGAATCAAGTCCGTAGATTCCTGTTGGGATTCAGAGACGTAAGGAGCGCAACTGCACCTTGATCAGTGTGAGATTGGTTATGGCTCAACTACATTTCAGTCTGAAGTTAACTTGGAGTAGGCTAGTGTCCGTAGAGGCTTAATACTGTTTGGTGTTCAAATCTGGACTAGGTCCCGGGGTTTTTCCTGTATTTGCGGTTTCCTCATTAACAAAATTTTTGGTGTCTGTGTTATTTCTTTTCCGCATTATATTTTGTTAAACTAAAAGAAATATCAAAGGTTATGCGTAGTTCAATCAATTAAAGAATCCAACCTCTGGTTGTTGATTATATTGATTGACACTTGAACATTGGTCTTTGGTACCGTTCAAGTTGTTTCACATAATAATCAGGCTCACGGATTCTATCTGTTTTATTTGCTGATTACATTATGAAACATATATACTACTCTTGGATATATTTCCATTGATTGAGTCTGGCTGTCTTGTTGATTCTCTTGGAATTATATTGGAGTTTGTCCATACAGATTGTTAAGAGAAATATTGGGTGTGGTTGTTAGACCCTCGCTTTTTCAGTTAGATTGAAATCTCTATAGCTTGCAGCTGAAAAGCAACATCGAATTAGAGAAGCATTTTCTTCTCGAGTGAAGCGAGCACTAGCCACTCATGTTGTGCTAGCACTAGGCATGTTGAAATGAATTTGAAGTTGAGATGGTGTGAGTTGAAATTAATTTGAACTTGGGTATTTATGGACGGGGAAATTGTAGTTGTCGGATGAGGAATTGCTGAGCGATGATATACTCAGCGAGTGACAGCATGACTATCGTTGGTGCTGAACAGACCAACGAGCGATCGTTTGACCATATAACGATGGAAATTTTATCGGTTGGTACACACTCTCTCGTATATTCCTAAGTGATATATTTGAAACTTAGACACATTTGTTTGTCGCTTTGCCATACCCATAGTGGGTGCTAAAGTGGCAAAATGAGGAGCTTGACATGTGCATAGGAATAAGCCTAATAGGGACCATTTTTTTTTTGTGTGTGTATGTTTTAATGGAATCTATGTTACATAATTATAATTAGTATCGTTCTTAAAACATTGTTGTTATTCATCACAAATTTAGTAGAGTTTATAAATCATTAGTACCGAATATTTAATCAGTTATAAATATTAATTTGCTTGGCTTTTTTTTATTGATCGGAAGAAAAAGAAGATACTAATTTGCTTGGGAAGGTATCACTTTATTAGTGAGGATGTTTTATAGTCTGTGGGATTTGGTACACCTCTAATCAAATTGGTACTCATTCGTAGCATTTGAAATTGAGATGGAAGTTATAAATGCATCCTAGTCAATGCAAAATGTCTAATTATTTTTGTTGTACTATGAATGAATGCTGGTAAAGCAGAGACATTATGAGAGAATTATTTCACTTTTATAAGTCATGTCTAACATTTAATCAACAAAGTCATTCTCTTTACCAAGTTATAGAACCAAAATAACATGTGATTTAATCCGAGATAAAAATGTAGGGGTACCAAAATACACCACCTCAAAGCATAATTACATAACTAAGAGTTATGGTATTCTACAAGAACAACTTAATGATCCTTGACAATATGTATATAGAGTTTATATCTCTATCTCTTCTCAATATGAAAGTCTAGTCAAATGAGTTTGTGAACCTGATTGTTAAGAAGAGTACTTGGACGATCCCAAATATCAATATCCAAGATCAATCTAGTCGTATCCCAATATTTAGATCTGAATTCTGCTAAGTATGAAACTTGTTATCTATCTTTCAAAATACAAATTCTACAAGAAAAAAGTCTCATAATCGTTCTTAATTATATAGACATATCTACTAGAATTGAGTACATACTACTTGTGTAAATCCTATTATAAAGATAAACAATATAATGCGGAAAAGGGAAAACACAAGTCACCAGAAGTTTTGTTAACGAGAAAACCTCAACAACAGAAAAACCCCAAGACCTCGTCCAGATTTGAACAACAAATTTTATTCAGCTACTACTAATATTAGCCTACTATCAGAACTTCGCACTGAAATGTAGTTGAGACCGAATCCACCCTCAAGCGATTCAGTTACGGCCGCTCTCCTTACTTCTCTTGAACATCGCAAGGTTCTACGCAATTTATTCTCTTAACTGACGTCCTTTACAGCCTAAGATTTGCTTCAACTTAATAGTGAAGACTTTTGATACATATCTGCCTCTAACAGATAAGCCCATATAATTTCCGTTTAGATCGTGAGATCAAGGTAAGGAAATATTTTTACAACAGACAAATCTAACAAACCTCAAAATCCGGTACTTATGACTCCCGAATAGCATGCTAGATTATATTCCACTCACAAGAACAATCTTAAGCAAGTTCAATTAAGAATCGTTATCAGATATCTATCTTACGGAATCACAAAGTTTGAGACAAAGACTTCGGATTGGAATGTAGTTGATACTGAACCTACCCTCCAAGCGGTTCAGTTACAATCGCACTCATTACATCTCTTGAACCTCGCTCTTCGCAATTGATTCCCTTATATGACGTCCTTTACAGCCTAAGGTTTCTTTCATCCTAAGTGAAGACTTTTTATGCCAATCTGCCTCTAACATATAAACATATTTGATTTCCCTTTAGATCAAAGATCAAGGCTTGGAAATCTGTATGCAATAGACGAAGATAGCAAACCTCACAAATCCGGAGCATTTACACTCAGTTAGATGAGAAGCCTGGATTCTTAACCACCTCTCAAGAACAATCGTGATCTAATCAATTAAGAATAATTTTCAGATATCTATCTTGAGGAATCACAAAATCTGAGACGAAAAGAACTTTGTGATTTCTGTCTATCTTTTCTGAAAATGATGACGAGAACCTCGATAACAGAAAAAACAAGATCAGGTTACACGAACGATCAAGGTAAAGATAGTCGGACCTGGATTCACGAACCCCCAAGTGAAGTCTTTAAGTCGTAGACTTAATTATGTTTCTCAGTGGAAACCTAGGTCAATAGTGGATGAATTTAACAATCAACTAGGACACAAAGTGTCAGGGATTGAATTTCCAGTTGAAAGAGCATCTCTATATTTAATGTTCAAGATTGAGGGTTGCTAATAATTCAAGCTGAGATAACTTGAGATTCAAGTAAACACTTTCTCTGTTTAGATGAAGTCAAGACACATGCACAATGCGACATCCATTCATGTACATGCAACCATGCAAAGGGATAATTTTTTTACGCGGACATTTTTTATGGGTATGGGGACAAATGATATTCTGACATGAGTCTTTTAATTGATTCAACAAATTTTGTTTCTAAAAATATCAAAGCATTTCTAAAAATATCAAAAGATAAAATATACTTATCAAATTAGAGCAAGTCTTATGGTGGAAGAATTCCATGCCACCTCACTACTTGGAATTGATCATGGAAGTGTAAGTCTAATGATGGGAACTTCCAAAACGCTAAACTGAATAGTGTTTTTATATTTTTATTTTATATAATAAATAAGGGACCCACTCACGTGGCAGGAGCGGCAAGACTCCCAATCTACTTTGCCGTTTTTAACTTTAGATATAAATATATTTAAAAGGATTCAAGTAATTAAAATGAGACACGTATATAAGTTAACTTTAGATAAATATGTTTAAAAGGATTCAACAAATTAAAATATGACACATGTACAAAAAAGGTTGTTACTAAAATCAAGAATTCAACAGCCAAGATAAAGAACACCCAACACCAATGTGCTTTCCAAACAGGATCGGAGCTAGAACGTTGGCTAATTCAAGAGAAACAACTGAGAATAGAACATGAAGAACTATTACAATGTCATGCGACATATTGGCAACAAAGATATAGAATTCATTGGCTTCAATCAAAGTGACCTCAACACAACTTTTTCCATACTAAAGCTACCATCCACAAGAGCTTACAACAATATTCAACAACTACAAGACCCACAAAACAACCTGGATTACCAAAAACGAAGATGTTGTTCAGCTCATCCTAGATCACTATTCTCGGCAAATACCTACGAAATAAATGAAGATCTATTCACAAACATCGGACCAAGGTTTACTTCTACACAATCATACCAACTTACAAAGGAAGTAACTACGAAAGCGAGAAATCAAACAAGCACTTTTCTCCATAAATTAGAAAGTGCTCCGGTCAGGATGGCTATACAAGTAAGTTTTTTAAAGTTTTAGGAGACAACCCACCCTCAATTGATAGCGATGGTTAAAGCCTTCTTTAATAATCTTAATATGCACCTCTCATGAACCACACAAACATAACACTAATCCCTAAAGAAGACCACCTGCAAAACCTTCACAATTCGGACCAATAGGACTCTGCAATGTCACATATAAAATCATCTCCAAAATATTAGTCAACCGAATTAGACCTATTCTACCCTTTTTAATAAGCCCTTTCCAAAGTGCTTTTGTACCGCAAAGATCAATACACGACAATATAGCAATTGCTGGGGAGCTCTTCCATCACATTAGAACCTCAAAACCCACCAAAGATCCAAAAATAGCTCTCAAGCTAGATATACAAAAAGCCTATGACAGCCTAGACTGGGGATTCATCAAAACCTCTTTTACAAAACTTGGATTCCAGCAGACCTTTATAGACTACATTATGCTTTGCGTCACTTGATTACTTACTCCATCAAAATAAATGGTACTCCTCATGGATACATCACCCCAAGTAGAGGCATCGGACAAGGAGACCCACTATCATCCTATATTTTTATCATATGTTGAAATCCTATCCACAAACATGGGAAACCTTCAAAACAAAAAATTAGTTCCGGGACTTAACATATCACAAAAAAGCACCTCCGATTATCCATCTTATGTATGCAGATGATCTTCTGATCACATATAAAGCATCAAATCAGAGTAACCAACACCTTAAAACCCTACTCCAAGCCTATAGCTCCTCTGCAGGGCAGGTAATTAATACTACCAAATCTGTAATCATCCATCACCCTAATCTAGACCCAATCAAAATAAATAATCTTCAACAACTCTTTAATATGCCGACCACATCAAAACCACCAACCTATCTAGGCATACAGTTTAAACAAGGAAGAGCTTCAAATCAAACCTTCACTCCTCTCCTACAAAGATTAGCCAGAAAAGCAAAAGGATGGATGACAAAATGCCTAACTCCGGCAGGAAGACTCGTTCTCATAAAAACCTCACTAACCCCAACCACAAATCACATAATGCAAACACAAAACCTTCCCCAAAAGATACACAAATAAATAGATCGTATAACCAGAAATTTCTTCTGGGGACACGAATCAACAATAAAAAAACTACACCCTATAGGATGGGATAAAGCAACAAAACCATTGGCCGAAGGAGGATTAGGAATAAGGAAAAGCAGTGATCATAATACAACCCTTCTCATGAAGAGAATATGGAATTTGCATGAAAAACCTCACTCCATATGCGGAAGTCTATTCGGTGCAAAATACCTTAATGAACAACCAATTCTATAAGGAAACGTTTCCATTCCCTCCTCTTCCAGTCCTCAATGGAGACAACTCGCATCAATTATCCCTACCATGCAAAATTTAATTTTCCATCGTATTGGAAATGGTTTATCAACTCCGATAGAAGCTAATTGGATCCCACACCATCCCAATATAGATCCAACACAATGCTACCCAATCCAAATGGTAGCAGATATCATAGACCCAATATCCCACTCGTGGAACCTGATGAGTGCCAAATAGTGCATAATTATACACCTTTTTATTGGCATTTTACTCATCTTTTGCGCTTATAAATCAGATATTATCCCATATTCTGTATTTTCCTTGTTTTTAAGAATAAATATTTGTATTAATTAATTTTGTGTTTTTAGGTAATAAATAAAGCTCGGAGAATCCGAGAGCCAAAAGAGCGAAGAATTGGAGTCAAGTGCCCAGGAGCAAAGTCAAACTCTTGCTTAGCAATTTGCAACCCAACAAGTAGCAACTCATCTACAAGACATGGGCTTGAACTAGAGCTACCCACGACCGGATCCGAACCCGCTCATCCCGAGCCGTTGAGATCTTTATCTTCCACATCCAATGGTCGCTGCCTCCACGTGCATCATAGATCGTCACTCCCGTGCAACACCAGATCAAGCCAAAACCGCTTACCTTCTGAGCGTTCGGATCGCACCGACTTCATCCTACGCTCGCTAGGCCGGTCTCATCATTCCCCGATGAACCCGCTCAACACCGAAGCCCCCATACCCTATACCCTATCGAGCTTTACCCATTTTCTTTTCTTCTTCTCTTTCTTCTCCCCATACCTCTCTGCATAACTTCTCCTCCCTTACCCACGACAGCAAGCGAGCTCGCTCTTCCACCACGCAACCGCCACCTTCATCATCACCTTGCCAGCCGACAACAACTCCGGAGTACCGTTACCCCTCTTTAGCTCGTATTTTCTCTCTCTTAGCACGCAATCCTTAAGCTAACTTAGAGAAGATAAGAACTAGGGTTAGGTCACAACAACCATGCATGGCGTCTACGAGGCGATTAGACGGAAGAGGAAGTAGATTCGCAGTATGGGTTCGATTCATTTTTCATTTGATTTCTATTTTTAATTAAATTAGGGTTTGGTAGTTTTGGGATATGTGTGCTTGTATAAATAGAAGAGGGATGAGATGATTTTACCACCCTTTGGATTAGCGAGCAGCGATCACTTTAGGTTTAATTTGTTTCATTTGCTGTTTTATCATGTTTTAATTTAGTGTGTTAGGGTTTCAATGAAACCCTAACTCCATGTTGTGTTAAACTCTGCTGAATGTTCTTGAAAGCTTAAATGTTATTAGATATGCTCAATTCTAACATCTCATCACTCCTGCTCTCACTATACATGCCTTGTATGTATTGTAGTTGGACTAACATTGTAGTGAGAATGTTTCAAACTCATAGTTTCAATTATCAAATAAAAATTCAAAAAATTCAAAAACTTTTTGCAAATAAAAACCTCCAACTTTTAGAGATTTTAGAGTCACTAGCATACTTCTAGCTATGTTTACATAGAGAATCGACCGAAATAACGGAACTTGGAAGTACCGGAGAACACAATCGGGTTCCTTAGTTGATTAGAGCGTTAAAGTTGGATTTAACCATACCGGAGGGCGAATTAGAAGTCTTTGTTTAGATATTCGGTAGTAGAATTGTGATCACCCATAGTGGAGACTACCCAATTTACATCAAGTGAGGCACCAACCTTCAATTTTTTGCAACTTTCTAGAAAAGGTGTTAGAGTGTGTGTCACCGTACGTAAATTAGGGTAGGAATGGTGAGCTACCCAACTTCGCACCAATTTCAGCACTACTTTTGATCTCTTGAGTGCTAGTTTTTGTCAATCATGAGGGTGACGTCTAAAGATGAAAACTCCTTCTAAATACCGAGTTGTAGTTAGCATCATTCTCTCTCTCAATCAATGAAGACCCATAGAAACACATCATCATCAAAGAGGACGAGAATCATAATATTGAAAGAAAAATTGATATAGTCCAAGGTTTATGTGCAACAAAGAAAAGAAAATAGGATGAGAATTAATAAAATTTATAAAATCAAGACAATACAAGTTGTGAAAAAATTGAGTGATAAAGTCCTTTGTCCATGGAGTTAGTTGTTTCATTATTTGTATTTTTATTTTCACTTATTGTAATGTCAAAAAAAAAAAAATCAAAAATCAAAAATCAAAAAAATATTGTAGTTTATTTTTGCTACCACCATGGTAAAGAAGAATTTAAAAAGAAAAATCCAAACAACAAGGAATTTGAGTAGAAAAATTAAAATTTGTCAAGTTTTGTGAAGTTTAGAAGTTCGTCATCAACATTTGAAGACCGAAGATTGAAGGCGTTTCTATGGTTCTTATGAGAGAGTGATATTAATTGCCGATCGGGTGAGAAGTGAGTGAGTACTCCACCCCTTGCTAATGGTTGATTTTCCTTTCTTAGAGATCATCGAGAAAAAGATTCTTTTTGTCCACACTTACCTTGGAGTCTCAGATTTTATTTCTAAGGTTATCCTTCTTAACTACAACGTGTGCGGGATTTCTCTCTTTACTCCCACCTGCACACATGAGAGACTAAAAAAGCGATCTTTTTTGAGTGCAATTATCATAAAATCCTAATGGTGAGGCAGAAGTCGAGGCTTATGATCACAATCGAATCCGAATTCTTTCATATGGTATGGTTACTTCTCGCTCAGCACTTAAGGATGAGAAGGCGTTCTTCGATAGTTCTAACTTATGTTACTAGCATGCAGAAACTCTATGTCCTCATAGCTTCTTGGATGCTTGAGACTCTTTACACTCGAAGTTGGAGAAGGTTTTGTGGGTACACCTCTTGTAAACCCTCACGAGACTACAACTCGTCCACTAGGGACACCTAGGGGTTTAAAGGCTTAGTGCATACGCTAAATGCATTCGAGAGACTGCGACGGGGGTATAGTTAGGATTTCTTAATTTTGTTTCACTTGAGGACAAGTAAAATTCAGGTTTGGGGGTATTTGATGAGTGCCAAATAGTGCATAATTATACACCTTTTTATTGGCATTTTACTCATCTTTTGCGCTTATAAATCGAGATATTATCCCATATTACATTATTTTCCTTGTTTTTAAGAATAAATATTTGTATTAATTAATTTTGTGTTTTTAGGTAATAAATAAAGCTCGGAGAACGAGAGCCAAAAGAGCGAAGAATTGGAGTCAAGTGCCCAAGGAGCAGAAAGCCGAAGCCTGCGCGCGCAACAGTTGCAACCCAACAAGTAGCAACTCATCTACAAGACATGGGCTTGAACTAGAGCTACCCACGACCCGGATCCGAACCCGCTCATCCCGAGCCGTTGAGATCTTTATCTTCCACATCCAATGGTCGCTGCCTCCACGTGCATCATAGATCGCTGCTCCCGTGCAACACTAGATCAAGCCAAAACCGCTTACCTCCCTGAGCCGTTCAGATCACACCAGCTTCATCCTACGCTCGCTAGGCCAGTCTCATCATTCCCCTGATGAACCTGCTCAACACCGAAGCCCCCATACCCTATACCCTATCGAGCTTTACCCATTTTCTTTTCTTCTTCTCTTTCTTCTCCCCCATACCTCTCGCAACTTCTTCTCCTCCCTTACCCACGACAGAAAGGAGCTGCTGCTCTTCCACCACGCAACCGCCACCCCTTCATCATCACCTTGCCAACACAACAACTCCAAGAGTACCGTTGCCCCTCTTTAGCTCGTATTTTCTCTCTCTTAAAGCCTCGCAATCCTAAGCTAACTTAGAGAAGATAAGAACTAGGGGTAGGTCACAACAACCATGCATGGCGTCTCTGAGGCGATTAGACAGAAGAGGAAGCAGATTCAGAGTATGGGTTCGATTCATTTTTCATTTGATTTCTATTTTTAATTAAATTAGGGTTTGGTAGTTTTGGGATATGTGTGCTTGTATAAATAGAAGAGGGATGAGATGATTTTACCACGCCTGGATTAGCCAGTGCAGTCAATTAGGGTTAAATTTGTTCTTTGTTATTTTAATTTGATGTTTTATCATGTTTTAATTTAGTGTGTTAGGGTTTCAATGAAACCCTAACTCCATGTTGTGTTAAACTATGCTGAATGTTCTTGAAAGCTTAAATGTTATTAGATATGCTCAATTCTAACATCTCATCACTCTGCTCTCACTATACATGCCTTGTATGTATTGTAGTTGGACTAACATTGTAGTGAGAATGTTTTGAGCTCATAGTTTCAATTATCAAATGCTAATTCCTTTGATTAGTTATACTTAATTAGATAACTAATGCTGGGTTAGTACCCTTAGCCGATAAATTGAGTTATCTCCAGTGAAATCCTTTAGGTGATAGAGCTATTGATAAGATTGACACATTATCATCAACTTGTCACATGAACAAGAAACTCAACTGAGTTGAGCACACAATAAGAGTTAGTGGTGGATTTGCGGGACCTAATATCCCCTCACTTTTGCCTTAGCTTAGGTTCACACCATTTCAATTCAGCCGTATCGCAAAACAAACATCTGTTGTCACTTGTTACCACTTGAAGTCGGTTTAGCATAGCCATAGATCATTGAAAGCACCCTCGTCTCTCGTGGATCGACCGTACTTGCCGCGTCTCCAATAGACGCCGTGCACTTGCGGTTATCACCGTAGGCCATAAAATTCATACATCTTAGAGGCCTACCAAGTTTTTGGCGCCGCTGCCGGGGACTTGGTGTGTGCCCTGAGATTTTCGGCTAGACTTAACTGAGTTCATTCCATCTCTGTTTATATATTCACTTACATTCTTTGCTTTTCATCTTGTTTTAGTATAACTAAGTCTAAATTTTATAACTTGCATCCAGTGAACTTGTCATTGCATTGTAGTTTTGCATCATAGTTCTTATTATTTGTCTTAGTTTTTGCGGTGTAACTTAGTTTTTTTCTGTTTTGTATTTTCAGTAACTTAGTAACCATCTTAACCTAGTAACAACTAGTTAGTTCATTTCAAACCGCATCTCGGTTCATTTGCATTTTGCCTTTGATCTGTTTGGTTAAATTTTCTCAATCCCCCGACAGGTCAAAGAACTAAACCTCTCGTCGAGCTAACAGGTACAAGCTGAGCTGCTATGTTTGCGAGCTGCTTTGTATTTTTTGTTGTCTTTCTTTGTGTTTGCCGAGCTGCTGAGCAACCAAAGAGAGGAAAGGCAGGAGCATAACAACACAAACCATTGGGCTAAACCGGTTGGTATTTGAACCGCCGATATTTGAATGAGTGTTTGCTAAGATTTAACATCTATATGCATGATGCTTCGTTTTCGAATCGGATACTTGAGCATGCTCTGTGAAAACCAAGGATAGCCAACTTGTGATAACTTGTACCTCACGGCCTATTTTCTTGACACGAGCATTAATGAACTTTGTTCACGTAGAAGCCGTGTATTACACCCGAGGTTTTCGGTTTTGTATGATCTGAGCCGTGTAGTGCCACCCGAGCATAACCCCCGAATGCATGTTTAGACCCGAGCAAAATCCCTGACCCCGTAGTCACATTGGTCGGGACATTGCCGGTGGTGCCTTTTTGTTGTATGAAGCTATAGTGCAATTCTTCAGTCATCAATTTGTGTGCAATCTTGCAATATCTGAATGTGTGCAATCTAAAGCCTATGTTTGTGAGCATAGCTTGTACCACCCTTGCATGAACCTCTTGGCATGAATGTATGAAAACAAGCTACCTTACCAAGGATTGCTCTATACCGAACTTCATTACTCTGTGCATAGTAAGCCACCGATCCCGCAAGTCTGCTGACATTTATTTGTCTTGTCTTTGTGTTGTGTGACCTCCGAGCATACTGTGGTGACCTGATTCAATCATTTTGCATAATGAGACCCTGTTGAACTTGTGTTATGTGCAAACATTGTAGCTCACCTAAAGCACCACCTTGCTAGCCCCCTGAAGCTGCAAGTGTTGGGTCACAGTTTGTAAGCCAGCTGAAGTCAACTGAGATAGTTGACATCAACCAAGCTATCTGACCTGCAACCTTTGCATACCCTGCTTGTTTTGGCTGATTGCAAGCCTTATTTGGTGCTCAACCTGTGATAACTTGTTGTGCTTGCCTGACTTGCACACTACCCGTGCACACGCGCCCAATGCATGAGCTTGCCAAGCTCGCACAATCGAACCCAAGACCACCATCAATCCGGGCTTGCACTCTGCATAACCCGCAGCCCACCATCAACTGGCCGATCGACCACACCGGTGGGCTCACCGAACCCAACCCGGGCTGCAAACAAACTTTAGCCCAGTTCACCCGGGCTAACACAACCTGGGCTTTGCACTCTTCCTTTGGGCTAGCTAAACCCACACCTGGGTGAACATCACTGAGGCTAATCGAACCCGACTCCGGGCTGAAACAAACCAAATCGAGCCCATAGTCCGTTGGGCTGTGCAAAAGATTAAGCCCCATCTCATGAGCTAGAACCAGTTTCACCGAGTCACACCATCCTGGCCGCTTAGGCTAAACCTATTAGCCGGGTGCGACAAATTGAGCCCACACGACCTTAGGTGTTGATGGTGGATTTTCGTTTAAGGTTAAATTTGTAAGTAACCGAGAAAATCATGCGCCGACATCTTGTAAAAGATAAAGCCGTTTATAAGTGATGGATACTCCTCACTTAATTCACCAAGAATGGAGCATGTAGCAACAATCCCATTCTCGTGAATACATGAAATTCCTCCAGTTGGAGCATGCAAAGAACAATCCCTTCCCGTGAATTTCATATCAGCCTTGTATTTCCGTACCCATTATCGTGTGGCATGACGACCGAGTGTTACCCTTGCTGCAGTAACACGAACCTCCAAGCACTATAATGAATCCATGTACGAAATACCCGTACAGGCCGATTCTCGGTGTGTTATACTAGCCCGAGCCCTGGTGTGTTATACTAGCCCGATTGAGCCCCTCTCGGTGTGTTATACTAGCCCGATTGAGCATCCGGACTTGATCGTATCAGTCTCCTGATATGATCTAATCGCAGTCATCCAACTCCACAAGCATGATTGGATGACCACAGATCAATTCCATCACCCCCAAGCGTGTATGGAATACACACGGCCTTAGCTTGCCAAATATGATCTAATCGCAGGTCATCCAACTCCACAAGCATGATTGGATGACCACAGATCAATTCCATCACCCCCTGTGTATGGAATACACACGGCCTTAGCTTGCCAAATATGATCTCGATCGCAAGTCATCCAACTCCACAAGCATGATTGGATGACCACAGATCAATTCCATCACCCCCAAGGTGTATGGAATACACACACCGAACCCGCATGGTCGACCATTGGCCTTCGCTTGCCAAGAAACCGTCCATACCAAGCATTATGGGCGGAAAACCTAAATTAGGGTTTGCGGCATATTACATGTGTCGCAAAACGGTCTCAACCGTCCATCTTCGCAGTATAGATGGAGGGTGTAGATGTAGACTCAAAGGGCCCGGAGCATGTCGACACAATCACCATGTGACCGCCTACACACTTGGCCAATCGGTCAAAGCCAACCGTGGTTGGTTACAACAAAACCGTCCGCCCAAAGGAGCATGGTCGCGCGGCTTTGAAAGCCAAAAATAGGGTTTGAGCCATCACGCGCGTCCATCTTCTCCGGCATGAATGGAGGGTCACAGATCAAATCGAGCAGGTCCGGTCACACCAGCATGACCACCGTGGGCCCATCTACCTCCTCTTGCGGTCGGCCAAAGCACATCATTCCCGGCCAACCCAAAACGCACGCCCAAACTCGTGCGGTTACACTCCCAAATCCTAAACCGATCTCGACCGCTCAACTTCACCTGGATGATTTGAATGGCTTAGATCACGTTTTCATGGGATAATCGTGTATAGGTGTGAACACCAACCTACCACCTACACGGTAGTATGATCGACCAAAACCAACCAATGATTGGTCGCTTGGGGCGCGTGCCCAAACTAGGGAAATCACGCGGTTTCAACTCCTTTGCGGCAAGGGATTTCGCCGCAAACCGATCTCGACCACTCCTCTTTGACCGGTCAAATTGAGTGGCCTAGATTGCTTTCATGAGGGAACGGAATACATGGCGCCTACACCATCATGCCGTCAACACGCATGTATGGTCGGTCCTCCACAAAATCCTTCCCATGCTTGGTTTCGACCAAGTCAAGAGTGATGCTTGCGCACCTCTTTAAAAACCCTAATTTCATCAACGGCCGCAGATGAGTGTCTCAAACATCATCTCATCCGTCCGACTTCACCACTTGGTTATACAACCCCGGTCGAGTTATTTGGTTAGTGAGAGTCATTACACATCACTTTACCACACCGCAATGCGCACTCGCATGAAATACACACGATACTTCACAAGTATCGACTTTCCGAATAACGCAGTTATTCAATTCAAAGATTACATGCTATCTTCCGTGGATCCACGATCCACATTCCGTACATCAATCATGTCACAAACTCGGGGGATACATATTGGGGTATTGGTCCGGGCGGTTTACAACAGGTAACGTGCAACGCGCCATTACAAGAACGTGTTAGGAAGTCATGGACGGTTAGAGATGAACCGGAGAAGTGGGCAAGACCGGCCGTATGCTACCGACACACAACTCCACCACTCCATCATTCCACTACCTCCACTTCCCACGAGAAACGTGAATGAGGCTCAATGACTTGTATAAATAGGTTCTCCGCCCTATTTCAAACAACAAGGAAAACAAGACGATGAAACCAAAATCAACATCCAAACACTCCTCCTTACATCAACCGTAAGCCCGCTCACTTTTCTGTCACAAGTCATAAGCAAGCCAACACCTTCACAATCTCAACACCTTCTTCGCTTCCCTCCCTAAGATCAACCCCATCTCCTTCACTTTGTGACCGAAACAAGTCCGGAACGGCCATTTCTTGGTTTAGGCCGGACTTGCACATGTATTGATCTCTCGAATCTACAAGCACTCACCGCGCAAAGGCATTTGTTGTAGGTTTAAATTCATTCCTCATCACACCCCAAATTACCAAATTCGGTAGAGTAATTTTCACCCATCAACAATTGGCGACCACAAAGTGGGAGATTAATCTCTATCGTAAAATCAATTTCTTTGAAATCCGATTCAATTTCATCAATTTCAAAAGGGTAGATCTTAGAACCAATTCAATCAAAGAATTCATTCCAAGATGGTGGAACCGAGGTCCGGATCAAGAATCAACTCGATGGAGCTAGCATGGATGACACTTCCGGTGTTGATGTACCCGTCGGTGGAGCTACCGTGGTCAATACATCTCGAGGAGCCGTCACTTCTATCACCAACACTAGCGAGCAGAGACATCCCAGTGAGGTGTAACACCTCCCATCACGAGCCGCAGCAGCCGCAAATCCCGGCATCTCTTCGAGCGTAACGCCTCAAAGTGGTTACCATAGCAACAACTTTCACTCCTCCATCAGACGAGGAGCCGGAGACACAAGAGGAAGGCCGCCGTCTAGTACCATTGCAGACTTGATGGAGAAACAGGAAATTCTTGCTAAAAATCAAATGAGATATGGCCGCAACTCGTAAAGAGGTACTCACTTTCCTTAAAACTTTGACTCGAACGATTGCCGCAAGATTCACGGCAACCCTTGGAGTCGGCGAGAGATGCATTCAATACACCCGAGCAGGTGTTTCCACTCGGACTCACATGAATGAAGAAACTCGTGTTGCTCCTGAGCGCCAAGGGGAGAGAGGCCAGTCTTCCAACTTCATTACGCATGAAGATCTAGAGCGACTTCTCCAAAATCGAGGAAAAGGGGACCGAACGGACGTACACCAACATCAGCCGCCGTACCCTCAAGATGTGCAACGGATTCCTCTACCAAGAGGTTACACCTCTCCCCGCTTCTCCCTCTACGACAGCATCGGTAATGCTCGTGAACACATTTCTCGATTCTTGAAGCCTTGGGGGAACATGAATACAATCATGTTTTACGCCTAAAAGAATTCTCAAAATCACTCACGGGGAGGGCATACACGGGTACAACAACATTGCGCCTAACAAAGATATCCAATTGGAGCGAGATGGTCGTTGCTTTCTACAGGAAGTATTTCTTCGTGTCTGAACAAATCACGTTTTCAGACCTGGGAAGAATTCTCCAACGGAACAATGAACATCCCAACGACTTCGTTAAAAGATTCAGAACCCAAGCACTGGACTGTCACGACCCGAATGTTACCGAACGGCAATTGGTGGAATCATGCATCAATGGGATGATACCCATATACCGCGCTCTCGTTAGAGAATCGGGCTTTCAAACATTTCTCGAACTCCACGAAGCCGCAAAACGTTCAAGAACAACTGCACTGAAGACTACTAGAAAGAACCGTAGTTGTTCGAAGTGAAGATTTGCGTGAAAGTCGAGGAAGCAAAGCGTCTCACAAACAAACAATACAACACCGGCCCTCCGTGAGTGTGGTAAGCGGAGGAGAAAAGAGGAAAGCTTCGATAACGGAACAACAAACCAAGCGAACATCCTCAGCACACAAGACTTCGTCTCGAAAAGGAACAGACAAAACTCCCGCACAAAACGCCAAAGACACGGGTTTTCCTTTTCCCATGAATGAAGTGATAGAGCTCTTGGAAGCGTGGATCCAAGATGATGCCGTAAAACTACCCCCTATCAAGGCGTCCTCCGACCGAGGAAGAAATAGCAGATCCCAGATACTGTTGCTACCACATGTTCGTCCATCATCCAACCAAAGATTGCAACAAAGTTGAAACAAATATTCGGGGAAAAGGTAGAGACAGGGGAACTCCACTTGGAAACGAAGGTGTTCATAGAGATCCCCTACCTATCAGAACTACATGATTTCGGGGACTCTCTGTTCGCAAGACCGTGCAATCTATGATGGAGCACATGTGTGAAATCTTATATTTCTCCAAAGGACAGCGTCAAGACATATTCGCGGCCCTCAACCACGTTGTGTCGTGAGACGTTTGCATCCGAAGCAAGACAGAACCCCAGTCTTTCCTGAAAGACATGAGCAACGGAAACTGGGGACTCCTAACCGTCACTCGTTTGAGAAACGTTGAGTTTGATAACGCGTTGATCGATACGGCTTCAGAATTTAACATCATTACTGTCAAGACCTTGAGAGCGGCAAAGATCTCAAAGCAGGAAGCTACTCGTCATCCAACTGTGGTCAGAGATTCAGGAGGAGAACTCAGAGATTCATACGGATACATCGACCTTGAAGTCAAATTGGGAGATGCCTCAACACAAGCAAAGTTCTACATAGTCAAAGAACATCCCAATTACGACATGATCCTAGGGCGCTCTTGGATACATGACAACAAAGCCATATCGGAAGTCCTGTCCTCTACCGGTTTCGATACCGAAAGAGTCTCCAACACGCCCGCCGGACCACCGGTGATTTGTCCGCGCCGCATCAACAACTTGCCAATGTGACACAACTTCCGGAGAGAGCCCGTTGACATACACCGAAGGGTTCCGATCTCAAGTAAGTCTCATCACGCAACTCTCTCCGCAACCTATTGCCCCTCATTTCGACAAATCCTGGGACCGGCTCCAACCAACAAGCCCACCGCGGCTAGGAGATGCGAATGGGAAGCCGGCCCTTTCAAGCGTTTCATCAAGAGCATAGAAGCCGTCTTGGTCAAAGACAACAAGGCCAAGGTCCAAGTGTCTGCACGCTCAAACCCATTTGGGATTGGAGACCTAGTGACGAAGGCGACTACATTCAATGTTGGAAACATGACGGTAAAGATGACCACTCTACCTGACTCACCCACCAAAAGAGAAGATGAACCGTACCACGGTAGAGATGTTATCCTAGGTGGCTACCGCAAGCTCATCAACGCCGATAACCTGGAGGGCATAACAGTTCACTCACGATGGCTCAAACCTTACCGCACTTAAGATACTTGTGCTATCACTTTCCAAAGATCCTCCACACCTTAAAACGCCGTGCTATATTTTTCCAGCGTGTCTCCTTATTATAATTTCGTGTCATATTTGTAATTCCTCCGAAAATGATTGAAATACTTGCATTCATAGTTAGGGTTTCAATTTTCAATTCTCAATTCAATTGAAGTATTATTTCCATCTGAGAATCTCTCTACTCCTAAAAACACAAAGTCCTGAGTCAGCTTAAATCAGTCCACTGGAGCAAGAAAAGAAACCCTAAGCAAACATCTCACGGGATGAAGAAAATAGAACGTGTGCGGAAAATGATTTGAGCCATCCGCCCAAAGAAAGCTGGGAAGATATTGCATCGCAGGTCCGTGGATATTCCATTATAGTATAACTTCGTTTATTACTAAGAATTACATGTGAAGGCGCACCCTTGCGCCCGAGAAGGTTCAGTGGCGAGTCTTAACAAAGGATTGTAAAGGAAAACTTTATTCAAATAATCAAAAGAAAACCTTGAACTCAGCCGCCACCGAGTACAAGGAAGATGTTCGAGCATGCAGAATATACTTGGAAAGAAAAAACAAAACAAAAGAAATTTCAATCATCGAAGAGGGTCGGTCTCGCCCACATCACCGTCGACTCCGTCACATTGCCGATGCACCTCCCTCCGGATTTTCCTCAACTTCTCGCACGGGCATCCCCGCCGCAGCAAAGAAGCAGCAGCGCACTCCATCCCAACATCTTCGCAGGAGCATCAAAGGGCATAGCAACATCCGGGGCCACGCAAATTGCTTTCAAACGTTCGTGCTCGTCTCGTATCGGAATCAAGGATTATCACGCCGTCCCGAACCGGTAATCACACTTGCCTTCATTCGGGGTCGTTCATGCTCAACTCTCCGCCTCTTCAACCGCGCCGCAAATCTCTCGCCCTTGCGCTACTAGTGTCTCGCAGCGTTTCCTCGCGCCTCCGCCGCTCCTCCATGTCAATTGCAGGCCGAAAGTGCATGATACGTCCTCCGACAATACGAAGGTGTGGGATAGACATCCCCGGATAGCACGGCCGACTTCACGAAGAGGAAGATCGATCTTAGCCATCACTTCTCCATGCGCATGGTTTTCAGGCTTGTCAACTTCAAAACTTCTTTCTGGGGAAGCAACAGAATGAGCGTCTACCGCTTCCATGATAATCTGCAGAGAAGAAGAGGTTATGAGCACACAAAAAAAAAAAAAAAAAAAAAAAAAAAAAAAAAAAAAAAAAAAGGATCATCAAATCCATTGATCGCTTAATCGGAAAATCGTAGCAAGACTCGAGATACCCGGGATATAGAATAAACGACCACGTTGAGATGATCCTTTATAATCTCACAAGTCTACGTAATCCCGTAAGGAAGAGAAGTCTCTACTTACCACCTATGAAGGCTACTAATTCGGGATAACAATCAACAAGGCTTATCAAATTTACCTGAGGAAGGCCGTGTATAACTAAGGAAGTACACCTGAAGGAGCGGCAAGCTCATACATGTACAAGAGGAACCAAAGCGACTCACCGGATCAAGTCCCGCTTCCTTCGCATCCTTAATCAAGACCGACCAGTTCCGTGAAAACGCCCGACAATGTGAAACTATCCGGTAAATATGTATTCACTCTAGCTTGGTCATTTCTCGTATGTCACCATCTCATGCCTACCACACAATAGTGTAACCATTATGTGCTAGCAGGGGACTTAATGTTGATGGTGGATTTTCGTTTAAGGTTAAATTTGTAAGTAACGAGAAAATCATGCGCCGACATCTTGTAAAAGATAAAGCCGTTTATAAGTGATGGATACTCCTCACTTAATTCACCAAGAATGGAGCATGTAGCAACAATCCCGTTCTCGTGAATACATGAAATTCCTCCGAGGTTGGAGCATGCAAAGAACAATCCCTTCCCGTGAATTTCATATCGCCTTGTATTTCCCGTACCCATTATCGGTGTGGCATGACGACGAGTGTTACCCTTCTGAGTAACACGAACCTCCAAGCACTATAATGAATCCATGTACGAAATACCCGTACAGCCGATTCTCTGTGTTATACTAGCCCGAGCCTCCGGTGTGTTATACTAGCCCGATTGAGCCCTCTCGGTGTGTTATACTAGCCCGATTGAGCATCCGGACTTGACCGTATCGGTCCGGATATGATCTAATCGCATCATCCAACTCCACAAGCATGATTGGATGACCACAGATCAATTCCATCACCCCCAAGCGTGAATGGAATACACACGGCCTTAGCCTGCCAAATATGATCTAATCGCAGTCATCCAACTCCACAAGCATGATTGGATGACCACAGATCAATTCCATCACCCCCAAGCAGGTATGGAATACACACGGCCTTAGCCTGCCAAATATGATCTGATCGCAGTCATCCAACTCCACAAGCATGATTGGATGACCACAGATCAATTCCATCACCCCCAAGCATGTATGGAATACACACGGCCGACCCGCATGGTCGACCATTGGCCTTCGCTTGCCAAGAAACCGTCCATACCAAGCATTATGGGCGGAAAACCTAAATTAGGGTTTGCGGCATATTACATGTGTCGCAAAACGGTCTCAACCGTCCATCTTCGCAGGTATAGATGGAGGGTGTAGATGTAGACTCAAAGGGCCCGGAGCATGTCGACACAATCACCATGTGACCGCCTACACACTTGGCCAATCGGTCAAAGCCAACCGTGGTTGGTTACAACAAAACCGTCCGCCCAAAGGAGCATGGTCGCGCGGCTTTGAAAGCCAAAAATAGGGTTTGAGCCATCACGCGCGTCCATCTTCTCCGGCACGAATGGAGGGTCACGAGATCAAATCGAGCAGGTCCGGTCATACCAAAGCATGACCACCGTGGGCCCATCTACCTCCTCTTGCGGTCGGCCAAGGCACATCATTCCCGGCCAACCCAAAACGCACGCCCAAACTCGTGCGGTTACACTCCCAAATCCTAAACTGATCTCGACCGCTCAACTTCACCGGATGATTTGAATGGCTTAGATCACGTTTTCATGGGATAATCGTGTATAGGTGTGAACACCAACCTACCACCTACACGGTAGTGTGATCGACCAAAACCAACCAATGATTGGTCGCTTTGAAACGCGTGCCCAAACTTGGGAAACACGCGGTTTCCAACTCCTTTGCGGTAAGAGATTTGCCGCAAACCGATCTCGACCACTCCTCTTTGACGGTCAAATTGAGTGGCCTAGATCGCGCTTTCATGAGGACGGAAGACATGGACGCCTACACCATCATGCCGTCAACACGCATGTATGGCCGGTCTTCTCCAAAATCCTTCCCATGCTTGGTTTCGACCAAGTGAAGAGTGATGCTTGCGCACCTCTTTAAAAACCCTAATTTCATCAACGGCCGCAGATGAGTGTCTCAAACATCATCTCATCCGTCCGACCTCACCAGACTTGGTTATACAACCCTCGGTCAGGAGTTATTTGGTTAGTGAGGAGTCATTACACATCACTTTACCACACCGCAATGCGCACTGCATGAAATACACACGATACTTCACAAGTATCGACTTTCCGAATAACGCATTTATTCAATTCAGCATTACATATGCTATCTTCCGTGGATCCACGATCCACATTCCGTACATCAATCATGTCACAAATCGGGGGATACATATTGGGGTATTGGTCCGGCGGTTTACGGCGTGCGGCGTGCAACGCGCCATTACAAGAACGTGTTAGGAAGTCATGGACGGTTAGAGATGAACTGGAGAAGTGGGCAAGACCGGTCGTATGCTACCGACACACAACTCCACTACTCCATCATTCCATTACCTCCACTTCCCACGAGAAACGTGAATGAGGCTCAATGACTTGTATAAATAGGTTCTCCGCCCTATTTCAAAAACAAGAAACAAGGTAACAAAACAACAAAACCAAAATCAACATCAAAGCCTCCGCAGCCTGCTTACATTAACCGTAAGCTTGCTCATTTTCTGTCACAAGTCATAAGCAAGCCAACACCTTCACAATCTCAACACCTTCTTCGCTTCCCTCCCTAAGATCAACCCCATCTCCTTCACTTTGTGACCGAAACAAGTCCGGAAACGGCCATTTCTTGGTTTAGGGCCGGACTTGCACGTATTGATCTCTCGAATCTACAAGCACTCACCGCGCAAAGTGCATTAGTTGTAGGTTTAAATTCATTCCTCATCACACCCCAAATTACCAAATTCGGCAGGAGTAATTTTCACCCATCAACACTAGGCTTTGCACACAATTGCTGGGCTTCCTACAAAACCAAAAACAAACCAAACAAAACCCACATAAACCAAATTAGATTGTGAGTTCAATTTGAGTTGATAAATCATGACAGGATTTTGGTACGCATCCTGGGATGGAACAAATAAATCCCTTAGAGAGCTTGCTTACGGGCACCTTTCACGGGATGAACACCCCATACCATAGTGACTTTAGGGAATTTTATGGGCCTTCTCGGGGCCCACGATCTCACATACCCTAATCATTATGATCACATACATCATCCACCACGGGTTGAAAATGAACAATTTTCTCATACCCGATCATCACTTTTAGATCAATTAGAGGCTCGACTATCCGCTTTAGATAGGCAATCCGCTTTAGAAAGGCAATCTGTCGAATCTAGTTTTTCTAGGCAATATGAAACGCATGCTTGCACCTTATGTGGTGGCTTAGACCACCTGCTTTGAATACCGTTATATTTTGCATGCTTTTAGACAAGTCTAGGAAAACCATGCTAATCAATGTACGAAGTGTCTAGAAGTGACTATTGGGACCATAATCCTTTGCACACATGCATCATTCACCACGGTGGGGAGATGAACAATTTTATACTCCCCCAACTCCTAGTTTGCAATCAACAATGGATACACTCATGGAGCTAAATGCTAGGCTTGAAATGAATGCGGTGCATGACCATCCATATAGCAACATGTCAGAATTTCCTTCTCTAGTGAACCTCATGCACAACCATACAATGAATACCCATATGAGGAATGCATACCCACTAGTGAAGACTCTCCTTCAATAGAAAAACTCAAAATGATTCTTCACCGATTGAATTACAAAATGATAGGATTGAAAATAGTGTTTCTAGTCTTACTCATACATTAACGTTGAATATGAACCTAATCTAGAGGTAAATGAGTACACTAAAAATACTACAATTTTGAATGGAGAAATGAATTCGTGCTATGATGATGATGATGATGAATATGAAGAGCATGTGTATTTTGAAAATGTAGTAGAATCTTTAGGTTCGAGAGACATTAAGTGCCTCTTACCCGTGAACCCTATGAATGATGCTTCTTCGATATTCATGCATGTGATATTGATGTGGAATCTATGCAATTATCTGTGAAAATGAACATGATTTACCCTCTTCGACTTTGGGAAAGTGTGTGATGGTACAAATGATTTTATACATGAACACAACTTAGATGTACCTAACCTCTCTCCCCGAGTCACAAATTGAAACTCCTCCACCAAACCTAGGTGTAGTTTGTAACAAAATTGCAAAACCAACTTTTCCGAAAATGCCTAACTTAGGCCTAGAACTTTGTGCTTCCCAAGTCCTCTTGGACTATTTTGCATCAAAGTATAACACTCTTAAGGAGCCACGGTTGGAATATGTATATCTTTGTTCTTAGTAAAACTCATTTTGAGTTAGACCTTTTGCATGATGTACCTTTAAAATTGCAAGATTTTGTACTCACAAACACACCTGTTGACAAGTTTAGGTTTGGGGGAAACTCATTCACGTCTACAGTCTTACTTGCACTCTCATATTATATTTGTGTAAGGCTGTTGATGTTTGTACATATTGTCTTTTGGGTTGATCCTCAACTCTTTAATTTGTTGGTTTATAGTGAATTTTCATTGTATATAATCCAGTAGGACTTGTTAAATTTTTCTTTTCTTGAATCAGTTGAGTCTTCTTGTGCTTATATTGTGCTAATCCGATATGATCTCCATTGAGAATGTTGGATTCTAGCCTTGACTAGTGAAGCTCAACCTTGCTTCCACCGACATCCAGGTAATCTCTTCCCTTTTCTCTTATCGGCATAGTTCTCTCGGTATGTGATTTGTTTAAATTTTTTTCTATATGTAGACACATTGAGGACAATGTTTGATTTAGGTTTTGGGGGTGCTTTTGCATATTTTTGCATATAGAGTTTTTAGTCTTTTTAATCTTTTATTTTCAAAAAAAAAAAAAAAAAAAAAAATTCAAAAATTCAAAAAAAAAAAAAAATATTGTAGTTTATTTTTGCTACCACCATGGTAAAGAAGAATTTAAAAGAAAAATCCAAACAACAAGGAATTTGAGTAGAAAAATTAAAATTTGTCAAGTTTTGTGAAGTTTAGAAGTTCGTCATCAACATTTGAAGACAGAAGATTGAAGACGTTTCTATGGTTCTTATGAGAGAGTGATATTAATTGCCGATCGGGTGAGAAGTGAGTGAGTACTCCCACCCCTTGCTAATGGTTGATTTTCCTTTCTTAGAGATCATCGAGAAAAAGATTCTTTTTGTCCACACTTCTGTGGAGTCTCAGATTTTATTTCGGAAGGTTATCCTTCTTAACTACAACGTGTGCGGGATTTCTCTCTTTACTCCGCCCGCACACATGAGAGACTAAAAAGCGATCTTTTTGAGTGCAATTATCATAAAATCCTAATGGTGAGGCGAAGTCGAGGCTTATGATCACAATCGAATCCGAATTCTTTCATATGGTATGGTTACTTCTCGCTCGGCACTTAAGGATGAGAAGGCGTTCTTCGATAGTTCTAACCACATTACTAGCATGCGAAACTCTATGTCCTCATAGCTTCTTGGAGGCTTGAGACTCTTTTACACTACGAAGTTGGAGAAGGTTTGTGGGTACACCTCTTGTAAACCCTCACGATACAACTCGTCCACTAGGGACACCTAGGGGTTTAAAGGCTTAGTGCATACGCTAAATGCATTCGAGACTGCGACGGGGTATAGTTAGGATTTCTTAATTTCTGTTTCACTTGAGGACAAGTAAAATTCAGGTTTGGGGTATTTGATGAGTGCCAAATAGTGCATAATTATACACCTTTTTATTGGCATTTTACTCATCTTTTGCGCTTATAAATCAGATATTATCCCATATTCTGTATTTTCCTTGTTTTTAAGAATAAATATTTGTATTAATTAATTTTGTGTTTTTAGGTAATAAATAAAGCTCGGAGAATCGAGGAGCCAAAAGAGCGAAGAATTGAGTCAAGTTCCCAAGGAGCGAAAGCCGAAAGTCTGCGCAAGGCACGATTGTAACCCAACAAGTAGCAACTCATCTACAAGACATGGGCTTGAACTAGAGCTACCCACGACCGGATCCGAACCCGCTCATCCCGAGCCGTTGAGATCTTTATCTTCCACATCCAATGGTCGCGCCTCCACGTGCATCATAGATCGTTTGCTCCGTGCAACACTAGATCAAGCCAAAACCGCTTACCTCCCCGAGCCGTTCGGATCTTTGACTTCATCCTACGCTCGCTAGGCCAGTCTCATCATTCCCCTGATGCACCTGCTCAACACCGAAGCCCCCCATACCCTATACCCTATCGAGCTTTACCCATTTTCTTTTCTTCTTCTCTTTCTTCTCCCCCATACCTCTCTGCAACTTCTTCTCCTCCCTTACCCACGACAGAGCAGAGCTCTGCTCTTCCACCACGCAACCGCCACCTTCATCATCACCTTGCCAGCGACAACAACTCCAGTAGTACCTGCTACCCCTCTTTAGCTCGTATTTTCTCTCTCTTAGCTTCTGCAATCCTAGAAGCTAACTTAGAGAAGATAAGAACTAGGGTTAGGTCACAACAACCATGCATGGCGTCTGCGAGGCGATTAGACGAGAAGAGGAAGCGATTCGAGAGTATGGGTTCGATTCATTTTTCATTTGATTTCTATTTTTAATTAAATTAGGGTTTGGTAGTTTTGGGATATGTGTGCTTGTATAAATAGAAGAGGGATGAGATGATTTTACCACGCCTGGATTAGCCAGTGCAGTCAATTAGGGTTAAATTTGTTCTTTGTTATTTTAATTTGATGTTTTAATTTAGTGTTAGGTTTCAATGAAACCCCGATTCCAATTTGTGCTTAAACTCGTTGAATGTTCTTGAATGTTTAATGTTATCAAATGCTTTCAATTCTAGCATCTAACGCTCTTCTCTCACAATGCATACCAATGCCATGGATGCATTGTAGTTAGGTTACACTTGTGTTTAGAATGCTACAACTCAATCCTTAGAATCATAGGCTAATTCTCTTGACTGGTTGTGCTTCATTAGACAACCGATTACTCTGGGTTAGCAAATTAGCTGGCAATTGAAGGTTTACAAGGTGAAACTCCTTAGTTAAGTGGCAGAATTGACACACCGCCCTTAGTTACTATAGGAACAAGACATTTAACTTAGTTGAAAGCACAATAGGGGTTAGTGGTGGATTTGCAGCCCTAGCATCACTTTTTATCTCAACATTTACCTTAGCATAGCTTCACTACATTTCAACATCCGTAGTATCGGCACATTATCATCTCTGTTGTCACTCATACTCACCGAAATTCAGTTAGCCAAGCCTTAGATCATATAAGAAGCACCCCTCGTCTCTGTGGATCGACCATACTTGCCGCGTCTCCGATAGACGCCGTGCACTTGCGGTTATCACCGTAGGCCAATTTATTCACCCATCTTTCAGGCCTACCAGAACCATGAAAAATTGAACACCTTTCCCAACCCAACTATTCAGAAAATCATCAGCATCCACCTTCCCCAAAACAATACCCCAGATAAAATTATACGGCCACACTCTAAAACTGGAAAATACACCGCATCTTGGGATACGGATGCCTGACCCATGGTCAACCAACCCACACACCGCTACCACCTACCAAATTCTTATGGACCTTACCATGTCCACCAAAAATTCGGCTTTTCTTGTGGAAAGCCATCAATGAAGGACTACCGACCTTCTCTCTCTTACATCGAATCCACTTTACCAACTCAAACATATGCCCAAGATACAATACCAATTCGGAATTAGCATCCCACCTTTTAATTCATTGTCCGACGGCGGCTTCATCCTGGAACATCTTATTCAATCAAATTTCAAACGCACCAAACACCAACCCTACACCAGCTTTCACCTTAACTCCGCAAACAACCATATCAGAAATCCTGAATAACCCAACATCATCTTTTATAATCTCCTCATTCTGTTTTCTATTCTGGACCCTATGGCTATCCAGAAATGATCTAATTTACCAACAAAAACAAACAACTTCAGAAGAGATCGTAACTTGGGCAAAAAAACTACAACAAGAATATTTCTGGGCACTACACGCGTCACCACCGATCATTCCAGGAGATACACCAACTTTTAACCACCCGATAACAGATAAAAGAATAACAACAATAGCGGTAGGTTGGTCCACTCCTAATATCAACTGGATTAAGATTAACACGGATGGAGCAGCTAGAGGTCACCCGGGATTTGCAGGAGCCGGATTCGTCTGTAGAGACTCGGATGCACGAATTTTAATAGTTATGGCTCAACCTCTAGGAATTACGACAGCACTAACTGCAGAAACCTAGGCCTTACTATTGGCTTCAAGAACTGCATCACAGAGACAATGGCCTAGAATCCTTTTTGAAACGGACTCGGAGAACCTACTGCGCTTCATCACATCAACCGCCTCGCCACCTTGGTACACAGCAGAAATGATTGAAGAAATAAAAAGGAGACTAAGCCAAATCCCACAGGTCGTTATACAACACAACTACAGGGAAGGAAATCAAGCGGTGGACGGATTGGCAAACCATACGGCGGATGGAAGCCAAGCAGGAAATTATTCGACCAAAATATGGGACCAGGCAATCCCATCCTTTATCAGTCACATTTTATTCCAAGACTCTGTGGGTACCACATACCCACGACAAGTTGTAATTTAACTTCTTTAATAAAATATATATGCTTCAAAAAAAATAATGCAAAAACCAGTCTTCCAGATCTTTACCCTAATTTTTGAGCGCCATTCCTTTTAGCGTTTGACGCTATTTTCATTAGTGTTTTTTGTCTTCTACCACGCTATTCTAAATAACATTTTACTTGGATTCCATCCATCATTCCACCAAACCATGGAACATAGCTTGGAAAAAATGTGGATTCCACCAACTTGGAATCCATTAGACTTGACATTCCACAATTTTTCCGCACTTGGAATATCTTGGATTCCACCATAAGACTTGCTCTTAAGATAACCAATTTTTTCTCCAAAAATAATTTAATAGTTTTAGACACAATTTTTTTTTTAATATTTTTAACCACAAAATTTGTTAGAATCGATTAATAGGAAAGACAATTTCAACATTGTTTAGGAGAATTGTGGATGAAACAGGGAAAGATAAGAGGAAGGAGAAGAACAATATTATTAGGAGAGTAGTATAGAATCATTACATAGTTTCCCTTATATACAACCCTAGGAATCTAGTTGGACCACACATCCATGGGCCGTAGGCCCTGCAACACTCCCCCTTGTGTGGTTCAATAACAAAACTTTATTCATAATGCTTTACATATAGTTCTTCAAATGTCGTTCTCCTTGATGACTTGTGCCGGAGTCCATTGCCTCATTAAAACTTTGATAAGGAAAAAAAACCCAGCGCGACAAAACCTTGGTACAACTCTTCACATGTAATACTTCACATGTTGTCTCGTATTTTACATATAGATCATCACATGCAATACGATCTTAAAAGATCGACGAGTCTAAGTTAATTGACTCGTTAAAACTTCGTCAGGAAAAACCCAGAGGGACAAAACCTGAACTAAAGAAAAAGAGTACAATATTAAGTAAACTTAGAACATAGTTGGATGTGCATACGTTGCCTCATTAAAACCTTGAGAAGAAAAAACCCAGTGGGACAAAACCTTGACGAAGGGAAAATAGTACAACGTGGAAGATGCAAGTAAAGGTGATCATTGCGGATGATCACTTTGCTTTGTTGAAGTTGACTAGTTGCTTCACAACTCCTAAGGCAGAAAATCCTCGTGGGAAAGACAATAGCCTTAGCTGGGAAATTACATTCCCGGTGTTTGTTGTTGTCTCATTGAAATCCTTACCTAGTAACAAAACCCTGTGGGAAAAAGTAACCCGGTGAAGGAAAATAGTTCAACACACCATTAGATGCTCCCCCTGATGTCAGACAATTTTCATTAGTCTAATGCAGTCAAAATGAGTTTATCACACTTTACTTTGGTGACTTGAACGTTTATAAAACCCTGTTGTTGATTCTAAAAGTTACGTTGCTTAACAGACTACCGCATTTCATTTCTTTGATTCAGATATTTTCAGTAATATCTACACGATCTTTATGTCTTCAACGTTCAACATACTTGATGTTTTTAGTGTTGTCTCGCTAAAAACCTTGTCGAGTAACAAAACCCTTTGGGAAAAACTATTCTCGATCGAAGGGAAAAAAGAGTACAACACACCTTTAATTTCGAATTAAAATATGTCGACATCATATCCTTGGATCCTCCCTCTGATGTCGGCATCTCCCCCTGATTACTTTCAAAGTTGTTCCAGACAGTTCCTTTATTCATGTATTTTTCGAAACTGAATATTGGTAATCACTTAGAAAATAATCTACCATATCTCCCTCTGATTACTTTCGTTGGATAAGAGATTATTGTTCCTTTATAATCAACAACTTTTGGATTGCACTTTCATTAGCATTCCTTTTAATGTATTTGTAGGGATAAAACAAATTTATGTCAATGGTTACTTTTAAGTACATGATTACATTCACTATACCATTCCAATGACGTTGCGTTGGCGCGGAGCTATATCTAGCTAACAAGTTCCCTGAGGATGTAAATTTTAATCGAGTACATTATTATACTAAGTACAACAATGCGTCTATTGTACTTAGATATGGGAATTTCATCTCCCAACACATCTTCGTCATATTCATTTGGACGAAACGGTTACTTACTTACATTTGAACCTCGAATAATCATGGGAGTGTTATCAGGATACATGTCTTTGTTAAATTACCTGAAAACTTTAGACATATGCAAACTGGTGGAATAATATACCACAAGCTCAGTATTCGATCGAGCTTTCCCTAGATTTTTCATCTCAAATTCGGATTTTAAATAGCTTTTAAGATCTCTTTACATCAAGAGTACACATCATGTCTGTACCATCAACATAAATAGCTACAATTCCAAATCAGGAACTTTCTTATGAATACGCAAGGAAAAATAACTTACTTGTCTATCCCCTCCAAATCAAATAGCCACTTATATGGGTATACCACATCACTTTGATTTCTTGAATTTATAAGTGAGCGTTCTATCTATTATGTAAACGCACCCTGTGGTTTAGAGTCATTTGATTTGGGCAACAAAATCTATCAAGTACTTTTATAAATATCTTCTATCTCTTTATTCTTTAGGAGATACGTAACAACCACATACATATCTGCATTTCAAGTCCTTTTGAAATTACCAAGCTAACTAAGTAGCGGAACTCTATAACGTTCATTACAAGAGAACAATTCCGGGGTTTGTGAGAAACCTCGCCACAAGGCGAGTCTTTGTACTTTAAGACTACTTTCTTCTCATTCTCGCTTTATGACAAATTAATTATGTATGTCCAATAGGCTTTACACTTGGTTGGTTAGCACTACCACACCAAATACCCGTATATTTGCCAAAGAACTAAGTTCTACTGGATTGTGTAGGCCAAATATGCTACTTATTTGAAATTAATCAAAATAAAGCATGGTTCGATCTCATTGTGCTCTACTTACTGGAGCAACTATTTATGGATTATATATCATCTTTGTGCACGCATGATCCTTCCATTGACTCATGTGCATTCTCATAATCCATCAAGATTTCATTGTTCTCTAGAATCATTTAAAACTTCGGAGAGCGTCCTCCAGTATTGATTCATGGACATAGTCAGAGACAATCAAATGAGATGATTTCATTAATGATACAAATTAGGTTGTGCCTTACTCATCTACTTCCTTTCTAGGTGAGCATTGATCAAACCTGGTGGTCTCTCCATCTTCCTTTATGGAGCCACGGCCTCAACTACACTTCCACCAAGTGTAGTTGCAACACCTTAGTCTATGGTGTACCCCATACTGAGGATTTCTAACCTTGCAGGAATATTTGCAGCTGGTATGTGTGATCTTGTCACTTTAGCGACATCAGTGTACATTCTGAAAATTGATTATTCTTTGTCACTGCACATTTACATTTATGGAGTACAAGAATCAATATGAGACACAATGGGAAAACACCACGACAATTCATGTCATTCCCTTAGAAAATACTTTTTCTTATCTCCCCCTAACGACGGGAAGACTGTCTCATTAAAATGACAACCCGCAAATCTAGCGGTAAGAGATCTCTTGCTAAAGGTTTTAAAATGCGGATAATTATATTGTTGGGAGTAAATATCCAACATAACTACTTAATCGTTTTCGTGACCCATCATAATACGATGTGGACTAGTAATGGCACATATATAGTGCAACCAAAAATGCGTAAGAATATGAATGTCAGGCTTATATCCAGTTACCAACTGGTACGCATAAAAGGTTGACTAATAGTGGGTTCTAAAACGAATTAAGTAAAGATGCGTTAATATTGAATATTCCCCAAGCAGTTAAAGGTAGGTTTGTACGCATAACCATGCCTTAGGCACCATATATAACCTTTGATGGTAGCCTCTGCGAGACCATGGGGTATAGGATGTTCTACAATGATCCTATTTAACATGCAATATCTATCAAGTCCTTTTGATGTAAAATATCTAGCAATAACAAGGTTGGTGAGACCTGAAATTGTATAATATGTATTAGAATTGTTTCAAAAACGCATAATTTCTTGTGAACAATAATTAATTCAACACTTCGAATTATCCACCAGAGCCATAAATCACTTGAATGGACCGGATTCTGTATGAATATGTCCACAAATATAACCTTGTTTCTTTTGAAAAGATGGGTTGTTTACCATTTGCATCTTAGGATGGTCTCAATCCTTTTTATTAAACAAATGACTTTGTAAAATAAGTTACATGCTTTTAAAGTAATTACTTTAGAAGCATAATGGGAGGGGAGGTGGTGTTTCTGGTACTTTAGAAAGAGTTTATTGTGAGAGATGCCGTCACTTTGCATTATTTCAATCTTTATGATTCCCATTTTCTTGTTAACTCAAATAAAAGGATGTCCATTTGAGTTCTTTCAAAACAGAACATCATATCACAACCAAAGTGTCTTTATGGTTATGTCAAAACCTGATTGAGTCAATTCCCAACATTACATTGTCAATTATCCAAGTATTAGTGATTTACAGTTCACTAGACTAATTGACTCGTTATTTTCTCTAAAATGTGATTCCTTTCACATTCATTGGAGGTAATTTGTAGATGCATTCCCATTCTCACGGTTAGTTTTCGTTCAATAACCGTTTGCACAGACTTCGTAGAAACTTAACAAAATGTGACTAGCTCTTGGTTCTTATAGAGCTCATGTAACTTTTAATCTTTATACTAATTAGGAAACAAAGATTGAGCATTTCTTCGCTCGGCTATTATCTATAATGTTCCAATCATCGCATGGTATCACATAAGGAAACAATTTAACAAGCAGTTTAATATATTTCCTTAAGAGCTTCGTGTAATAAGTGGTGTGGCCTTATTACGTAACAAAAGAAAATTTATCTCATATACTTTAGAGTGTTACAGTTCATGAGGATGATATACTTTTCATCATAATGTACGAATGATCCTTTTAACTCAAGTACTTATGAGTATATCTCAAGTGCTTTAGAGTATTTCAGTCTCATGGAAATGATATACTTTTCATTTCATAAGTACAAACTATGAATTTAGTTCTTCGCAAAAAAAAAAGTTCTTTATTTTAAAAAAGAAAAGAAAAAAGTATATTAAACTATCATACAATCAATAGTCTAGGATCAAATCATACAAAATTCAGTTGAATAAAGATAATGAATAAAAACTTATCAAAATGTAAGTGTATTAACTGGGCAAGTTTCTTATTGACACTGAAGTTGACAAGCGGGGGTATGACCTTTTTTTAAACATATAGTGAGTTTGTTGTCATTTAAACTCTCTATATATCTTGTAGTTGGCTGCTACTATATGATACCTGCATTCCATCACTTGTATCATACTCGGTAAATGTTTATACCAAGATTTTCAACTCTCATTTAAATGAGCCAGAATTACATCTCTGTCCCATTATAGGTAGATACATTTACTTTGTATCATTACTACTGGAGCCAGAATTACATCCCTGACTCATGGAAACATTTGTGAGTTTCTTTCCCCAAAAAGTGAGGTGTGATTTTAATTACAACATATCGTTGTCGAAGTTATTGACTCATTATAGTCTAACAAATTGCTTACATCCCACTGAACATTCAAGTTTGGGAGAAAAATGAATGTTTCGACAAACTTCCTTCAAATCATTACATCGTCTGAAGTCAATATGTCACCTTAGAAATGTTGAAGGTATGACTTCCTATTTGAACGGTGTATCTTCATAAGTTGAAGATTTTTATGACGAAAGTATTTTACCTGTGCACACATATTTCCACATCATAGACTCTTTAATGGTTCTCAAGTACTTCTGAGTCCAAAAAGTCAAATTAGAGTCAAATTGGTTTAGTCAAAGTCTGGTCAACTATTTGGTCAAGACCCCGTCCATTGGGTTGACAAGGTCATGGTTAATGAATATAATCATATATGGTCCATTATATATGAAGTATTCAGGCCCATTGATAATAAGTTTGAAACTATTAGCATATGAGTCCAAAACATATCGTTAACCCTAAAAATTGCAAAATTCTTCTTTCAACTGTTCTGATCGACAGACAAATGCATCATAGTCCGATCATGATGAAATTTTTACAGTAGATTCTCCAAAATGTTTCTATAAATATTACAATTTCAAATAAATCCAACGGCTAGATAAAAAGATATCCATATGCCTGTTCCAATTAGCGTTTCTGTGGACACAGTTGGAAATATCACGTACTTTTGAATATTTCCCATGGTTGGATCTTAATGAAATTTTTATATTATCTCAATAAGAATAATACATAACACATATTGGAAATACAACATAATCCAACGGTTAAAATTCTTAAATATTAGGTTTTACGACGCTGTTATAAACTAGGGTTTTTCTAAACGTACACAGTTTTAATAAAATCAAGTTTTAGAGATTGCATCATATTCCGATTTGATTGAAACTATATCACTGTACGAAATACCTAATTGGGTTAAACATATTAAAGTTCATGAAAATCTAACGGTTAAATCGCTTTTTTTTCTTATAATCATACGTTTGTGGAACCTTAGAAAATACTAAGAAAACGAAATTCTTTTGTGGAACGAAAATACCTGGTAACGCATCCATAATAAAAATTAATCTTGATCAGAACCACGCTAATATCTTTGTGAAGGAATCCATGATTGATCTCGAGCGATAAAAACTAATAGAATTTTTTTTTGCAGAAAGTGGTAGAGTCGTGCTTGATAACGTGTTTAGGAGAATTGTGGATGAAACAGGGAAAGATAAGAGGAAGGAGAAGAACAATATTATTAGGAGAGTAGTATAGAATCATTACATAGTTTCCCTTATATACAACCCTAGGAATCTAGTTGGACCGCACATCCATGGGCCGTAGGCCCTGCAACAAACATGCATTTATTCTCCGTCCCCCGTCAAAAAATTATCCCACCGGAAAGTGGATTTGTTGGTGTTGTTAAATTGAAAATATCCACTTTCTTCGATTTATCAATTCTGAATAAGAAATTGCAAACAAAAATAAATTTTTGAACTTTCATTGCGTACTCTCCCACTGACAAATACGGCAATGCATTATATACAACACACAATAGGGAAGACACAAATATAATGTTAAGAAAAACTATACCTGGGCAACAATTGCAAAAACAATTTGTTTTCTCCGTAAAGATTAAAAGATTTTCAGATGTTAAGCAAAACTACCTAAGTATAATTCTACCTAAATATATTGTTAATGTTATAAACGGCAGTTTATTATGTAGATGTCCACTTTAGTGGAACCCTATTACTTGGGTACCAAGAATGTAAACTCTATAAATAGAGTCCTAAACCTTTGTATTCTATACGCATGAATACGAAATCTCTCTCTCTCTTTTTCCCCTTTACTTTGTGTCTTCTTCTCTCTTTCTCTATTTTACAAGACGTTATCATGCACGTAGCTCTAATCACGTGAGCGGGATTTTCTTTTTGTAAAACCTAATTTATTTCTTTTTAGTTTTCTTTTGATCGTTTTCACAAAAGAATCCTTGTATATTTATTGATTGTCTCTATTAATAGGCAAAACAAAATTGTATGAGCGGAATAGACGTTCGGGTTTATTTTTTCACACAATTATCTCTTTATGATCAACGCAATTTGCTTCCTTTTTATTTCCCACTTTGGTTTCATGCTAGAGATTGTTTTATTATTGGAATCCGTGTATGTCAAATCTAATTCTTCCACTGAGTTGGAAGTGGTTGGTATAGAAAAAGATTAAACCTATTGTTTTTATTCCATAGTCTGCAAATGGGATTTTTTTACATTCGAACGTGAACCCAAGGACTATTCATGTCGCTGGTCGTTTTAGGTTTTGCTGCCGTATGCAAAAAAAACATTTTAGAGGCCTAAGTGATCGTTTTACATAGCACGCAATCACGCTTTTCTTTTTAATTACCGCTCAACGAAGTATTTCTATTGGATTGTATACATAGCAACTAGTGGCTATATGACACCATCCGTCTACAGAAAATAGACAAACCTTCACATGTAAAAAGTAATACATCCATCATGTATTTCCCACGGTCACTAGCACCATACGTTTTTGGCTCATTGATTTGATTTTGTTGACCTGGTTGGTTGGGTTGATTCTATGATCGTACTTGGCAGAAAATCGAAAAAACTTAAAGGTATGATGGCCTTGTTTGGTAAAATTTATGATTATCTATTTATGATTATAGATAATCATAAATTGATAAATAATTTTGATATAATCATTTTAAAAATAAATTTTTCCAAACACTTTTTTTAGATAATTGATTATCTTAGAATGATGATCTAAAAAAGGAGAGAAAAGAACAATGATCTAGGGTATTTTTTTAGTCATATGTTGTTTTTTTGTTAATCTCTTGATAGTTTAGAGAAAATAAGATTTAAAAATTCAATTTGAGTTCCTTAGAAAAAATAATTGATTATAATAAATTTTCAAAACAACTTTTTCCTGTTTATGGAAATAATGGATTTTTTCAATTATGATTAAAATAAGCAATTATTATAATGGTTACCAAACACATATAAAATCCATTATAATCTGCATGGTTACCAAACAACCCCGATATGTATCTATGATTTCTTTATTTTGTTTGTCTCATTTTTTTTTTCCTACCTACGCACGTTGTTGGTATTAACCACTGCTTATACTGCCATCTGTATGTTGGTTAAGTTTATCCGGTTATTTACCGAGTTTTGGCCTTGAAGGTGCAATTTTGTCGTCTATTTTTACATGACGGCAATATGGATTTTTATTTTCACAAGAAATCTTGAACATTCTCGTAAATCTTACAAAAGATTGAGATATTAAGAAATACTGGTTTCTATATTTTTTACAAGAACACATCTCCTTTTTCTGCTGCGATTAAGAGATATTGGTTTCTATATTTTTTAAAAGAACCCATCTCCTTTTTCTGCTGCGATTAAAACGACAAATATGTTCCAAGCACCATGGATTGTTTTGTTCCAAGCACCATGGATTGTTTTTGTCGATGGATTTTATATCTTGTTTGCCTGGGGTACAGTTAAAATCCATTGGTTGATTGTAGTTAACATGACCTATGTTTATTGGGCGCTGGTGATTAATTTTACCGGATAAATTTGATTTTCCCTTCTTCTCTAATTCTCTTTATAGAGTAAAACAAAAAAAAAAAATCCATTGCAAATGGTTTATAGTTTCTATCCCTCTAATGGAACTATAATCACCAAAAAATTGGTGTAATGGCAATTTGTTTACATGTACAGTAATGAAGCACATGCATGGTTGAGAAACCTACGACCAATTAAATTTGGTATCTTTGTCTGTGAGACAAAGATCATGTGATTACATATGGTTTCTATTTTTTTTTTACAAGAAACCATACATCGACCACAAAAGTGGGTTTTTCCGTTGCGATGACTAAATCGATGATTATTTATTTTATTTTGTCGATACGAGAATTTGGTGAATCATATAAATTAATTGATGTTAATTTTCTCCATCGTTTCCATAATATTGGCATATTTTCTAAATTTTTTCCAAAAAGGAGTGAGTAAATTTTTCAACCACATAATGGATTTTTTTTTTTCAAAGTTGATAACGACAAGATTTCTTTATTTTCTTAAAAAGAATCATATAAGCCAATTGAGATTGGTTTCTCTGTAAATCCTAGAAGGATGAGATGTCGTTATCATATATTCACAATTGCAAACATCAACGAAACGGAGAATTGCTGCATTCCTGAGGGATATTTAGCAATTTTTTCTCTTCCTTGTATTATTCTCCAAAATTAAAAGTTGTTCCACTTGTAGTTGGAATTGGACACTAAAAATTAAAGGGTGCGCACCCGGTTTGATTAGCCAATATCATTAGTCCTTATAATGACTATATTAATTTGATTTTCTTTTGATAAAGAATGTGTCTATAATTTCATTCTAAAGTGAATGTTTATCCGGTCCTATAGGCCACGATTTTAGTTTAATTTTGGAGATTTATTTGCATATCTTCAATGCTTTTGGTTTTGACACGAAACTTTATTTTATATTTGTTTGTGTTTCAAAAGTAATCCATGGTTGATGGTAAATATGTCGAAAGACTACATTTTTATGTCCAAAGACATATTTCGTAATGAGTATATATCTCGAATTAATCGGATAATACTTTACGGAACTTGAAGTTTTCGTATATGAGATAAAAAGAAAATTCCACCATGATCAGGGGGAGAGCATACACTATCACAAGCTTGTGTTAATTAACTTAAAAGTTATATCAATTCTCTCCCAACATGATCAAAATCGAAAAAAGGCTATCATAATTAATTGGTGTGAAATGTCTCATTTTGTTTTTATATAATTTTCTGCCTCTTAAGATGAAATCCAGTCACATATAGCAGATAAGTAGCATTTTATAAGAGGCTACAGGTAGTGCTCCAATTGAGTCTACCAAATTATAATTCACGTTCTCATATTTAATATCTCCTCACTTGAAGAGGTGGAGATTATAACTCTCGCGAGCGCTGGTACCAGTAATTGAGTGAATTTTTCAACATATGCATGTAATTGAGAATTATGTGGGATCATATTAAGTTATAAATTGTCGAATATTCATTTATAGTAGCTACTAAAATAATAAATGATTGTGGTTGTGAATCCGATCTCTGCAGAGGAATATTGACAAATGTGATTGGCTGGCATATAATACAAATTAGGTTGGATTAATTTCTCGATTGACGCAATTTTGGATCCAAGATTTAACACCTTAAAATTGCCAAGCTGGTGTACTCATAATGTGTCATACGATAAATATGTTCGTTGTAAAACGATTTGAGGGTTATATTTTTGCTTAGACCCTACGATTGTTTCAATAAATTTTTGTTCTCCATGCATGATGTCTTTTGCGTGGTAGTCTTTTAAGGACTCAAATTGCATTTACACAATATATGTGGTCGGGAACATATTCGAACTTGTGATCCTTGTAGGATTCAAATTATATTCAGACAGTCATCTGACTCGATTATGTCAGGTTTAACAATCCTTTTGTGTGTGTGTGTGTGTGTGTGTTTTTTTTTAATTTTGGTACAAAACCAAAAATCCGGATTAATTAGTTGATGATATCTACTTTATAGGTCTCTTGAGAAATCCTTAGAAACACAAAAATCCACGTTTTTACCGCATAAATTTTCTTTTCTTTTCTTTTCTTAAATCTGCAGTTAGAATTATGCTAGCATAAACTCGTCTTTGATATAGACTAGAGTTATTGTTTTGATGCTTGTCTTCTGTAAAACTCATATAGTTGGGTTAGCATCAATATTTACGTCAAAAGTTGTACTCTTTTTCCTTTGTTCAGGCTTTGTCCCATGTGGTTTTCCTGACAAGGTTTTAACAAGGCAACATCTCATTGACGTTTAATTTTCTTTCAAAATGTTGATATTTGTGCTCTTTTTCCTTCGTCAAAATTTTCTCCCATTGGGTTTTACTGGCAAGGTTTTAGTGAGGCATTTATTTCAACATAGTGGTCATCCAAGGGGGAGTCGTATCGTTTTTTGTTATTTGATGGATTCCCACCATTCACTAGGTCATTTTGTTAGACCAAATCAACATAACCATCTCCTAGATATTTGGATGTCCTAATCAACCCCATACAGTGTTTTAATAAATACAGTTTTGTTCATTTACACTAATCTTGGCATTTCGATGAAGAAACTACATCAACTATTTCTGCAAATCATCTCCAAGAAAATAGAAATCCAAGACACAAGTACTTAATGCATTGAAAGAAACATGAAGATTCAAGAACGCTGCTATTAGAAGACTAACACAAAAGAAGACTTCATCAACTGGCAGATTTCTCACGAAAGCATTGCTGTCTCCAGCATTCAAGAAATCCGTTTATCGAAATTGGGAAGTGTCCACTTGAAGATTTGCAAGCCAAGATTCAAGTGAAGTACTTATCAGGGGGAGCATCATAGTAAAAGGTATTTTACTAGACTATCACGTTGTACTCTTTTTCCTTCGTCAAGCTTTTGTCCCACTGGGTTTTCCTTGTCAAGGTTTTAACGAGGCAACATATGCATGTCCAACACTTTTCTAAGTTTTCTCATAATTGTACTCTTTTCCCTTCAGTCAGGTTTTGTCCCTTCGGATTTTCCTGATAAGGTTTTAATGAGGCAATTAGCTTAGATACAGTGGTCATCTAGGGGGAGTGTTATAAACGGCAGTTTATTATGTAGATGCCCAATTTAGTGGAACCCTATTACTTGGGTACCAAGAATGTAAACTCTATATATAGAGTCCTAAACCTTTGTATTCTATATGCATGAATAAGAAATCCCTCTCTCTTTTTCCCCTTTACTTTGTGTCTTCTTCTATCTTTCTCTATTTTACAAGAGTTAAGCAAAACTACCTAAATATAATTCTAAATTTTTTGAGATGCAAACAGAGAATTCAAGCTAAAAGTAATTATTACATCCTTCTGCGTGTTTACTGTTATTATTATAAAAAAAAATAAAATTTAGCTCCCTAATTAGAAATTCTGGCTCCTCCACTAGTCGTGATAATCATGCACATCGACCTTCTTCAACTCTTTGGTAGCGACTTGAAGGTAGCGGCCAACTACAAGACAAGGATTACAACAGAGAAATAGTTACTTGCCATGATAATAACATCGTAATAACTAAGTGTTTGCAGTTTATGACATTGGTATTAATCTTTCTTGTTATTATTTGAGACTATATACGCATTTTATTTGTGTATATGTATCGCCTACTCGATTAGTCCCTCTAGGCCCCAGGCATTCATCACCTGCCTGACGACATTCATTACACAAATGTCACCTAATGTTAACAATTGATAAAATGTTTTGTAAAAATGTCGGAAGTGCTACACTTCCCCCACTAGGTGTCATCTTCTTAGCTTTTGATCCCTGGATTGAGATTAGCGGGGATCCCATTGTTATTGGATTTAACCAAAAGATACTTGACACATAGGCGGGGGAAAAGAGTGGGGGCGTATATCATTTTCGTAAAAAAGTTATTACACCCGATAAGATATCTCTTACCTATAAAAATTTTCTTCCCTTACATCATCAACAACGAGTTGTGAACTTATAACTGCACCATTTCTAACCACAACTATCTCCACAGATTTCCCAACATTATTCATTAGTATACCAAAAATCTGCAGCAAATTATGACACAAACAATTTTTAAAAACCATTCAACACAAAAAAATAAACAAGATGAAATCATGCTAATAGATAATGTCGCTATCAAATGATGATGATATTACCTCTAACAAACTCTGTACTGGATTTTCATTACATTTAACAATGAGATCACCTTCTTGTAGTCCAGCGACAGTAGCTGACGATCCCGGCGTAACCTAGTAAAAAAGTTACACAGTTAATTAGGTAATTATCCAACAGATGAAATTTTTTGATTTAATTTCATTGGACAGATGAATGACATACATTTTCAATGAATACACCTTTAAAGTTGTTCGAGACTACTAGCTTCTCTATCTTGTCTACACTTGCAACATAAAGATTTGTTATCTCCATTCCATACAAGGGTCGGCATACTCTCCTGTGTGAAAATGCCGATTCTTAATCATTTAAAACCGCTAATGACATTTTTGAGTTAAAACCCTCATCAAAAAACTAGACGAGCAATTGTAAGATGATTCGTAACATACCCAGAGTCTCTAAACTTCTCAAGGAGTTTGGTAATTACGTTAATCGGTAGAAATGTTGTGAACTTAAAATCATAAAAATTCAGTCCAATTACTTCTCCATGGCAATTGATTAGCGGTCCTCCGACACCACTCTACGAAAGAACAATAAAAAAAGGAGAAAATGGGTCATTTGTCCAAAAAAATTTAAAACACGGTTCAAATGGACGAGTAAAAAAAAGTACGGGTGAAATAGCCAAAAAAAAAAAATAGCAAGGATGAAACTGGATTTCATCCTGGCTTATACTTAAAAAATAGCAAGGATGAAACTATATGCATCCTGTGTAAAATAAAAAATAAGAAAAAAATATTTGAATATGGACAGGATGAAACCGGTTACATCCTGCCTATTTTTAAATTTTTGTCCATTTAAACAGTATCTTTTTAATTTTTGGCTATTTAAACAGTATCAAAACCTAAGTGTCTTTTTCACCCAGAAATTATTGATTTTGGTCTTTTTGACCAATTTTGTGTAAAAAAAGTTAACTGATAATTAGAATAATCCTATCAATACGGATGCCATCCTGATAACTTAAAATAATTTTCATTGTCAAACAGATTCATATAAGAGATTAAAAGTTAAAAAATTACTTTTGCTATCCTGCAATCTGCTCTTAAGAGCTCTTTGCAATCCAATCCGCATACATCAAAAAAAAAAAAAAAAAAAAAAGACCAATTACAAACAACATAGACAACATCTTGTTAAAATAATAATTTACGTAAATAAAGAATGTACCTAAATTGACCAGGAGCTACCATGAATTCAGCATCTTCGAAACGACCTAAAGCTATTACCGTTTCACCGGGACATATTTTAAAAAATGCTGAATGTGGCAGACATGTGGTTCTTGCAACTATACTAACATAATGCCTCTGAATAGCAACAGGCAACGCTATTTCAGACTTTATTTTGATGACGAGAATGTCATAATGAAAATCATAAAAATCAACTCCGCCTTCAAAGGATTGACTATCAAAAAGCCGGACTTCAATCTGAAATTTCTGTACATCCCATTAGTTATTTTTTCTTTCACAGGGTATCATGAAAAGACAAAAATTATATTCTAACAAATCATTTAATAAAAAGCAAGAATCATCTTACCTTGAGATCATCTACGAGGCTAGGTGGTTTAGCATCGGTCCTTACAAGACTCGCTGGAGTAAGAATTGAACTTATAAATGTGCTACCAAACTTTTCGCATGCTATAATTGTTCCGGAACCAAGGAAAAAACGCTCTCCACCTAAATTTAATAATTATAAAAATTACATCATGAATCATACCGAGCTTTGGTTGGTAGCCTAGCAACAAACTGAGCCCAACACCTTACAATAAAGCTATAATACTAAAATAAATGAGTGAATTAGATACATACCATTCAGGGCCGTAGCAAACTATTAGGGGGCTCTAGGCGAAGTCAGAAAAATGGGGGCCCTATGTAAGCAGGATATAAACATTGTTTACCTACTATCAACTTCCAAAAACTTTGTTTGGACAAGCCAACTGTAAGTAACTTGGATGATCAAAAAAAAAAATTGTATGATATAAACACATTGGGTTTGCAGCCTTTCGTATCATTTAGGAAATGGGTGTTGCTATATCCACCGAAAAGCAGTACCGCGGTGAGCATCAAAAAGGAATGGACGGTCCTGATATGCTTCTAAGCATTGGGATAGGGAGTGGGGCAGGAGTGGGCCCCACTCTCCCTCTCACACGGTGCCCAGCAGGGCACACTCTCTTCGGTGCATCTATCATTCTCGTTAGGAAATTCAACACTTCTTTTGCTTTTCTGGTTTGGGTTGCCAAAAGTTTAGAAATTACGTAGTAGGTAGTATTACGAATACTAATTGGCTTTTACTAAGTACGTAAAGCTTCTGAAATTAAACACTTCTTTTACTAATTAATTTCTAAATTTGTATTCCGTAAAAAGCTTCTGAAAGTTTCAACCCCGCATATAAGTCCCATTAATAGGAACACCCAAATCATGGCTTGGATAACTTTCATGCTTGATCTAGAAGCCGTTAAAAATGAGTTGTTTCCCTTCGCCCAACTTGCAACATATTTACAGAACAACTACTTAGATTATGTATTGTTCAATTAAATTTTACTTTGGTTTCATTAGGAAAAACTTCTTCTTCTTTTTAATTAGGGAAGGGAGAAAGCCATACAAGCTATAATTTCGTTAGATAAAACTTCTTCTTTTTTTTTAATTAAGGAAAGGAAAAAACCATAGAAGTTATAAATGGTAATAAGATTGGAAAAAGTGAACCTTTGATGGGAAATTAAGATACTTGATCGGAAATTTAAGAAGAAAAAAAAGACATTAACCATCTCTTATACATAACGAATAGGATTTGGGGGCCCTAGGCCGTCGCCTAGCTGGCCTATGCTCAGCGACGGCCCTGATACCATTGGTAGAGGCGATGCTCACAACAGACCGAGAAGCCTTTAAAGCTGCTCTTTTTACCTCGATTGCTAAAGGGAAATGTAAGAAAAGGTCCCAGTATTAGCACCCGATTTACAAAAAGGTCACACTGCTACAAACCATTAACAGATTGGTCCTACTTCCGTTAAAGACATGGTTATGTCACTGGGGCCCGCAGGGTCCGAGTTAATTGGGCTCGCCAGTTTACGAGTTTGCCCTTGACCTGAGTACAGTAGATCTGACACCGTACATCTTATTCTCGTAGCAATCTCGAGATGATACGGACGGACAAAGATTGAAGTAGCAGATGAAATTCTATAACAATTTAGGGTTAGGGTAAACTCGTATTCTCTTCGTCTCCGCCCATCTCTCTCTAAAAGCTCTGCAAAAATGGCGATTCACTCCAAAACTTGAGTGAATCCCTGGTTTCGATCGCAATAGTTGCTCAGTTCATTACGCTGGTAGTGTATATGGTGTTTAGCAGTAAGATGTGAAGATTTTTAAACAAAGAATTATACTGGTTGTAGTTTGTCGGTGATTTTCTTATAGAATTTCATCGACATGTACTCGGTGATCATGAGGTTGGTAATCACAACCATATTCTGTCAATTTCCATTAACTGAATTTAATTTGGCGATTTTTTTTTTTTTTTTTTTTTTTTTTTGCAAAACCCTATTTTCGAAAATTTCGAAAATTTTTACAGACAATTTTAGTAAACCCTAATTAGTGAAATTGGGTATGTTATCTGTTACTACTTTCTGGTGTATTGAATTTGATTATGTGTATGTGTAGGAAATATGTGAAGAATCCAGTTAGAATCTTTAGGGTTGAAGAATCACATACAAATAAGGTTAGGTTTTTTGATAACATAAGTGTGAATTCTGGTGGATTGGAAGGTTTTAGTGATACAGTTCATGCTGCATACCAGTTACCACCTATTAAGAAGGTTAATTTGACATGGTTTAGTGACCCAAACTCTTTCTATATTGGTAGTAATGATGAATTCTTTGAAATGTGGGATAAAGGAGTGGTTGAAGATGGTGGGTATAATCATCTTTACATGAATGTTACCAACAGGAGAGTTCCTCTTAGTGATAAATGCCCTTCATCTTCTTGTCTGTCAGTTTCAAAGAGTCTTTTTTCAACACTTGAGAAGGTGCAGAGTACATCAAGAATTCACATTGAGAGAGGTGCAGCACCAGTCAGTATTGACCCATCTCTTTTTTTAACACCTAAGAAGAGATACATATATAGTAAATCTCCTGAGCTACTAAGAAGAAGTCCTAGGCTGGTGCAGAAGTCAATTGCTGCAGTCACTGGTAGTGTTAATGGTAAGAAGCTATTTGTTAATGTGGATGATGATGACAATGGAGTTGAAGAAATATCAGTTGAATCAAGACAGGCTGAGTTGGAGTATGAAAACATACAACTCACAAATACTGAAGAAGATATGTGTCTTCCCATTGATTACTGTAGAAGTCCAGTTGCTGATGATGTAGAAATGGGTATAAAAGTGTACACTGAGTTTGTGAACAACTACTTTTGGGGATTAGACTCTTTTGATTACTTACATCCACAACTGTATAAGGAAAAGGGAAATGCAGGTATGATTTCAATCTCTCTGTTTTTGATTAAATGCATTTGAACTTGTATGCATTTTAACTTGACTGCATCATAACTTGTCTGCATTTAAACATGTGTGTCTGTATTTTATGTTGTAGATGAAGCCCACAATGACAAGAGTGGTGGTGTTGGTGAAGAGTGTGACCCAAAAGGAAAAGAAATAGCTGTTATACCATCTGATACTGACAGTGCTGATAGTTCTAGTAACTGTGATTCTGAAGATGAAGATGTGATCGCGGTCGTAAGCGTCAAAAATAAATTTACACTTTCTTACTACTCAAAATATAAATATAGCAAGGGCAAGAAAGGATCGATCCCACAGAGAGGTCTAGGTTGTCAAATTGTTATGGTTTCCTATATAAAACACCGGAAGAATTTCGATTGTGTAAATAAAAATAAACAAAAAGCAAATAAAGTACGCAAATCAAGGATGTGAGATATTGGGTAAAGGTTTCATCTTCAATTGTAAACAAGTTTATGAATATATGAATAGAATTCGTATTTAATCTCGCTATCATCAAAAGCCTAGAGAATCAAGAGAGCAAGATAATCTATTAATTTCCTAATTCATCACACACACATTAGGGCTGCGTATGTGAATTCTACCTAAAGAATAACCTAACGCCTTGCGCTAATTAAGTTCAATTCCTAGGAGCATTAAGTTTCGTAAATAGGCTAATCAATGCAATTGTAATACATTGCGCAAACAATTCGAACAAAGGTCAATTTCTACATATGATTACAAGGATGTATCACTACAACCTAGAATCATATCATGCTACTCGTATTCAAGGTTATCGCTCGATGAAAACCCTAAAATAGCTATAGATATGGATGTGAGTTCAATCAATTCTAGACTCGACTAAACAAACATTCAATCATATTGCAATACTTCAATCATGCAATTATTATAACCCGTAGAAATCATACGATAATATTGAGAAAACTAATTCATAAAAATCATAACTTGGTTGCAAAATCCAACTACATCTTCAACCAATAATAAAAACTTAGTTACTTGTGTTTTTGGAAATCATCATAGAAAGTTTAGAAGAACCTATCATGTGAAAACCTAGAACCAAAAGTAGAAGTCTCCCTAATGGAGATATATCTAGGTTTAGAGAAAAGTTCTATTTATATGCTTTTCTCCCCATAAGGATACTTTCCCAAAATTAGGTTGATTCTTCTCAAAACCCGTCTCCAAGTTGGTCCACCAAGCCCAGGAGTGAAAAATATGTCTCTGGAATTTTGGGTCCAAAAGCGTCGCCGGAATTGCCGACGTCATCGCGGAATCCGGCCGTCGGAAAATCATCTCGACCGCTTTTGTCATCGGAAACTCGTCACCTCGCCGAGTGCACACTCCCAGCAGCTCATCTCCATATCTCTGCAATTCAAACAATCACAAAATACCGTCTAAACCAATTCCTCATTTCTTGCGAAAACGCACCCAAAAGCGCGACTCGTAGCACATATGTCCGGCCGTCGACTCTTGCATACGACTCGTACCCCCCTCACGATTCACTGAAATATTACCGTGCCCACTTACGGTTCCAAAATCCGGCCACGGAACTAGGCTCACCGCCTCGCCATTTCTCGCTTTCCGTTTCCGCACGCTTTCTGCAGCCTTGTGTCTCCATCTGCTTTCACCATCCATGGCTCATAGTACTGCCACACTTCCTTTGCCTCGAGCCATGACTCACTGCAACTGCATTCGCACTGGCACAGCAACGTAGCACCATCTACACTTCACCTGCTATATCCTTAACTCCAGGCCTATCAATTCCATTGCCTGCAATGCCATATACTCATGCCAGCAAACCATAATCTCCCTCTGCGCCAATATCACAGCTCAGACCTGCTCCCGGCCGTCACATGCCGAGCTGCCCCATCTATGCATTTCAGCTGCAATACCACCAGCTCCATCCACTGCAAACCCTTAAAAACAAGACAGTTTCCATTTCTTTAGCCTTCACGGCAACCACATTCTGCCATCATATATCGCCCTTTGCCGGCCGTTACCGACTCACTTACCAGCCCGCTAACAAGCGCTCTCGACTCTTGATGACCTGCCATCTTCCCTGTTCACTGCAACATAACCTGCACTACCTCAATACCAGAGCCAGCATCACAGTTCACAACTAACACCATCTCAGTTCAAGCTCCATTCCCAGTCACCACCAAGCTGCAACCAAGACCACCTCAGCCATACTTCACCGGCCAAGGCGTTTCTCAACCCCCGACTTCAACTCCACACAGCCACAACCGATGCAAGCCCATAGCATCGAGTTCATCGCACCGCATACACAAGAACTCACCTGGTTCTCGATGGCAACCCAGTCATCCTCCTCCTTGTAATCTCCAGTCCCAGCTTTGCAATCTTCATAACCTGCAGCTACAGCCCAGAGCAAAACAGCCCAGAGCAGCAACAGCTCTTGCATCACACTTTCTCCACTGGCACTCGCAACTTCAACTTCATTCCGCAGCTCCAACCAGTTAACGACACTGCGAGCAACCCCTCACAACACTCAGCACCATAGCTTCGCGAAACAATCAAGATCTGCATTCCAGGACTGCGATAAGAGCTCACAACATCACAGTTCAATTCAAGCCGCAATTAGCCTCGCCATCTCCTTCATCGCTTCCTCTTGCATTCTACTCGGCTTTCGACTCATCGGCTTTTGACATCAAAGACCAACCATCAATCCCTGCCACCACAACAGCAACATCTGCCAGCCAGTTCCTCCATCGATTCCAACCCACTCGAACATAGCTGACACTCTTTACTGCTCCGCGATGCTCGTATCACCTGGCAAACAACCCTCAAGCCCTTTAATTCTTGGTCACAGCAGACTAGGCTGTTCAGGCCTTTTACAAATACTTCTCGTGCAACTTGCTTGGTGATGCGGAGATGAACTTCTTTGTTGATGTCGAGATCATTCTATCTCCTTCCTGCAAATTCATACAAAACCCATACTTCTCCCAGTAAACACGACTTCAATCTTCAACAAAATCCATGGCAACAATATCAATTCCCCATGGCAGCAAGTCTTATTCTTTTCTACTTGGTAATACTCGGATTTCCGTGCTTGTAACCTACTTTGAAATCTCTTGTGCGTAGTATGATGGACCCTTGAAACTCATGGCAATTAACTTGGTTCAGCTGCAAAGGCAAGAACTTGCTCGAAATCGGTTGCAAGAGTTTGGAATTCTAAGTTGCGTAAATAGAAACCGAGTACTTATTACGATGAGGTATAAAGAGGGAGGTGCCCTGAGTAATTTTAGCAGGTGCCTATAGCAGTTCTGTAGGTTCTCCAGTTTGCGACAACTTCTGCTTGCTTCAGATGCTTCCAGATTCTTCATACGATGTCGGATTGACTCCACTCTTTCGCCATTGGCTTCGTCTTTTCGTTCTCTTCAAGATGATTGAGAAAAAGCCCTGGATTTAGACGATTTCCACTTCCTTTTACTCAAATGACTCCAAAACACCTATAAACTCAAAAAAACACGCATAAGATACATAATTCACACGAAAAATAGCAAAGAAAGCATAAACTCTTCATAGAAAATACGGTGTATTCTACACCTATCAAATTCCCCCACACTTAGACTTTGCTAGTCCTCGAGCAAATCAAACAAAAATAATAAAATACAACAACTCCGTGTCGTCGAGGCTACGGTTAATTTTAGCATAAATAACAAGCCTTTAAACCCCTAGGTGTCCCTAGTGGACGAGTTATAGTCTCGTGAAGGTTTACTAGAGATATACCTACAAAACCTATATTTCAAACTCCGTCTATTTGTGACAAATCAATGAATGAATCCAAAATGACTACAGGAAGAGGTACCTTGCAAATTCAATTCATATATTAGTAAATAAACTCTAATTAGATAGTTAAACAAGCCACAATACTCGGAAACTAACAAACCACAATCACAATGAAAAGATTAAGAAGATGGATATAGATGTAGATGTTGGCGGATATTCACAAGTGTTCGATGTTTCCCATATCTGTCTGAAGGTCACCGCCAAGATGAACCTATTCCTATTGGATTGAGCTACTTGGTTTGAATGCTACATCAACTCACTGGCATATACAAGGGAACCAGAAGTGACTTTATTCAACCAAAATAATAATTTCTTTTTTCTTTTTTTATATGATTGGATCAAACTGGATCCAATTTCTCTTTTTTTTTTTTTTTTAGACGGCATGATTAGATCTTTTGGATCCAAGCGCATGCTTCTTGTCAGCAAGTACATGATAGTTGCCTTGGATCCTGCATTCCACGCTTGTTTAGGCGACGGAGACAGGGACTACGTTTCACACATACCTCTATTCCCAAGTGTCTTTTTATTCCGTTGGTCTAATTGGTCTTTTTTTTTTTTTTTTTCTTTTTCTAGTAACTCAATCACTCTATTTCATCCTAGCAGTAATAACACGTCGATGTTTAGTGACCCACCAAAGCACTTAGAGAACAATAGATCAATATGGAAAAAATAAAAATAGAATGTGATATGGTGATATGTTCCGAGATATGGTAACAACTATCATGTTAATTTGTGATTTCTGAGCTATATTCTTCCCTTTTAGTTAATTGGTTCCTCAACTCCTGCATTCAAAATGGTTTCATCCACTAATGGTGTCATCCTAAAGGCACAAGTTTCTAGATTTCGGAGTTCAAAAAGCACAAATTTTTCTTGGTTTTCTATTTTTCTGATTTTTTTTTTTTTTTTTTTTTAAAGGCATAAAACAAACTAAAACATATAAATGCTCCCCCACACTTAAACTTTACATTGTCCTCAATGTAAAATTGAATCGTCCAAAGAAGGTTCAAGGTGGGAAATTCCGCAAATGATATGCAAAAACAAGAAAATAAAGATAAAAGCAAATGCATAAAAATAAAAAGATAAGGATAAAGATACAAAACCGGGGGGTTGCCTCCCACTTAGCGCTTGTTTTAAAGTCGACGGCCCGACTTAGCTTCTTGTAAGATTCATTCCCCATACACCAATAATCTGAAAAGTTGGGATCCGTCCATAGAACCTGTTTTGCAAACACTAGCTTCACACAAATATTAGTAACATAAAGCAAAAGTGAAGCTATGAACCGATAAAAGCTTCCCCCACACTTATTCTTGTCCACACTTGGAAGTGTATAAAGAATATAGAAGTCGGGTACTTCCACGGTTTCTTGTCCCAAAACCTGCATAGTATGAGAATCAAGTATCTCTAATGCATGGAAAACGAGAAACAAAGTCATTCAACAATATTCTCAAGTACATACATTCAAACCAATAAGAGGTAAAGGAGAAGAAACAATAGGCAAAGGGTTAGATAAACCTTGCACAATCTCTTGTATCACGGAATCCTCTTCATCCTTGAAAAACTCAAGTGAATTGTTCACCTCTTGGATATCATGGTCCTCTATCAAACCTTGCAACCATTCTTCATCCGTTTCGCCTTAACCAAAGTATCGACATAAACATCATCATTACAATCATTTGCAAGCTCAATTGGGTCTTCCACAATATTGGTCATAACCGTCTCATTCTCAACATGCTCCTCCTTTTTATTGTAAGGCACATACTCTTTTGCGGATGCAATATTGTCCATAAGGAATTTCTTTAGAACACTCCTTGCATCATCCTCAAGCTCTACCTTCTGAATAGGTTCTTGATCGTTATAAAAATCAATGCTTGAGTAATCTACACAAGTGTCAACATATTCCTCTTCGTCTTCTCCTTGATCGCAAAAAGATTCCATTGTACACTCCTCGGGGTTGGCACCATGAGTTGGTTCAAACGATGTATTTTCATAATAATCATCATCACTATCATAGTCATCATAACATTGGTCCTCGCTGAATTTAGTGTTGCTAATCTCGAACTCATCCTTTTGAATAGGTGAATGATCATTATTACGATCAAGAGTTGAGTTAACTACACAAATATCAACAAAAGTCCCCGAAGGTTCGCCTTTTTCAACATAATTATTCATTTCCTCCTTGTACTCATCAATGCCTTGTCTTAAAGTGGAAACACCTTTTTGAAGCTCTTGGAGTGTTCCATCCAAATTCTGAATATATTGTTCCATTTGTTTGTAAAGCTCATCCGACAAAGAAAAAGTAGAATTACTTACTTCCGTATTGTTAGGCCAATTATATTCCCTTTGAATGGGTGGATGATCATAACTACGATCAGAAATTGGGCCAAACATACTATTATTAGCACATTCGGTCGATGAAAATGGTTCCACGCTGGGTTGTCCGCAAATTGACTCCATGCTGTCCATAAATTGTTGCATTTCATCTACCAAACTAGAGGAAAAATTATGAGGAAAACAACTATTCTCCCCTCCTTGTGGTTGCTCACTTACATAACCACCGTAAGAAGGTTGGAATGTATGAGAACAACTAAAAGGGTACGTGGAGTATTGATCATAACCAAAGGATTGATTTTGATTGTACTCCCCGTAAGGGTGATAGCTGTCATATTGTTGAGGTTGAAATCCGTATTGATTGCTCCAATAAGCTCCGTCCATAGAAATTGGTACCTGAAACGAGATTCTCAAAACTCGGTTAAGAACCAAAGAATAAGAAAAAGTAAAACAAAAATAAGAAACCAAAAACAATTAACAACCGCTGCCTCCCCGGCAACGGCGCCAAAATTTGATCGCGGTCGTAAGCGTCAAAAATAAATTTACACTTTCTTACTACTCAAAATATAAATATAGCAAGGGCAAGAAAGGATCGATCCTGAGAGAGGTCTAGGTTGTCAAATTGTTATGGTTTCCTATATAAAACACCCGGAAGAATTTCTGATTGTGTAAATAAAAATAAACAAAAAGCAAATAAAGTACGCAAATCAAGGATGTGAGATATTGGGTAAAGGTTTCATCTTCAATTGTAAACAAGTTTATGAATATATGAATAGAATTCGTATTTAATCTCGCTATCATCAAAAGCCTAGAGAATCAAGAGAGCAAGATAATCTATTAATTTCCTAATTCATCACACACACATTAGGGCTGCGTATGTGAATTCTACCTAAAGAATAACCTAACGCCTTGCGCTAATTAAGTTCAATTCCTAGGAGCATTAAGTTTCGTAAATAGGCTAATCAATGCAATTGTAATACATTGCGCAAACAATTCGAACAAAGGTCAATTTCTACATATGATTACAAGGATGTATCACTACAACCTAGAATCATATCATGCTACTCGTATTCAAGGTTATCGCTCGATGAAAACCCTAAAATAGCTATAGATATGGATGTGAGTTCAATCAATTCTAGACTCGACTAAACAAACATTCAATCATATTGCAATACTTCAATCATGCAATTATTATAACCCGTAGAAATCATACGATAATATTGAGAGAAAACTAATTCATAAAAATCATAACTTGGTTGCAAAATCCAACTACATCTTCAACCAATAATAAAAACTTAGTTACTTGTGTTTTTGGAAATCATCATAGAAAGTTTAGAAGAACCTATCATGTGAAAACCTAGAACCAAAAGTAGAAGTCTCCCTAATGGAGATATATCTAGGTTTAGAGAAAAAGTTCTATTTATATGCTTTTCTCCCCATAAGGATACTTTCCCAAAATTAGGTTGATTCTTCTCAAAACCCGTCTCCAAGTTGGTCCACCAAGCCCAGGAGTGAAAAATATGTCTCTGGAATTTTGGGTCCAAAAGCGTCGCCGGAATTGTTGACGTCATCGCTCGGAATCCCCGGTCGGAAAATCATCTCTCGACCGCTTTTGTCATCGGAATGTCACCAGCGAGTGCACACTCCCAGCAGCTCATCTCCATATCTCTCGCAATTCAAACAATCACAAAATACCGTCTAAACCAATTCCTCATTTCTTGCGAAAACGCACCCAAAAGCGCGACTCGTAGCACATATGTCCCACCGTCGACTCTTGCATACGACTCGTACCCCCTCGCGATTCACCGAAATATTACCGTGCCCACTTACGGTTCCAAAATCCGGCATCGGAACTAGGCTCACCGCCTCGCCATTTCGCTCCGTTTCCGCACGATTTCGCTGACTTGTCGGGTCTCCATCTGCTTTCACCATCCATGGCTCATAGATCGCCACACTTCCTTTGCCTCGAGCCATGACTCACTGCAACTGCATTCGCACTGGCACATCAACGTAGCACCATCTACACTTCACCTGCTATATCCTTAACTCCAGGCCTATCAATTCCATTGCCTGCAATGCCATATACTCATGCCAGCAAACCATAATCTCCCTCTGCGCCAATATCACAGCTCAGACCTGCTCCCAGCTTCGTCACATGCCAGAGCTGCCCCATCTATGCATTTCAGCTGCAATACCACCAGCTCCATCCACTGCAAACCCTTAAAAACAAGACAGTTTCCATTTCTTTAGCCTTCACTGCAACCACATTCTGCCATCATATATCGCCACTGCCAGTTCCGTTACCGACTCCAGCCGCAACTGCCAACAGCGCTCTCAGCTCTTGACAGCCTGCCATCTTCCCTGTTCACTGCAACATAACCTGCACTACCTCAATACCAGAGCCAGCATCACAGTTCACAACTAACACCATCTCAGTTCAAGCTCCATTCCCAGTCACCACCAAGCTGCAACCAAGACCACCTCAGGCCATACTTCACTGGCCAAACTGTTCTCAACCCCCGACTTCAACTCCACACGCCCACAATCGATGCAAGCCCATAGCATCGTTCATCGCACCGCAAACCTGCAACTCACCTGGTTCTCGATGGCAACCCAGTCATCCTCCTCCTTGTAATCTCGGTCCAAATTTTGCAATCTTCATAACTGCGGCCTACAAACCCGAGCAGCAATAGCCTCTTGCATCACACTTTCTCCACTGCACTCGCAACTTCAACTTCATTCCGCAGCTCCAACCAGATTAACGACACCGCGAGCAACCCCTCACAACACTCAAAGACCATAGCTTCGCGAAACAATCAAGCATTCGCATTCGGACTGCGATAAGAGCTCACAACATCACAGTTCAATTCAAGCTCGCAATTAGCTCGCCATCTCCTTCACCGCTTCCTCTTGCATTCTACTCGGCTTTTCGACTCATCGGCACCAAAGCATCAAAGACCAACCATCAATCCCTCGCCACCACAACAAAGAACATCGCAAATGGTTCCTCCATCGATTCCAACCCACTCGAACATAGCCGACACTCTTCTGACTCCGCGATGCTCGTATCACCTGGTAAACAACCCTCAAGCCCTTTAATTCTTGGTCACAAAGCAGACTAGGCTGTTCAGGGCCTTTTACAAATACTTCTCGTGCAACTTCTTTGGTGATGCGGAGATGAACTTGCTGTTGATGTCGAGATCATTCTATCTCCTTCCCTGCAAATTCATACAAAACCCATACTTCTCCCAGTAAACACGACTTCAATCTTCAACAAAATCCATGGCAACAATATCAATTCCCCATGGCAGCAAGTCTTATTCTTTTCTACTTGGTAATACTCGGATTTCCGTGCTTGTAACCGGCCTGAAATCTCTTGTGCGTAGTATGATGGACCCTTGAAACTCATGGCAATTAACTTGGTTCAGCTGCAAAGGCAAGAACTTGCCTGAAACCAGGTTGCAAGAGTTTGGAATTCTAAGTTGCAGAAATAGAAACCGAGTACTTATTCTGATGAGGTATAAAGAGGGAGGTGCCCTGAGTAATTTTAGCAGGTGCCTATAGCAGTTCTGTAGGTTCTCCAGTTTGCGACAACTTCTGCTTGCTTCAGATGCTTCCAGATTCTTCATACGATGTCGGATTGACTCCACTCTTTCGCCATTGGCTTCGTCTTTTCGTTCTCTTCAAGATGATTGAGAAAAAGCCCTGGATTTAGACGATTTCCACTTCCTTTTACTCAAATGACTCCAAAACACCTATAAACTCAAAAAACACGCATAAGATACATAATTCACACGAAAAATAACAAAGAAAGCATAAACTCTTCATAAAAAATACGGTGTATTCTACACCTATCAAGATGGTACTTTATCAGTCCAAGGAGTTGTAGAGGATGAGGGGCAGAAAACAGTTTGGGTAAGTCAGTATGAGAAAGTTTGGGGACCACATGTAGAAGCTGCTGAAAGAACATGTGGTTTTGATGATGACACTGGAGATGCTGAGGAATTTTTGGATGTTGGTACAATGTTTGTGGGGATGGAGTTCATGGACAAGAAAGACTTTAAGAATCACTTAAGGGCTTATGCAGTGAAGAATAAGTTTCAGTACAAGTTGAGGCCCAATGACAATGAAAGGATCAAGGTTAATTGCAAGTATAACAAGTCTCAAGGCTGTAAGTTTTTTATTTATGCAAGTGTGAGAACAGGAGAACCTACTTTCATACTCAGAAAAATGAACTTGGAGCATACATGTGTGACTGAAGGTGTAACCATAAACAGTACAGCAAATGTAGAATATGTAGCACAGTTTTTGTATGATAAGCTGAAGAATGGAGACCCAATGCCAAGTCCTTTCAATTTACAAGACCAATTCCACACTACTCATAATACTAGTGTTCCTTATCATGTGGCTTGGAGAGCTAGAACTCTGACACTTGAAAGAGTAAATGGCAGTTATGACGATTCTTACAGACTTGTTCCAGCCTTTTGTGATATGGTGGACAAAACCAACCCTGGTTCTTTGACAAACTACACATCTGGAAGGTGAGTTGCAAATTTACATAGTTTATAGATGTAAAGTTGTATTTATTTTTTCACTTTATTTTTGCTTATTTTTTACTCTGAAAATGAACATTGATGGAAATACTTGTTTTATTGCAGTGTTGATGGATGCTTTGAGTCAATGACCATTGCCTTTGCAGCACCACTCAAAGGTTTTCATGAAGGTTGCAGAAATGTGATAGGTTTTGATGCTTGCCATTTGACTGGAAAGCATGGTGGCTGTTTGATGGCTGCAACAGCTCTGGATGCAGAGAATAGAGTTGTCCCTTTGGCTATAATGGTAACTAGGAATGAAATTGGTGAGAATTGGCACTTGTTTATGAAAGCTTTGAATCCATATATTATCAACCATCCTAGGGGAAAGCTGACTTTTATCTCAGATATACAAAAAGGGTTGTTAGAAACCATTACTGAATTGTTTCCAGTGTCATAACCAAAGATACTGTTTCAGGTAAATGTTAGATTGTAAAATTGAATTTGAATAATTTAGTTGGTTAGTTATATTTTCCAACTAAATAAACTTGTTGTGTGTTCACCTGCAGGCATATGTATGCAAATTTCAAGAAATATTATAAAGGTACAAAGCTACATAACCTGGTTTGCAATGCTGCACTATGTTACAAAGAAAGACATTGGAAGGTAGTATTATGCTGCACTACTCTTTTTTTATTTTTATTTTATTTGAGAATTGTTTTGGTATGGTTAATAATTTTATCTTTATTTTAATCACCAGGCCCACATGGATGAACTTGTGAAGCTGTCTCCAGCAGCAGCAGAATATATGATGAGGGAAAAACCACAACAATGGTCTAGGGCCTTCTATGACCAATCTACTTCCTCAGAGCACACCAACATCAACTTCTGTGAGTCCTTCAACAACATGGCTGGCCCAATGAGAGAAAAGCCAATTTGTACCCTTGGAATGATGTATGGTCAACTCATTATGGGTATGGTTTACAAGAGAAGAGCTGAGGCTGATAAGTTGGAGCTTGGAACCTTGGTGCCAGAAGTTATGAAGTTGATAAATAAGATGGAGAAATGCACAGCTCACCTGAGACCAAATGGAGCAGTACTTGGCAAGTTGTATGAGGTGAAGAACATTGAAACTAATGCTCTGTTTCAAGTTGACATTGTTGACAAGGCTTGCAGTTGCAATCAGTGGCAACTTAGAGGAATCCCTTGCATACATGATGTATGTGTTTTGATGGATATGAGGATCAATTGGGCTGAGTGAGTTTTCTTGCCTTTTTTGCAAATTTTGTGTACTTTGTCATTTATAATGTGGTTGCAGTCTAGTTGAACCAAGTCATTAATAACATTGTTATCTTTTGTTGGTGGCAGATATTGTGACCAGTGTTATCTGGTTGATGCTTTGAGAGCAACTTATGCTCCTGAGATGGGTTTATTACTGGGCAGAGAAGACTGGGATGAGGTAAGCACCAACTTTGCCCTTATTTACTCTCTTTTTTATCCTTTGCTTTGTCCTTTTATGTAATTTTTACTGTTATGGAATCTTTCACTTTATGACAAAGTATTTCTTTAATATTTCTTTAATAATTAGGTTTTGCTTCCACTACTTATTGTCATGTTTCATTTCCTCTTTCCTTATCTCTTTCTCTCTTTCTCTTTTGTTTCTTTGTGCAGCAACAAGGCTTAGTTATGAGACCTCCTATTGATATCAGAAAACCAGGGAGACCATGTAAGAAAAGAAAGAGAGCTTATGATGAAGGTCACACTGAGAAGAAGGTTAGAAGTTGTACAAGGTGTAAGACAATTGGGCACAACAGGAGAACATGTGCTGGTGCACCTGTTGGATCTAATCCAAAATCTAAGAGGCAAAGAACTATGGTTGAAGGAGGATCTCACTCTACTTCTTATCCAAATCCACATGAGCTTAGTACTGGTAGGAGAGGCAGAAAGGCAACAAGAGGAAGAGGAATCGCTTCAACATCTGCTCGCTCTTGCATCATCATCTCAACCTCTGAGATACTTCTGCTGCTGGTGCATCATCATCAACAAATGCAGGAGGTAGAGGCTCAAGAGGTGGTAGAGGCAGATCTGGAAGTACAGTACAGGTGCAACAAACACTATCACAGAGCATTGCAGGTGTTGGTGGGTTAAGTCAAACACTAACTCAAACTTTCACAGTGCCAAAGGTTACGGTTCCTGCTGCTGCTACTCAATAAGTTTGGTTCTTGATTATGTACTTCCATGGACACAGTTTATGTTATTAAAACTAGCTACTTCTTTTGTTACTGCATCTGTTTGCAGAAGTATGACTCTTAGTTTATGTTATGGATTGTTGAACTGACTTATGTTATGTTGTGGTGTTAATCTATGTTAATATTCTAGATTATTTTGATGCTTTCAGACAACATGAAATTTTCTTTTTATTTATACTGTTATCTCATTACATTTGTAGATCTCCTATTTGTTTGCATAATTCTGCCATTTTCAGGGATGTATGTTTTACATTGTCTTTTGATGCATTGAAGACAGCATCAGATAGCCATTGAAAATCAAGACATTTGGAGCATTTGAGGTAAGCAATGTTGTAGTCGTGTGCATTTTGGCAGAAACAAAGCATCACGGTTCCCTTTACACTTCTTTTTCTCATTGGGGTTGTTGCTTCCATGGACAAAGTTGTTGAGCATATGGCTCTTGTCACCACAAGCAAAGCAGAATGTGGAGTTGGGAGCTGCACTTTCATTGCTCTTTTTGGGTTTTTGGCATCTGCAAACCACTCAAAGTATGAGCATAATGAGCATCTCAAGAACTTCTCATCATAATTTTCTTCAGTTTGAGCTTTCAACAGCTTTCTCACTCCACTGCAAGGTATATTTTTACACCTTGAATATATCCATGGACAATCAATAGGATCATGCATTCCAATCTCACATAAACAACAAATTACATTGATGTTGCTTGAACCATCAACTATGCTGCTGCTGTTGCTGCTTGCCTCTCTTGAATTGTTGCACCATTCACTTATACCTCCACCCATTTTTGGTTTGAACATGTTATCTGTTATGTCTGTTGGTTACAAAGAATTGAAAGCAGAGTATGATTGTGTGCAGGTATATAAAGAAGAGTGAAAATCATACCGTTGGGAACGGTCTGATTTACTGGCCACATATTTGCTGCCACGTCACTGTATTGCCACGTCACTGGATTGCTGGATTGCCACGTCAGCTCAGGCTAACTATGGTTAAAATGGGTTGAGTTAGGTTTGAGAGCATTTTGGGAAAACTTGACACCGTTTTTTTCAAATTCTGTTATGTCGCCCCATGTATGACTCCTTTGTAACTCATTTATAAAAGTATGATGCATTTGTAAATCGCCCATTGCTAAATCCATATTCTTGTATATATATAAGTGTCGGATTTCTCGTGAAAGGAATTGACCTTGATCCTAGAAAGACCTGTTCAAGCAATGTCGTAAAGCACTAAACACTTGTTATCATTAAAATAAAAGAATGATGCTAAGTCTCTTTTTTTTTTTTTGATGCAAAAAGTAATATATTAATCAAACAACAAAGTACATAAGATTTATAATATCTTTTTTTCAAAAATATTGGTCTTCACACTAGATTGCGAAGTCCTTATATGAATTTTGGTAGAGAGATTCCGAATGTTCTTTGCTCGAGCTTCTTTAGCTATGTTGTCCGCCGCCGAGTTATATTTTCTGTTAATATATCATGTACTTCGAGCTTGAGGGAGTTTTTGCAGAATGGTTTGAGTCTCCTTTATTGTGTTTTCTGCATTCCATTCGGGAATCTGACTTACCTTATTGATGGTTTCAGCTAGCATTTTACAATCTGTAACCAGAGTAACGCTAGATAAAATGTTATTACTCAGCCAGGAGGAAGCTTTTAATAAAGCTTTCGATTCTGCATGGAACGCTGAAAAAGCCCTGTCTGATCCTGCTGCAATGTGCATAAAAGTTTCGTCATCCGCTAAGTATAGGATGAAAGCATATCCCATTGTGGCATTTTCCTTTTTAAAAGCCGCATCTATAAACAGAATCCAATCCGATGTTAAGCTTGACCATTTTTCTTTATATGTCGTGCCTTGCTGGACCTTTTGCTTTTCTTCATATTTTCTTGAGGATATTGTTGTATGAATTTTCTTATTTGCTCTATGAGGTAATTTGGGTTTGGTTTGATTTTGATGCTAAGTCTCTGAATTCACAAAAAAAAAAAAAAAAAAAACGCGAAGAAACTAAGATTGTTAGTGGTAACACAATTATCTAAAAATTATGCTTCAAAAAAAAATAATCTAAAAATCAGTTTACGAGGGTTTTAGATACAAATACTTGAGCATGACTACACTACGTACAAAAAAAAATACAAAGATGCTGATGAGTACCAGTTTACCGAGGATTTTGCAAGAATAAATGTGGATTTTGGTACCATTTCCTGACACCCCATTAGTAATGTTAAGAAAAGAATAACTCTTCTTAATACTTACACCTATAGTGCATGACATCTCTTTTGCGTTTCCATGAACCGAAATCCGCAAACCCAGAGCGTCCATCAAAAGGCATTGCCAAACAGTTTCCCCCTACCAAAGAAAAAGCAGAACTATAAGTTCAATGGTGAAAAACTCAATCAAAGTATTTAACACAGAATTCAGCACAACGGTAACTAACCGGACTAAAATGTATATCCATATCAATGGACTAGAAACTTCTAACTAAATCGAGCTCGGAGATTCGAATCCAAAATTTCAACTCAGAATAGTCCATCACAGGGAGGCAAGAAAGAAAATAAACTTTTCTTCATCGATGTTACCTTAAGATCTACAGCGGAAATCTATATTTTGACCAGAGATTTTGTTGGAGAAGAGGTAGGTGGTAAAAAAAAAATTAGCCGGAGAGAGACGAGAGAGTATCTGTCAGGCCCTAAGTTCAGAGATATATGAAGGTTAAAACTATGGGCCATGGCAGCAGATTTTCGCTTCTAGTCCACCTAAATGGGTGATTGTAGATGTCCATCCACGTCCAATCCGTCATCCCGAAGATTGGTCATGAGCAGATAGACGGATAGGCGGATTGGTAAGCGGATTATAGTTTGTATGTTAATGCTTGAATTGATCAACAGTATTTCGTCGACAGGGATGAAATTTAAGGGCTTGGGCTTTGTTTGGCCAATAAGAGAATGATTATTATCAAATAATGTTCAGTTTAATTGGAGAAAGAAAAACTACTCTGAGAGTGTTGAATCCTTGTTATACATACATATGTAAGTATTTGACTGACTGCGAAAGGAACATTGCAAACTAAGAAAATTATATGAATTGGAAGACATTGCTAATAGAAAGAGCATGAAATCGATTAACCATCATTCGGTTCACATCCGCTCCAATGCTGTCTTACTGATAGGAATTACACCTGATGATGTTACTAGAGCATCTACAAGTACATCATGGGGTGTCATAGGGATGATCCCCTCATCCAAGATTTGGCGAGAGTACGACAAAGCAACTGCAAAAAGGAAAAGAAATGCAGCCAAAACTTATACGACGAAAATAAATTGATACCTTAAATGCTTCAAAAAACAAAAACATGATTTGAAAATAGTTGTTTCTACCTAGGAGAGGTTGTTTCCACTGCCGTTCGGAAGCAAGTGCTTGATATTTCAGCAGAAACGTGTCGTAATACCTATTATCCATGCACACCAAATAAGAAAAGTAGAAAATGAAATTCCAATCGATCAACCAAAAAAATAATGTGAAATTCAAGATATAAGTATGCCAAAAGGAAAAATTGTTTTGCTGTTATTATGAATTTACCCTCCACCACGACCCAAGCGTCTTCCTGATTTATCAAAAGCAAGTCCTGTCAACAAAAACAACAGGAAGCATGGCACTCTATTAATGAATGAATCCAACATAACCCTGAAAACAGCCAAGAAAGGGAAAACAAAATAAACTCACCAGGCAGGAGGAACAGGTCAACTGGATCACTTGCCTGCATAACTGCACAGGACAAAAATTCCTTATTTAGGTAGAACAATCCAAGTTCTGTTGCCCTCTTAAAAACGAGGCTACAAATCCCAGATGAAAGAATACATATTTTGATGCTTTTAGTGCGACCCCCGACGAACCAATAAGAGGGTTAATCAGCGATGAGCTAAAGAGGTGATTTATTTATCTAGCTACAAAAGACTAAATACGACAAACTGCTACTGATCATCCTTATGACACTTGTGATCGAACAGCATTACAACTTTAAGGTCACCGTAGGTGAAGAGTACTACAGAAGTAGCCCTATCTAATGTTTGGTGAACAGAAAATTTGAACATACTAATTTACCGAAAAAATGTAATAGCACTTCATTGTCAATCAGATACTTTTAGCTTATAGAAATAAGATAAAGACCAGACCAGAAATAAGAAACAATACAACGATAAAGAAGCAAGAGAAATATATTAATAAGAATAGTATACCATCTTCACGCTGGTTTCCATCAGAATCTTCTGGTGCTGGTTCCAAAATGTTCATCGAGTTCGCTATTAGGTCATGAATGCTTGAGATGTTGAACATTCTCATATGACAATTCTTATCCTCCACCCTTGGAACATATAGCTTCTTCTTTATCTCGGTGTGATTATCTTGATCTGTACAGCAATAACTAACAAATTACATGAGATTAGACATAACATTTTAGTACCACCAGTAAGATGAGTCTTGAGACCGTATAACCACAGACCAACTGGTTATCAAAGAATAAGTACTAAGGTTAATAAGGAGGTGCACTATCGGTATGTTTGAGCAATTGCTTAAGTTTTTTTGACATATTGAAGAGAATCACATCTACTGGTTAAAAGCCCAACCTAACTGCACACAGCTAATCTGTTCAAAACTGTCTTAGAGTATATAGGTCTTCATAGGCCAGAAAAGGGAGAGATGGGCCTTGAAAACAAAACAATTAAGCTACAAAAATATAAATAAAAAATGGTTATAAACATTATATATATATATATATATATAAGTATTAAACGGTTAAACATATATACATAAGCAAAAACCGCGCACTCATACTGAATCTAATCCTCTAAATAGATCAATTGAATGTTACGGTTGCTTAGGAGCAAATTATTGTCCTATTTCGGTTGCCAAAATGTGGCATTCAACAGGGTTGATATTGACTCTAAAACTCTGCGGAAATCATGCTTGGATGACTATAGGTTGTTTTATGCAAAAGAAGATGATTAAGGAAAGGTTGATACTTGAAAGGAAGGCCGAGAACTGATGAGTGATGGCCGAGTAGTTTGGATTCCAAAATAACAGTCTGGTTTTTCCTTCTGATCAATAAGAATTACTTAATACCTGAAATGTACAAATTGCTCTTCTACTAAGTGGGCATCATTGCGCAGTTTTATCCAGCACAGTACACCTTGGCTCTGTGAGTTATGCGAAGATAAAATTGTGCAAAAATGCCCGCTAAACTGAAGCGTTAATTCTAGATTTCCAGTATAAATAGACGATCAGCTCGTCGACCAAAAGAATATTTATGGATTGTCAGCCTCAAATATGAGATATTCTCCACAAATCTCTCTGCCTTTCACTATCTGCTTTCCTCCCACGTAAATTTCCTTTCTTCTTTAATGGTATGCATGTCTCAGCTGTTTGAGAGCCAACTTTCACATATCAACCCAACCAGATCTACCCAACTTATCTTTAACCTTCCATCTGATTTTCGTCAAAATGAAACCCAAAAACCACACTACCTACTAATCAGCACCACCACCATCATCCACAAGAACAAAGCATTATAGTCACTTTGGAGTGCAACCTAAATCTTGCTACACCATGCAACTTAAAGGGGCACTGTGTCCTGTTAAAGCATCCTAATTATTGCAATCATTGTTATATGCTGGATTATGTCTTTACTAATGAAAACTCAAAATAGGAAATTCAATGCAGCTGGTATCAATATACAGCATACCGCAACTAAACTAGGTAAGTGAACAATCAAATCAATCAAAGACTCATCTTTTGATATGTCATTTCTCTTATTATCTCAAAATTTCGTGAAGCATATTCGATGAAAATTAGCCTCTTTTTTTTTTTTGTCATCGAATATGCTTCACGAAGTTTTGCAATGAGATCATAAGAGAAATGACATATCAAAAGATGAGTCTTTGAGTGATTTGATTATTCACTTACCTAATTAAGTTAGGGTATGCTTGTATATTGATACGAGTTGCATCGAATTTCCTATTTTGAGTTTTTCATTAGTAAAGCATCCTAATTATCTTTGGCGTTAATGAAAATGAACTCGATGACAGAGCAATGGAAGTTTCCTTTATATGATAGCATTCGGAGTCTGAGCTTTCTATACTTTCATGAATTACACGAGGTTGCCAAATTACATTTACATCTAATTGCCTATGTACATCTACTAGTAGAAATGTTTTAATAGTTTTTAATGCAGTAAGTGCACCTTACAAGGAGACATAAGAACTTAAAAGTCGAGCATAGATACATACCTTTAGGTGGATGAGACAAGATTTGCTCAAGAATCTGTGAAGTTTCTACTTCTCGTAAGGGAGTACAGCTTATATACGCACACAGCCTCTTACTGGATTTAAACCACGAAGATTCCAGTACAAGATTCTGTATAGCAGTATCTGCAAAGAAGCAAATGTTAGAAATAGGTGAAAGACGGACACCAATATTGCCTCTGCGCTCAACTTAAAATTTCAAGTTCAATATTTCTTTCCGATATTTTTATGCTTGTTCCTACAGGTTCATTAACACCTTTCCATGTAAATAATATAAAAAAGCTGAAACAAACAGTCTTTTCTGCATATCCAGAAGTGATAATATAGTTACATCATCTTCAATTCAATTTAAACTACAAAGTAGAAATAGTAGTAGCTTGGATTTCGAGCAATATTCTTCTAGTAATTTTATCTTATTTAGATTTCTGTTACTTATCAATACACAATTTAGCTGTTTTTTTTTTTTGGCGATTAAGCTTGGAATTTAGCTGTTTAATATGACTTAATCAACAAATTTCATTTTACATATCTGATTCGTCAACTTAAATCTAATTTCAAGCACAGATTGAAAATCTGCAGATTTGTTCCAATTAGGACATAAAACCCACCTAATTCAACAACCGTAATCCACAAAATTACATTAATTAGGGCCATAATAAAAAAAATTGAAGTCTAACCTTCTTGAGATTTCTGAGAAGAAGTCATGGATTTGAGATCTTTCTTGACTTTGGTTCTAAGAATTCGTTTCTGTCGAAAGAGAGAATCAAGATCAGGGTTTGCACTTCCACATCCACTTCCGGACATTGTGATGTTGGAGGAGGAGTAAGAACGAGATCTGGTGTATTGGATAGTAGTAGGACGACGAGAGGAGGAAGAGAAGAAGAAGAGTGATAATGGAGTTGGTGGTGCTGGCAGTGTTGCTGCTGTGCGCGCTTGTTGGTTCATCAACGAATTTTTTAGTACTAGTAGAATTAGCTGTCTGCGGGTTCTCATTTCACAGTCTTTTTATAATCTATTTTTCACTCCCACGCCACTTCATCATTCTTATAGACTTGTGCACATGTTGATAAAATGATACTCTAATAAATAACTTCTCAATTGCAATTTTAGTTTAGTTTCTAGTCACTCACACTTGCATTCAAATAGCTTACAATGTCATTCTTTTGTTAGATTTGATAAGTACTGGCAAGAGTTAACACCTTAATGCAAAGTGCAATCTGGATCAGAAGCTAAGAGAACAGCAAAAAAGGAAGAAAAAAAAATCACCACATTGCGTGCTTTACAATATGATTCAGTTCACAACAAAGTTCATTGCAATCTACAGAACTTAACAACTACATTAATCTGGTAAACTGATCAGAGTTACCAAATATAAATATGAAAATAGAATTAAAAGTACGGGAAATATACCCCTAAACCTCTTTCCACAAACACACATGCTGTATATGGTGGGTGTCCCTTCTGCGATATCAACTCCACATAAGCAGCATCGTCGATTCCTGCCACTCCATCAGGTACAAAGGATTGCAGAGAAAGACAGTTCTCCCCTTGACAGATGCAGCTGATAATCCATATTAGAGCAATAAATATTATCGTCACCATCATCGAGAGATGTATGCGGATTGTTTCATCTTCGCTTCAAAGAAAGCACGCGGTACGGGATCCACGGGCCTTGCAACTTTAAGTTTTTTGGAACGCAAGTTGTAAACTTGCAAATAGTAACCATCAAACCAGTACTGAAAAATCTGGTCCGAGAAGGCGAAGATACGAGTAGGAGGTGCACTAGTATTACCGACACAAAAACAGCAGGATCTGGTGGAAAGTATGGTGATTTCAAGAAGAAATCACACGGGCATCAAAGCTCTCCTCCTTAACCCAGGTTTGCTTGACTTCACCCCTCAATAAATACAAATGAACTTTGCAGCAACAACAGCAACTACTACTACTACTACTACTACCATTACGAGTGTGTTGAGGTCGATGATAACAATCACTTATTCCATTACATAATTTTTTTTCTAAATATGCAATGCAAGGAAGTCCTTTGAACTCCGGAAGACGGGGATATGTAACTGAGATAAGTCTTTGCTGCTGCTCATCGATTGCACTTTTAGATGGGAGTTGAATGAACTGAAACTTCTCATCATGGATATTGAACGAGAGTAACATCTCCATCTCATTAGCTCCTTCCGCTCCCACAATAGTTGTTATTATCTTCCAAACCAAACATTCACTACCAGAACTACAAAAGATGGTAGATCTGTCACACTTGGTGGACGCTCTTATCCAACTAATAGTTTGACCACCATGTGCAACGTCCGAGTTTGTGGCGGTGATATCTCTCCATGATTTAGTTCCCAATGTAAATACAAGAATGTTAAGTCTGCTTGTGCGAGGTACGGAAAACACTTACCAACTTGTACTCGTTCGCTAAGGAATCGAAACCAAATCCGTGACAAATGGTGCTAGCATGAAAGATAGGTTCCCCTAAGATGGATGGATGATAAATATGGATAAACCCACCCTCGCTTGGCTGCACAATCGTGTAAGAAGTACCAAAACAATTCACATTAGCCATACAAGGTAAACCATTATCGTAACCAACCAGTTCACCATGTGATTCCATGAGAAAAGAACCAGCTAAAGGCCAAAGGACTAGAGTATCGCGCACAATGTCGAGTAGGGAATTCAAACAAATGACCCAGGAATAGAGTATCAATAGCATTATTTAAAAGACTAAAGACAAATTTGGGGTTTTTACGAGATTGAAGAAAGTGAGCATCGTTAAGCGTTTATCAATATGAATCGATCTATACCAGTCTTTTGAGGCAATGACAACTGACGGAGTAATGGATGTAAGCGGAACCCTGGTTAATATTTCTTCCATAATCAAATCGGAGGAAGGTGCTCGGTTTTTCTTCTATATTCTCTTTTCTTCTTCATCAATGTTGGTGCAATGGTGGACATAGGTTTCCTTTTCATTAGCAGATTGACGGTGTTGCTATATGCTTCTGAATGTTATGATGTGAAGGTTCGAATTCTGAGTCCAACACAAATTGATGAGGAATAAAGTTGAATACTAACCTAGAAAGTAGAATAATAGTGATTTCGAATATTTAGAATCAATACACAAATCGATGGCTTGATTCGTCGAACTACAATCTAATTTCACGCACAAATTTGAAATCTACAGATTTTTTCTTCTAATTCAATAACCTAATCCACAAATCTCATTAAATTAGGGGCTTAAGACATAAAAATTGAAGAAATAAAAAGGTTCTTAGTTTCTTACCCTTTTTGAGATTTACGAGCAGAAGGCAAAAGAGTGATGATGGAGTTCTGCTGCTGCTGGTAAAAGTGTTGCTATTTTGCATGGTTGGTTGTTCAAGGGAAAGCTGATATAGATGACCGTTGGTCAAACATTATTGACCTGAGATAAATTTTGGTGCAAACAAAACAATCATTTAGTACACTACACGGCGCGCACAGACATTCCATCAGGCATCTAATTGTCACAAACTGCTTCTCGTGAATATTTAAGCGTGTTTTTTCTAATCTAAAATATTAAAGAAAAATTAATTTTTTTTCTAAAATATTAAAGAAAAATCAAAAGAACAGAAATACAATCACATACGGAAATGGGTTGGATTGTGTTTTCAATGAGGAATCACGCAAGTGCAAAAACATATTTCCTAGGAAAGAGAGTGTCTGCAACGTCATTGTGACGTAGTAAGCCTAACTAGTTTGTTTTTTCCAGATGCAATTTCATGTTCTTCCAAGTCTTTCTACCAATTCTAGTTTTGTAACCACTCTTAGCCTTGTGTTATTCATCAAATCCTTCATCGGTTTCTTTTTTTCCTTGTGTAATCTTATCACCATTCTCAATCATAAATCTTGGTACAAGAAGAAAAATCTAAATATTAACATTCAAAGCAACAAAGTTCAAACTTATATGTGTTACTAATCAAATTTTTTCAGCACAAAGGAAATTTATCAAACAGAAAGATTTCAAATTAATATCCTTAGCAACAATCAAAGATTCAGCCATCACACCATCCACCTAAAAGTTCCTACATACCAGAATATCAACAACCATCACCGACATTACCATCAACAAACCCATCCCACATTAACTACTGAGCTTGCTATACAAACACCATTTCCCACTTATCTTACAAAAACAAACAATAACATCACTCAAACACATCTAACCACAAGAACATATGCAACAATAGCCGACCGAAAAGAGAGAGACACGAAAAACCACTTTACCAGCCCCAATAGTAAAATTCAGAAGACCAGGAGTAAGCATAGAGTAAGCCATTTTGGAAAAAACTTACTGATCATTTTCAAACTTTTTTCAAAGCCTGAAAACTTGGTTGCACTCTATACCCCAAAAGATAACTCTAAAAGTCCTCTTCATCGTAACTCCAATCTTCGTCCTCCTCATATCGTTCACTGCAGCTGCTGCCTGATGAAGCAGGGGAAGTATCACCATCTCCAGACGATGTGCTCTCATCATCACTATCTTCTTTATCATCATCTTCTTCATCTCTGGCAACATCCGGGAGCTCTGCATCATCATCACTGGATTATACTTCAACAGTGTTTCTGTGAAATATCCTTGAAGGAACTCTCTCATCAACTTTGGGTTCTCCCTCTTGCATGGTTCTGGCAAATATTTTCGGATGGCCCTCTCGAAATCAAACCGCCTGCGCAGCTTCCAATCAAAGTATATCTCCATCTTTTTTATGTCCTCTGCAGCATCAGGATCCTCTTCACTGGTGTTCACTTCCTCCACTGGATATTCAAACCAAAGACATCAAAACCTCCCTAGGAATCACTCTCAGTTTCACTGCCATACTTTGGACCTCTCTGGCGCTTCAGAGATCTCTCCTCCTCTTCCGATCGGACCAGGCAAAATGCTTTGGTACCCAAGCAGCGAAAAGAGAATCAATTTCTTCATCTTCTCTCCTTTTCCTCTCTTCCTCTTCTCTCTGACGCTGAGCCACTTCACTTGCACGTCTATTTATCTCTCCCTGAACATCATCCCTCAATTTCATTAACTCATCCATTTCTGGTGAGAAAGCTTGAGTTTTGGCTAGATTTTATTGATCGGAATTGGCAGGAACTGCCGGATTGGGGTTACTGAAACTGGCCATCTCTTGATAAATTACTCGTAAACCTTCCCTCTTCTAGTAAACTTGCTAATGGATATGTTAATTTCATCCAAAACATCCCTTTAAAGATACAAATTTTCCTATTAACTGTCACTTATGGCTTTTGGTAATCAGTCTCGTCGCTTGGTTATTCACGTCCTTTCAAAGCCATGCGTACTCCCTTCAATTTCTACATCATAATTACCCCATAAAACCCTATTTTCAACACCCAACCGCTTCATTAGCCATAACTCCCTATGGAACTTCCTTCAAGTGGAGTATTGGTAGGTCATCTAACTCTCATAAAGTATTTTGGGGTCTAATTAAAATTTTGTGTTTTATGCAGATTAGAAGAATGGAGCATCAGTTGAGAGGCACCATTGCGGTCTGGGGCATGTCTTCCAGATGGGTTACTAGCTCAACCATCAAACCTATGCCTATTACCAAAATGCAACTTCCCAATCAAAACCATCAACCACCGCATAATCTTTCCCTCCATTTTTATCTCCACCACCCATTTTGCAATTTCATTACCATTATTACCTTTGGCAGTTTGTACCATCATACCTATGTCGATCTAAAAAAAAGACAAACCCATTAATGATCCACCAACCCCAAACTTCGCCATGCTTACGTACCAATCTCTTATATCCCAGGAAAGCTTACAATGGATCATTGGATTTTTCTTTACTTGGTTCTCTTATCATCAAACTCACGTGAATACATATATCTCCACACTGATGTTACGCATAAAGTATGGGAACGAAAGTGACATCTCGTATGATAAACCCTGTCCCCAACACAGTCATAGCAGCGTAGCAATAACTACTTTACACCAAATTTCTCCTGAAAATTTTTCAAATTTAATTTATTCAACAGTCTTCTCATTCCCTTTTTAAGGTTCAAAAACATAAACAAATAAAACCCTTCTGCCATTTCTCCATCCACATTGTCTGTGAACAATACCAGTGTAGTACCAAAAAGAGATTCCTTTCTATACAACTGCATATTATATTGGTTATTTGTAACTCTCATCTCAATCAGTCTCTATTCATATATATCCAGTCTTCTTACCTAATGGAGCTCCCAAATTTTCCAGACAACCATCAAAAGCTAGACCAAGATATTCAAAACCTGTCTGCTCAAATGGCTGAGAAATTAACTTTACCATCCACTCTTTCTGAACCAGTGTTCATTGACAATAAAGTTATTCTAGCTAAATCTGATAGTAATTGGAAATGGTGTATGGTGGGATATTTATGCTGTGAAACCCTAGTTCCCACCTCTTCCATTTGCTTCTACATCTGTAATCAGTGCCCTCTAACTCAATCTCCTACTGTTACAACATTTAGTGGATTGCGCAACAAAGTCCTTATTCGATTCTTAGTTGAAGATGATTTCAACAGAATAAACTCTCAGAGACCTTAGTTTGTTTGTGGATACCTAATGGTGTTAAAAGTTGTTCCAACAAAGGGCTGGCCAGCAAATCATCAGCTCTACTTCACTGAAGAACTAATGTGATTTATTTTGTGCAACATCCCTAAAGAATATACCGAATTTGAGGTTCTTCAGAAACTTACTTTCAAGATGGGTAACTCATTGAAGCTCTAGATCCTTACGGGAATCATCCTTTAAAGAAGAATGTCAAGGTGTGTGTCAGAATTCCAGTGCAGAAAGCTTAACCAGTAGGTATCCCCCTCTTCACTAGTGGAAGAACTCAACTATTCCTGGTCGAATGCCGATACATAAAAGTTCCAAGATACTTTTGCACTTCATGTCGTGTGCTTGATCATAAAGATCAAAACTGTCCAGCTTGGAAATTAAATCAGAAAGCAATTAAAGAAGTTGCGTCTTCTAGCAGTAAATATGTTCTTCCTGCTGTCTCAAGACTCATGATGCCAACAGTACCAGAAAATAAACAAGCTGTCTCCACCTCCACTGCAATCTTGGATACCGTCATGCAACAAACTGAGATTGTGCCAGATACTCAAGTAGAGTTTATTGCTACTCCTGTATGCAATAAAGGAAAAGCTAAGGATAGTGATCAAAAGATAGATAATATCACTCAAAAGGGTTTATCAAATATATTTCAAATGGGACCTTTCGTTAATCGATCCACATCTTTGAATATTTTTGATGTTGGACCGATTCAACAAAACTCGACTCAGCAGAACAATGGTTTACCAATTATCTTTAAACAGGTTACCACCCAGAATGTTACTGTTGAAGCTTCTATCACAGGCTCTGAACCGGCTACTAGTGGTCTGATTCGAACATCTAACTCCTCAAGAAAATTCAAAATTGCTACTGTACCCAGTAACACACCAATTATCACCATAGGAACTCTTATTTCAGCTGAGCAAGATGCTCTATCTAACCTCAAAAGGAAAATTAATCATAGAGCTGATTTGAGAAAACAAACTAGAGCAAACTCCAGCTTAGCTAGTCTAGTGGTTATTCCAGAAGAACAGGATAACACTGAACTTGATTATGCCCAACTTTGTCCTCCTATCACCAAATTGGGGGAATTACATGCTATCAATCTCTCCAACTGTTCTCTCAATACCCAACCTTTGATTGATTCTTATGGGAGCTATAATGTACCTGCTGATACTTCTCCAAACAACAATGGTGTCCGCAATAATCCTCATCTCAATGCTGCTACTTCTAGTCTCGATTCCACCCAAAATTCTTCTTAGAGTGATGGTGCTACCAGTGTTTCTCTTGGTGGTGGATCTGACTCCACCACTCAAGTAAATTCAACTCCCTCCACCCTTTAATTGACAATTCCAATAATACTAGAAACCAATTCCCTGTCAATAACATCAATCTGATTGCTTGTAACATTAGAGGTTTTGAAAAAAAATCTGCAAATAAGGAGCTTAGCTTACTATGTAGGATTGTTAACCCTGCTATCATCTTTCTCTCTGAGACAAAAATGAACAAAGATATGGCGGCTAGGAAGCTAAAAAACATGGGATTCCCTTGCACTTTTAATGTTTCTAGTGTTGGTAGAAGTGGTGGTCTTGTTATGGCTTGGAAAAAGGAAATTCAACTCAAGATTATTTCATCCAGTATGAGGGGCATCTATGTTACATCCACTGGCATAATTCATTCTAAAACTTGTCATATACATTTTCTGTATGGTGAACCCAATAGTAGTTTGAGACAAGCTTTCTAGGAACAACAATACCAGCAATCTAATGCTCCCTTAGATGAACCAGTTTTCTTTATAGGTGACTTTAATGCTCTCTTAGGGACTGAAGATAAAAATGGTGGACTAGAGGTTGATGATTCTGATTTCTTAAATCTTAGAAATTTATGTTCTGTTTTCAACTTGCATGATCCTGGTTTTTTTGGTCCTAGATTTACTTGGTCTAATATGCAACAAGGTCTTGATTTAATTCTTGAAAGATTAGATAGATGTCTCTTAAATCAAATTGCTGAGGACCTTTGCCCCAAATTGTGTGTTAATAATCTACCTAGAGACTCTTCTGATCACTGCCCCATGCATATTGGTTTCAATTATGAGGAAGTTTGCATGCCTAGATGATTGCCGTCGTATGCGTCAAAAATAATTTCACTTTCTCACTCTACTAAATATAAATGAAGTACGAGGTAAGAAAGAGTCCGTTCCCACAGAGAGGCTTTTGTTGTTATAAAATTTCAGTTTCTTAGTAACCAAGGGGGGAATTTTGTTTTAACGAAGCAATAAAAGTAATTGAAAGCAATAAAATAATTTGAATAATCAATAAGGGGAAGATATTGGTCACGGGATAGTATCATTCACAAACATGTATTTTCATCAATGACTAGAATTGGTATTTTAATCTCTCATTTACTAAAAGTCCTAGGATACCTTGATCGCAAGTATATCCCGCTAATTCCCCGATTTCATCACAACCACATTAAAAGATGTATATGTGAATTCTTCCTAGATAGCAACCTAAAGAGTAAAAGCACAATTAAGTTTAACTCCCTAAAAGCACTAAGTTCCATGGAATAAGACTAAACAAGGAAATCAAATGTGTAAAAGCACTAATTCAATTTAACCAAGGTTATGATTCATTTGTGACTAGTATGATATATCACTACAAGCACTACCCACAATTATGCTACTTAGAATCAGGGATAAACAACTTTTTCGTATTGAAAATCCTAATATAGCTTTAGAAATGAATGCAAATCAGATTGATTAGGACTCAACCAAACAAACAATCAAATCATATGACAATATAAACCATGAATCATAAACAATAAATTATTGAGACAAAACTAATGCATTGAATCAAATATCATGTTGTGAAAATCCATATTTATCCCATAACCAATAATATATTATTTAGCTACTCATAGCTTTTGAGTTCATCATATTCAATAATAAAATGAAGAAGATGAAAAACAAAATGAAAGCAAACCCTAGTTGCCGCTCTCCAAAGCTCCAAGTAAAAATACGTGAATAGAAGTCTTCTTTTAATAGCTTTTCCTCTCTTCCAAAACTAGGTCAAGTCTCAAAGGTTCAATGGATAGAATTCCACCAAGCCCAAAACTAATATATTGAATCAAAAATCATATTATGGTCCAACTCTATTATGTACTTCATATTCATGGGAGTTCATCAATTTTAGAAGAGATAATAAAACGTAAAAAGATATGATAAAAGAGATCCAAGCCAACTTGAAGAAACTAGAAACCTAGCACCATACACTTCGGCTTCTAAATGCGTCTCAAACTCTCATTCCATGCATCTCTGTTTCTTAATTCTTAAACAACCCATTCATTCTTAAACACAAAGCATTATTCAAAAAATGAATAGCAGCCAACATTCGAGCTTCCTCTTCTCTTTATCTCCACCAAAATCACCAACTCATTTTCAATTCGGTACCAATCTTCCCATTATTTTTCCTCGAGCTTTTCGATATCCCTCTCGACATCATCATCACTGCAGCTCAATGGCCAATGGTAGAATCCAAAAATCACTTTTACTTCATTAGTTGCAGAAAAGGCTCACCACCACTTCCAAGCTCATCTCCTTTAGCTCTAACTCCATCCAATGGATACATGGAGACTCGATTCATTAGTTCGAGCACAACTTCTCCGCTTTGCCCGATAGTATCAAACAGTACTTAAGCCAACACCTCCCCGTCTCACGATCTCCATAGCATCAAAGCCATGCAAAGCACATAATCTCAAATCTCTCCATACTTTAATGACCCGTTCTTTCGCCAGCCACAAACCAGCGCAAAGAAAGCACAGGTGTTTTAACAACATCCTGCATCTCCAACTCTCATTCCATTTCTTAATTAGGAAACAACCCATTCATTCTTAAACACAAAGCACAAACTACTTTCAGTAAGGCTCAAATCGAGCCACAAACCAACCGTAAATTTCAGTTCAACCGCCACTTTGCACAACAACACCAAAGACATGTATCGGTCCCTTGTAACACAACAGCTCCAATTGCAGATCACCAGTCATGACACAACCATCCCCAACAGTCATCGGCAGCATCAACCAATTCCAGTCCCATTGTTTATAAGAAGAAAACTCATTCAAAATTCTAACCAAAACTAATACCGAGTTTTACCCATTCTGCCGATCCTTGCAAATGCAGCTGCAAGTCACTTCCTCTGGCAGCGCACTCATCACAGCTCCATATCCTGCGAACCATTCACCACTTCAGCTGCAGCACTTCTTTATCGCTTCCCTGTAGCGCATTCTGCTCTTGCATTAGCTTTCTTTAGCTCATTAACCAACTCAGCTGCCACCTCCATCTTCCTCTTGCTTTGCAGGTTTCAGAACTCCACCAACTCATCTTGATCTTCTCTGCAATTCCATGAGCAACAACAACAACCACACAACATCTTGAGACAAACCCATTCATTCAATTCAACACCTGTAGCTCTATCTGCAACTCTTGCTCAGTTAACCATCTAAAACTCGAACATCTCCAGCTTTGCGACACATACCACAAGCACCAGTTGCACATACATAGCCTCCATACCAAACACCTGAGACTGCTTCATCCACTTCTTGTACACCACCTAAAGCAGCTACATTTCTTCATCACCAGTTCTGTCATTTACAGCCTCAATCTCCATCTCAGTTCCATTGCATAATCTTCTCAAATCCATGTAATGCCTATTGCCCAGACTTTGCATAATTCAACCCATTACAGATTCAATAGCAGCAAGATCTTCTCATCCATCACAGTTCCATAACCTGCTTACTGGTAACACCATCACAGATAACCAACTCCTGACTTCAATCGCTTCAAATCTTCATCAATCTTTCAACCAATCAATCATAACTTCAAACCATTAATCCCTTCCATTTCTTCGAATCCAAGTTGAACCCTAACTTGCCGGAAAATAACCAACATCAGTGACCTCCACTACAATTCCCATTAGCTTCAACTGAATCAGTCATAGACCCATTTGCACAAACCCACACTTTCTACAGCTTAACAACTGAACTCCACCAGCTGCAATTCGGCACTTATTTATCTCTGTAACAACTTCAATTTCATACCTAGAACAAATCCATTGAATAAAAAACATCACCAGATTTATTTCCTCCTCCTTTACTTGACTGAAATTTTCGTTAAAGCTTATTCTCACCATCTAAACACCACCGCTGATTCCTTGAACGAGATCCGTCAAACCCATCGATACCGGCCACCTCTCACTAGTTGTTGTAATAAAGAAAATAGAAAGAACTGGTTCACTCGACCTAGCTTGTGGGTTAAAGAGGATAAATGGATTAAGACGTACCACTCAATGGTTAAGGGCTAACCAGCTCATCGTAACTTGTCGGTTTCAGAGAACCGACAACCTAATTCTTTGTTCAACTGTCAGTTCTGGAAGACTGGCATATTAATTCCTGCATAACTCCTCTTGCACCACCTAGCCTGCTCCAAACATCGCATGTGAATTGAGCTTTTCGCTCATAACTTTCTCATATGACGTTGTAGTGACCTTATTCTTTCGCCGCTAGCTTTATATTTTCGTTCTATTCAAGATGATTGAGAAGAAATCCTGAAATTAAGCGAGTTCCACTTCATTTTGCTCCAATGGCTCCAAAACACCTAATAATACTCAAAAGCAAACATAAGATACATAATTTACAAAGACAATAGCAAAGAAAGCATAAATACTAGATATAAAACTAGGTGTTTTAGACACCTATCAAATTCCCCCACACTTACACTTTGCTAGTCCTCGAGCAAATCAAATTAAACAATTCTAAAACATACATACAACTCCGTGTCGTCGAGTCTACGGTCACACTTAGCATGTATAACAAGCCTTTAAACCCCTAGGTGTCCCTAGTGGACGAGTTTTAGTCTCGTGAGGGTTTACTAGAGATATACCCACAAAACCTACTTTCCCAACTTACTAGTTCTCCGAAATAATAGCATCCAACGCGCTAAGAAGACATAGAGGTTCTGCACACTAGTCATAAGAAGTTAGACACATATATGAACACAATCCAATCCTTAAAAGTTGAGAGAGAAATAACCATCCCTTATCGAAAGAAATTCGGGTTCGGAGTGATCGAAAGTCTCGACTCTTCCTCACAAGAAAGGGTTTTATGAAGTTGCTCTCAATAATAAATAGCTTTTTATGGGTCACACATGTGTCTAGGTAGGAGTGAAGAGAGAATCCTGCGACACCTTGAATGGTAGGAAGGCAAAAACCCTCCGTATTGTTTTGAAAACCCACATCTTTTATCATTTTGAAAACCCTTTTTTATGACGATATCTAAGAAAGGAAATCAACCACTTAACGAAGGTTGGAATATGCTTACTTACCTCGTTATCCGTTCGGCGTGCAGTTAGCACCACTCTCACAGCATCCATAGAAACGTCTTCGGTCTTCAATCCTTGTCTTCATCTTCGTCTTCGGTCTTCAACTCTTGATGATGAAATCTTGAGCTTCTTAGAATCTTGAGAATGTAACTCTTTCCTCTAATTCCTTGTTGCTTGAAACCTCATTATAGATATTCTTTCTTTCCATTGGCTTTATTGAATGAATACAAAACCAAAAACGAACTAAACAAACCAAAATATGATGCAATGAATATTTTTTCTCTTTTTTTTTTTCCTTTTTTTTAATTTTTTTATTGAGACGAGAAAAATAAAACAAATGCAAAATGAAAACATAACAAAATAATAAAACTAATAATGAACCTAACAAAATTTATTAACAAAAGAATCAAATACAAGTTACAATGTCGATAAAGGGCAACCTAGCAACAAGTTGAGCCCCTACACCTTTTTGAATTGAAATACCTAATCTATAAAAAAAAGAATTACCTATTTTGTAATTGAGGTCTTAATTAGCTATACAATTTCTCAACCTCTTCAAGAGAATCACCATGTCTTCACTAAGTTCTCCTAAAGTGGAGAAAGCAAGGACGCCAAAACCATACCCATGAGCAGACACCTTGTCCAAATATTTTGCCCGCTTGCGTGAAATAGCATTAGAACTAACAACACCCGGAACGAAAACCCGATCACTAATACCGGAAAAAGGTGAAACACTCATAACATCAAAACAAAAATCTTGCCCATTATCCCAATTATAGACAAGAATGTCAGCGGGCCTTAAATCCTTGGCATCATCCGATAAGAGTCCAAGATTAACCTACTTTCTAGCTGCAACTCCGGCCTTGTAAAGAATATCCGAAACAACATCCCTAACAAAATCATGCCTAAACTTGATCCCTACCTCACTTTCACAATGAAGTGCATGATCGCCAAAGATATCCATGTTCCTTGGCATCATCCGATAAGAGTCCAAGATTAACCTCCTTTTTATTATTATTACTTATTTATTTATTTAACAAGGGACCTAGCATAATGATGACCATGTCCCAAGTTTCTTTTTTTTTTTTTTTTTTTTTTTTTTTAGACAAGAGAAAATAATATACAAATAAGATAAAATAAAAATGCAAGTACAAAGGCCATGGTGTAAGTACTTTACCGCTTGATTATTCACAACTTGTATGTCTCGATATCATATACTTCTTGAACTCTCATCTTGATAATCTTCACTCTTGTACAATAGTCTTCAACTTGTAAAAATTCTGCTCCTTGTCTTGTTGCTATACTTGAATCTGAAATCTGCTCATTTTTGTACCGTTGCTTGTAAACCTTGAACATCTTCAACTTTCCTTCGAATTTGTGATGCTCCTATTGTTGATAATGATGGTGTTTCTATGGACCTGTTGGTCTAGAGAGAGATAAAGTGGATGGTGCTAACTGCGAACAAGATTACAAGTGGTATGTAAGTTAGCAATTCGATGTCACCATCATGATTGATAAAATGGCACTCAAGAGATCAATAGTGCTTCTATTGGTGGGAGGTTGGGTATCTCACCATTCTACCCGGAGTTTACGTACGGTGACACACACTTTAAAAGCACAAATTTAGACAGGTACAAAGAAGTGAAGGTCGGTGCCTCTCATGATGTAACATGGGTAGTCTCCACTATAGGGGACCACTACTCTAATACCGAATTCAGTCTGCACCTCATGGTTAAATCCAACTTTAACTCTCATACAAGTAAGAAACCCGATCATGTTCTCTATCATCTCTAAGTTCAGTCACTCTTATGAGAATCCCGATGTAATCTTAGCGACATGTATACTATGTGACTCTAAACTAACCACAAGTTGGAGTTTTTTATTCACTAATTTACAAAAAAAATTTGAAAAAGTTGAAATTTTTACAATGCAAATGCTTAACCACTCCCCCACACTTAAACTTTACATTGTCCTCATTGTAAATTGAGTCATCCAAAGTAAGTCAAGGTAGGAAATCCTACATGATAATGTGACAAGAAATCAGAAGAAGTAAATGCAAGACAAGAAAAAGCTAAAAACAAGACAAGAAATACTCATCCTATGGGTTGCCTCCCATTTAGCGGTTAGTTTAAAGTCGCCATCCCGACTATCTCTTCGTTTGCTACACCTTAGCCGGCTTCCAACACATTATGGAAATCTGATTGAACGCTACTCAAGTGCTTCATCGCCTTAAAGATGTTGAAGTGGATGACCTCTTCATCAAACTCCATAGTCAAGGTGCCATTGTGGACATCAATCTTCGTTCTAGCGGTACTCATAATACCCAATAGTAAAGGTGTAGACGAGGATGAATTCACATCACTCATGTCTAGAACGTAGAAATCCACTGGAAATATTAATCCTTTTACCTGCACCAAAACATCCTCAACAATCCCTTTCGGGTAAACATTAGATCTATCGGCAAGTTGAATAACTATGCCGGTTTCCTTAAGAGGACCAAGATTTAAAGCATCATAAATTGAAGTAGGCATAACATTAATAGAAGCTCCTAAATCTAGCATAGCTTTTTGTAAACCTTGTTTTACCAATAGTGCATGGAATAGTAAAACTACCGGGATCCTTCAATTTAGGTGGGAGTTTCTTTCGAATATATGCCGAAGCATTCTCCCCACACTCATTACCTCATTACCGGTTATATTGTGCTTGTTAGTGCACAATTCCTTTACACACTTTGCATAGCGAGGAGTTTTCCTAATTACTTCAATGAGTGGAATATTCACTTGGACCTTCTTAAAAACATCATAAATATCTCTATCTTGTTCCACCTTACTATTAGCTTTAGCGAACCTGCTAGAAAAAGGTAAAGGAGGAACATAAGTAGAAACAAGAGGTTTAGAATTAGAATTAGTTACCTCGGTAGCTTGGGGAAAATCAGCGTTGTTTTCCTCCAAAATCGGTTCTTTTGGTGTCTCTTCTTTACCCGAATCAATAACTTCGGTTTGCACAAATTGTGTACCACTTCCCAACGTAATAGCATTGACAACCTGTCTTGGGTTAAGAGGTTGGGAAGGGAGTTTCTCACCATTTTGTGCATGCAACTGATTTATCTCCTCGGCCATGGAACTCATTTGAGTCTGCAACTCATTTATTGTACTCTTGGTCTCTTGTTGACTTTGTTGAAACATAGTATAAATGCCTTGTATCATGGTGTTAAGCTTTTCATCGAAACCTGAACCTTGACCTTGAGCTGATTGTTGTTGTTGCGGTTCACCAACTTGTGCTTGTAACTCTTTAATTGCATTATCCGTTTTCTGCTGATTCAAATCCGCTAATTGTTGATTTTGCTGTACCACGGAAATTAGAGTCTCAACCAAAGTATCCATCTTTGCCAATTCTGGGCTTTGCGCTTGTTGTGGTTGTTGCACTTGTTGTTGGAACTCACTCGGATGCTTGTAAATAGAACTTGCACTTGCAACTTGCTTCTTACCATAACCAAAGTTGGGGTTGTCTTTCCATCCCTGATCGCAAGAGTTGGAGTAAGTATCAAACCGCTGATTTGAGAAAATAACATTGACTTGCTCTACATTCTCACAAGCTGGCTGTGATGGTTTTACAACTACCGCTGCAATTTGTTGCATCATTGCCATCATATTGCTCATTTGTTGACGTAACTCAAAAATCTCGTCAACTTGATTAGTTTCCTTGATAGGTAGCTCTAAACTACGACTTGAAAATTGTTGAGAATTTGCTGCCATACTCTCAATCAACTCTCTAACTTGTGTCACCGTCTTGTTCATAAGTGCACTACCACTTGCAGTGTCAAGAAGATTCTTATCACTTGCTTGGAGACCTTCATAGAAGTATAGGATAATCATTGTGTCACTGAATTGATGATGAGGGCAGCTTGCTACCAATCTCTTATACCGTTCCCAACATTCATACAACGATTCCCCCACACTTTGTGTCATCCCACAAATCTCCTTACGAATTTGACTAGCCTTTGACGCAGGAAAATATCTCTCTAAGAAGAGTTTCTTCAATCTATTCTATGTTGTGACACTACCATGTGGTACATAGTATAACCAATCTTTAGCTGCGTCGAGTAAAGATAAAGGAAAAGCACACAACATTCCTTCATTTGTATCAGCCCCTTCAGGTATCATGTTTGTCAACAACCATTGAAACTCCATAAGATGCTTGTTCGGGTCTTCCCATGCAAATCCATGGAACTTTGGTATCTGGCTGATTCAACGGAAATAGGATTGAAGATCTAGGTGGGCTAAATCAAATATATTAGCCTAAAAATCAAAATTTAGGGTGGGCTAATATTTTTTCCAGCAAAATTTTCCTTTGAAAAAAATAAAAATTGGGTTGTATTTAGAATTTTGGGGGTGGCTGGAGCACCCCCAAGCCACCCCCAATTCCGTCCCTGGGCTGATTAACCCTGGCTTAATATCAAATGTGGAAGTTGCCTCAATGCACCATTGTTGTTGATCCAACTTCTGAGAATCTAGCTCCTTAAGTGTGCGATTTGCATCACCCATTGCTTCTCCCAGTTTGTATTTCATTAAGGTACCTAAAACACAATTCTCAAAACGAAATTAAAAACAACGTAAAAATAAGAAACCAAAACTATATAACAAGCCGATGCCTCCCCGGCAGCGGCGCCAAAATTTGATCGATGTCGTATGCGTCAAAAATAATTTCACTTTCTCACTCTACTAAATATAAATAAAGTATGTGGTAAGAAAGAGTTCTTTCCTACAGAGAGGCTTTTGTTGTTATAAAATTTCAGTTTCTTAGTAACAAAGGGGGGAATTTTGTTTTAACAAAGCAATAAAAGTAATTGAAAGCAATAAAATAAGTGAATAATCAATAAGGAGAAGATATTGGTCACGGGATAGTATCATTCACAAACATGTATTTTCATCAATGACTAGAATTGGTATTTTAATCTCTCATTTACTAAAAGTCCTAGGATACCTTGATCACAAGTATATCCCGCTAATTCTCCGATTTCATCACAACCACATTAAAAGATGTATATGTGAATTCTTCCTAGAAAGCAACCAAAAGTGTAAAAGCACAATTAAGTTTAACTCCCTAAAATCACTAAGTTCTATGGAATAAGACTAATCAAGGCAATCAAATGTGTAAAAGCACTAATTCAATTTAACTAAGGTTATGATTCATTTGTGACTAGTAGGATATATCACTACAAGCACTACCCACAATTATGCTACTTAGAATCAGGGATAAACAACTTTTTTGTATTAAAAATCCTAATATAGCTTTAGAAATGAATGCAAATCAGATTGATTCCGGACTCAACCAAACAAACAATCAAATCATATGACAATATAAACCATGAATCATAAACAATAAATTATTGAGACAAAACTAATGCATTGAATCAAATATCATGTTGTGAAATCCACTTTATCCCATAACCAATAATATATTATTTAGCTACTCATAGCTTTTGAGTTCATCATATTCAATAATAAAATGAAGAAGATGAAAAACAAAAATGAAAGCAAACCCTAGTTGCCGCTCTCCAAAGCTCCAAGTAGAAAAATACGTGATAGAAGTCTTCTTTTTATAGCTTTTCCTCTCTTCCAAAACTAGGTCAAGTCTCAAAGGTTCAATGGATAGAATTCCACCAAGCCCAGTAAAACAGGTCCAACTCTATTATGCTAGTCAATTTTGCAGAACTGACAAGCCACTTAGCCTGAGAAAGCACCATACACTTCCGGCTGCGTCTCCAACTCTCATTCCATGCAGTTTCTTAATTCCGGAAACAACCCATTCATTCTTAAACACCAAGCATTATTCAGTTACTCGTATCACTACTTCCCTGTAAAGCCAACATAGCAGCAAGCACATAATCTCAAATCTGAGCCACAAACCAACTGCAACCATCCAATTTCAGTTCAATCGCCACTGCACAACAGCACCAGCACATGTATCAGTTCCTTGTAACACAACAGCTCCAATTGCAGACCACCAGTCATGACACAACCATCCACAACAGTCATCGGCAGCATCAACCAATTTCAGTCCCATTGTTTATAAGCAGAAAACTCATTCAAAATTCTAACCAAAACCAATACCGAGTTTTACCCATTCTGTTGATCCTTGCAAATGCAGCTGCAAGTCACTTCCTCTGGCAGCGCATTCATCACAGCTACATATCATGCGAACCATTCACCACTTCAGCTGCAACACTTCTTTACCACTTCCCTGTAGCGCATTCTGCTCTTGCATTAGCTTTCTTTAGCTCATTAACCAACTCCAGCTGCCACCTCCATCTTCCTCTTGCTTTGCAGGTTTCAGAACTCCACCAACTCATCTTGATAGCAACAGCAACAACCACACAACATCTTGAGACAAACCCATTCATTCAATTCAGCACCTGTAGCTCTATCTACAACTCTTGCTCAGTTAACCATCTAAAACTCGAACATCTCCAGCTCTGCGACACATACCAAAAGCACTAGTTGCACATACACAACCTCCATACCAAACACCTGAGACTGCTTCATCCACTTCTTGTACACCACCTAAAGCAGCTACATTTCTTCATCACCTATTCTGTCATTTACAGCTTCAATCTCCATCTCAGTTCCATTGCAGAATCTTCTCAAATCCCTTTAATGCCACCTGCCCAGACTTTGCATAATTCATCCCATTACAGATTCAATAGCAGCAAGATCTTCTCATCCATCACATTTTCATAACCTGCTTACTGGTAACACCATCACAGACAACCAACTCCTGACTTCAATCGCTTCAAATCTTCATCAATCTTTCAACCAATCAATCAGAACTTCAACCATTAATCCATTCAATTTCTTTGAATCCAAGTTGAACCCTAACTTGCCGGCAAATAACCAACATCAGTGACCACCATTGCAATTCCCATTAGCTTCAACTGAATCAGTCATAGACCCATCTGCACAAACCCACACTTTCTACAGCTCAACAACTAAACTCCACCAGCTACAATTCGGCACTCATTCATCTCTGTAACAACTTCAATTTCAGACCTAGAACAAATCCATTGAATAAACAACATCACCAAATTTATTTCCTCCTCCTTTCCTTGACTGAAATTGCCGTTAAAGCTTATTCTCACCATCTAAACACCACCGCTGATTCCTTGAACGAGATCCGTCAAACCCATCGATGCCGGCCACCTCTCACTAGTTGTTGTAATGAAGAAAAGAGAAAGAACTGGTTCACTCGACCTAGCTTGTGGGTTAAAGAGGATAAATGGATTAAGACGCCCCACTCAATTGTTAAGGGCTAACCAACTCATCATGACTTGTCGGTTTCAGAGAACCGACAACCTAATTCTCTCTGTTCAACCGTCGATTCGGAAGGCGATGTGAGTTAGTCTGCATAACTCCTCTTGCACCACCTAGCCTGCTCCAAACATCGCATGTGAATTGAGCTTTTCGCTCATAACTTTCTCATATGACATTGTATTGACCTCATTCTTTCGCCGCTAGCTTCATATTTTTGTTCTATTCAAGATGATTGAGAAGAAATCCTGGAATTAAGCGAGTTCCACTTCGTTTTGCTCCAATGACTCCAAAATACCTAATAATACTCAAAAGCAAACATAAGATACATAATTTACAAAGACAATAGCAAAGAAAGCATAAATACTAGATATAAAACTAGGTGTTTTAGACACCTATCACTAGACCTTTCCACTTTATGGCTATATGGATTGAAGATCCTACATGTAGAGATATCATTGCTAACTCTTGGTCTGTGAATGTTGTAGGCTCTCCTGCCTATAAATTAAAAGCTAATCTTTTAAATACTAAAAGAGGTCTTAGGGACTGCAATAAATCTTCTTTTGGTAATATTCAAAACAATATATCTACCATTAGAAAAGAATTGGCTGCGGTTCAGGTTTCTAATCCTACTGATACTAGTACTACCTCTAGACTCAAAGCTAGATTGGAATACCTCTACAACCTAGAGGAACAATATTGGAAGGATAAGTCTAGGGAGGTTTGGCTCATGGAAGGTGACAGAAATTCACCATATTTTCATAGAGTTACCCTCTTTAGGAGAAAAAAAAATGCTATTAGCTGTATAAAGGACTCCACTAATACTATTCTAACTGATAAAAATAATATTGGAACTTCTTTTATAAATTATTTCAAAAATCTGTATTCTTCTCACTCTCAATTTCAAGATGAAATCCTTGTTGACCTCCCCATTAAATTTTATCCTGAAGACAACTCCCATCTGAACTTACCTCTAACTGTAGAGGAAATAAAGAATGTTGTCTTTCGAATGGGGGTGGGGTGGGGGTGGGGTGGGGAGGGGGAGGCTCAGGTGCCCGATGGTTTCTTGGTTTGTTTTATCAAAAAAATTGGGATATTATAGGTGAGGTTGTTATTGACATGACTCAAACATGCTTTAGGACAGGTCACATTGCTAAAGTTTTTAATCATACTAAAATATCTCTCATTCCTAAAGTCCCTCTTGCTGAACTTATTTCCCAGTATATGCCAATAGGGCTTTGTAATTTCATTTACAAAATTCTTTCTAAAACTATGGCTAATAGACTTAAACCTTTTATGAATAACATTATTTCTCAAAACCAAAGTGCCTTTATTCCTAAGAGGAGTATTTCTGATAATATTCTGCTAGCTAATGAGGCCATATTTGATGTCAATCACTTTGACAAAATTGAAGGCATTGCTGCCATTAAACTTGACATGTCCAAATCTTATGATAAGCTAGAATGGTATTTTCTTGAAAGTGTTCTGACTAGAATGGGTCTCTCAAACCACTGGATCTAGCTCATTAACCAGTGTGTTTCTACAATTTCCTATTCTGTTCTTCTCAATGGTAGCCCAACAGGTTATTTTCAACATGAAAGAGGCCTCAGACAGGGGGGGACCCTCTTTCCCCCTATCTCTACATCATCTGCTCTGAAGATCTTTCCTCTTACATTGATAGCCTTCAAAAGAAATGAATCTTAGAAGGCATCAAGGTTTGTAAATATGCTCCTGAAATGACACATCTGTTGTTTGCTGATGATTCCCTTTTATTTTCTAAAGCTACTATCCAAAACTTTCAAATTATCAAAGATTATCTTCAAAAATACTTTAGCCTCTGGGCAAGAAATAAATTTTGATAAGTCTGGTATCTTATTCAGTAGGAAAATTCATGAACATAGGAATGCTCTTTTGTCTAACATTCTACAGATTAATAATAGAGACTTGGGAGGAAAATCTCTTGGTACTCCTACTGTGTTTCAAGCTTCTAAAATTCAAACCCATATGGGTATTCTCCAAGCGTTGGATGTCAGAATCACTATCTAGCTACACAAGCTCCTGTCGCAAGCTGCTAGAACTACTTTGATTAAACACATTGGCCAAGCTATCCCCATTTTTCAAATGGGAGCCTTTCTTATTCCTAAAGATCTGTGTAAACAGATGGACACCCACCTTTGTAAATTCTGGTGGGGAGAGACCTTAGATCCTAAAGACAGGAAACTGCATCTTCTAGGATGGGACATTCTTTGTTCCCCTAAGGCTGAAGGTGGTCTATGCTTTAGAAAGGCTGGGCTAAACAACCTGTCTATGCTAGCTATGAATGCCTGGATGATTCTAGAAATTCCTACTTGTATGCTTGAAAAAGTGGGGGTACAATAACCTCACCCAATATTTTGCTTAGTAATCTGTATGGACTAACTCCAATATACTTTTAAGAGAATCAACTAGACAGTCAGACTCAATCTTAATAAAAAGTTATTTATGGGTGAAAACTATCTCTGTCGGTTTTGGTAATTTGGGGTGTGTGGATGAGAAATGAGTTTAAACCTTAAATAAATGCACTACACGGGAGTGCTTGTAGATTCGAGAAATCAATCTGTGCAAATCCGGCCTAAACCAAGAAATGGCTGTTCCAGACTTGTTTGGTCACAAAGTGAAGGAGATGGGGTTGATCTTAGGGAGGGAAGCGAAGAAGGTGTTGAGATTGTGAAGGTGTTGGCTATGTATGACTTGTATCAGAAAGCTGAACTGGCTTGCAGGATGTAAGCTATCAGTTCAGATGTTTGAATACGATGGTATCAACACTTGCCTCTGTTGTCTGGAATTGTTCTTGTTGTTGGAAATAGGGAGGAGAGCCTATTTATACAAGTCATTTGAGCCTTATTCACGTCTTTCATGGGAAGTGGAGGAAGTGGAGTGATGGAGTAGTGGAGTTGTGTGTTGGTGTTACACGACCAGTCTTGCCCACTTCTCCTGTACCTCTAACCGTTCATGACTTCCTGACACGTTCTTATGATGGCGCGTTGCACGCTGCGCGCTGTAAACCGCCAGACCAATACCCCAGTATGTATCCCCTAGTTTGTGACATGATTGGTGTCTCGAGTGTGTGGATCGTGGGACCCACATAAAGTAGCATGTAATGCTAGATTAAATAACTAAGTTATTTAGGAAGTCGATATTTATGAAGTATCGTGTGTATTCTATGCAGGTACTACATCATGATGTGGTAAAATGACGGGTGGTGATCACCATGACGCCTCACTGACCAATTAACTCCTGACCAGGGTTATATAACCAAGCCGATGAAGTTGGACGGACGAGATGATCTTTGAGACACTCATCTGCGACCGTTGATGGAATTAGGGTTTTTGAAGAGGTGCGCAAGCATCACTCTTCATCTTGGTCGAATCCAAACATGGGAGGTGTTTTGGAAAGGACCGACCGTGTAGGATCAGAATATCGCGACGTCAATACTTCGCGAGATTAATAAATGACGACATTGCGAGGGAGTCGCAGGGAAGTAAAATAAATGACGCAATGAATGACGACAGCCAAAACATGAGAAAGATATGAAGATTCAAATAAATTTAGGAGTGTCGCGAGAATTGATACATGTACACTTGCGATATTTCGCAAGACATTCCCGAAAATAAAGGACAAACTTTAGTTTGTCATCCACTATGTACTACCCTATATAAAGGGTTGAGTAAACCTGTTATAGGGAGAGTTCTTTTTGAATTGTTAAGCAAGTCTTTAGGAGAGAGAAAGTTTTAGAGTGATTGTAATTCTATTACTCTTTTCTATTTCATATTGTAAAGATTCAAGTATTCAATCAATAGAAATCATAATCATTCATCTTAAAATGACTTAATTGAGTATATTCTAGTGAGGGGTGTAGTGTAGGATTTCCTGCAACTACAAGGAAAATGGATATATCAGGTGTTGCGTAGACTTCAGAGACTTGAACAGGTGCTGCTCCAAAAACGATCCTCCTCTACCTAACATCGACATGTTAGTAGGTGCAACCAGCGGATACGGCATGTTCTCCTCCATGGATGGATGTAGCGGCTACAACCAGATAAGGATGTACGAGCATGATGCAAGTAAGATAGCTTATCGAACTCCTCTCGGAAATTTTTATTATACCATACTGCCATTTGGTTTAAAGAATACCGGTGCAACGTATCAACGTTGTATGACGGCAATCTTCCACTGGAGCCAATACCTCAAGGGAGCATCCTCAAGAAGATAACGATGACCACGCGTTATATCGAGCAAGATCTGGGCAAGTCACTCTATCAGACAGTGGTCGAACAAGATCCGGGCGAGTCACTTTATCAGACAGTGGTACATATCTATCATGCTATGTTGGAGAATCCCGCTTTTGGTCATCCTCTGGAGCCGTTGAACGCTCATCTACAACAACATATGCCCCGATAGAAATAAACAGCTGCGTGTAATGAAGAGCCTCATAATGTTTGTAGGGGCATATATCTCACCAACATGCGATACAACCTTCACCGTCTGTAGCGGTTCCAAGCAAGCAAGAGGAAAACCACCGAGATACAACATCCTCGTGCGTCCGTCAACTCCAACTCCAAAGTACCACATGAACGACTCCCACAATGATGAAACAATGTCCAAGATATTCCATATCCGCTCGACAACAACCACTACGAACAAACCATGCGAACCACGCTTGGGGACCGAGGCTCGCATGAAGTTCCTTCACCGTCGGTCAAGGAATTCTTCAACATGAGAGAAATGGTCAGTCAAGAAGCATAGAATTCACAAGGGTAAATCGAATCGAAGAGGGAAACACTTCAACGCTCCCTCTAGCGGAAGTCGCTTCAATGGTCTATTCAAGAGCCGCCTCAACGCTCTCTCCGGACCCACGTTCGCTTTAGAATCCTTCTTCAACACTCTCTCCAGGATCCACCTCAACGTTCACACCAGAAACCACTTTAACATCCTCTCGAGTCGTTTCAACACTCAAGCTGCATCAATAATATGCGCTCCGGTCAAGTTATCTTTGATGTACTCATTGCTCAACATACGTCTCATCCATCCTTCATGAGGGCCCAAATGAGCATGAAAAACCTTGAAGTCAATAGGAGAAGGGTTATATTGTGGAACGGATATTTTCATATAGTTGAAAGGGAGCGGTGAACAACTCATCATCAATGTTAGGCATATCTTTGAAGCTGTCAACACCTCCTGACTTGGCACCAGCATTATCCCCAGAAGACATCTCAACAGGAGTTCTTTTCTTCATTCTACAATAAAATACATGAGTCAGTACTTGTATAAAAAACGCGTGAGATACACGATAGAACACACATTCACGTTGGAGTACACAAGGATGGTATTGGGTCCAAACACCGGTATTGATCAAGTTTCAAGTCCGGTGTTGATCAAGTTTCAAGTCCGGTGTTGATAAAGTCACAAGTCCCAGTATTGCTCAAGTTTCAAGTCCGGTATTGATCAAAGTCACAAGGTCGGGTATTCGAATAAAAAACAGCGCACGCAAGGGGCGGTTTCAAATCGAAACACTGGTCGACGTTCGGTCAGAACACGGCGGGTCCCACTTGATCCCATCTCCATTGGTTGGGCGATACGCCCGTCCCCAATCAAAGCTCTCTCCGAGAAGAAGGCGTTTCGGCTCCAACACTTCAACGCTCTCCGGGCTGCTCCTTAAAAATTTGCTCTAATGCTTTCTACAGGACCCACATTTACATTTGAGCACATAAGGTTCATTTTTTAAAAAAAAAAAAAAAAAAAGCTTGCTCACATCGGGTCCCACGTTCGAGCAAAGCAAACAAAGAAGGCCGGTGTTTGGTCAAAGCATCAGTCCGGTGTTTAGTCAAGTTAGCTGGGTCGGTGTTTGGTCGAAGTAGCAAGATGACACTTGAGCAAGTACATCAACCGTACGATCAAAGTAGGCACAGGACATGGCCGACGTTTTAAACATGTACACGGTGGTCCCGCGTTTGATCGAAGCATGCACATCTGCCCATGTTCGAATCAAGCATGCTTACATCAAGCCCACGTCCGATCAAGCAGGTGCAGTAGCCCCATGAACGAAACAGGTGTAACAGTCCATCGAAGCAGGCAAGTCCGACATCATGCTAGGGGAACACTCGCCTGGACGCCTCTTGAACGTGACATGCTCCAAGGACAGGATGACCTGTCTCTCCTGGTAACATCTAACTTTGTCTCATAAGCTTTGTCTTTAACTGTCACCATCTCATGCCTACCCCACAATGGTGTAACCATTACGTGCTAGGCAAGGGACTTAATGTTGATGGTGGATTTTCATTTACGGTAAAATTGTAAAAGCCAAAATTATGCGCTGACATCTTGTAAAAGATAAAACCATTAATAAGTGTTGGATACTCCTTCACTTTACTAATTCACCTAGAATGGAGCATGTGGCAACAATCCCATTCTGTGAATTAAATACACGAAATTCATCCAGGTTGGAGCATGTAGCAACAATCCCATATACCCTGTGAATTTATACCATTATTAATTAATGCGTAAGCAACCTTGTATTTCCTGTACTTATTATCAGTGCGGCATGACGACTGAGTGTTGCTCTCAGCAGAGCAACGCGAACCTCCAAGCATTATAATGAAAGCATGTACGAAATACCCGTACAGGTTGCAACTCTCGGTGTGTTATACTAGCCCGATTGAGAACTCTCGGTGTGTTATACTAGCCCGATTGAGCATCCGGACTGTCCGTATCAGTCTGGATATGATCTCGTTCATCCTACCTCGTGATTGGACGGATCGTGATTGGATGGCCCAGATCAATTCCATAACCCCAAGCAGGTATGGAATATTCACATGTGTCGCCGAACCAACGCGGATCCCGCATGGTCAACACAATCACCTCCCCAAAATATTGGCATAGTCGAATCCATGCCAAAACGTCCAAACCTTAGAGCTATGTGATCGGAAAAACCATAAATTAGGGTTTGTGGCATATTACATGTGTCGCAAAAAACGAGGTCCAACCATCCATTTCGTATGAAGAATCTATAAGCAGACCATGTAGATTCAAAGGGCCCATGCCCCGAGGCAGCCACGAGAAGCATGTCAACACAATGGGATGATGGTTTGTTGAGGGCGCGGGTGATCAACGGAAGGAGGAATTAACTTACCTTAGGTAGAAGAAGGAGAGAAGAAGTAATGTAGATGGCTGTTGGTGGTCATCAACCATGGTTGGTCATCCCATGCCCGTGCGCCCAAGTGGGAAGATGGTAGCATCTCGGTAATGAGAATAGTAGAAGGTGATGGAGCATAGAAGATGTCAAAACGGTGGGTTTTGAGACTATCCATCACGAGTCGAGCACGGACATACACAATTTGGAGACATATAAAAGAAGACTTCCATTTTCAGTGTAAACATCTTTTGTTGATTGAGGATGAATTCAATGTTCCTAGCGTGAAGCTCTATTATTATACAAGTTTGTTCGGAGTTTTAATCATCTTATCGTTTGTTTTCACTACATCTAATTTTATGAGTGATTCTTAGATTGATTTGGGAATTGTTCTATTGCTAGTATTGGGTTAGGAGATGGAGGGTCCTCAACCTAATTCACAAAGCCTAAGCATTCGATCGGATTACACCTTGAGTGATTAGTTCGGTTAAGGCTTTCCTGTCCGGCGAAGGATTCTTGATCATATCTTTCTTTTATTTGTTATTCTTTTTATTTCACTTTAAAACAATCCCCTTTTTTCTTGAACTAAATAACATATCAATTACACGGCTCCTGCCAGGGCGATCCTTACTACCGCTATATTACTAGTTAATTAGTGGGAAATATAAAGATGACCACGAATGGAGGTTCCCAGATTAGATTAAGCCCGTCATGGACCACCGATGTAGACCGTCTATCCCCTCTTCATCGGCCCTCACATGATCGTGGTCACACTTCCCAAGGCATATCATGCGATTTTGGCTTATCCCAAAACGCGTGCGTCCAAACTTGCGTGGTCACACCATATTTTCCCAAATTGCAAGTGGCCTAGATCGCGCCTTTATCTCGTGACCACTCAACTTCACTCGGACTTGATGAGATTGATTTTTAAGAATTAATAAAAGAAAATAATAAAAATACGAATATATACAATTTTGTCACAAGATGGCTTAGATTCACGTTCATCTATTAATTTTAAAGCTCATAAAATGGGACAAATCTTTGCCAAGTAGATTTTATAAAGAATTATATGTAACTCACGTGAGTACCTAAGACTAAGCATGCGCCACAAATAGTCAAGAAAAATCATAAATCCAAATACATGTAGGATGGATTGGGCAAGACCGCTCAAAATTCACTCAAGGTGTACAAATGATGATATGGAGGTCGCCTTGAAGCGATAACGCGCCCGCGGTTGGCACGACGGTCTTGTGCGTGTTCTTGAGGTTCTTTGCACCACTTGATTTTTAAGCTACGTAATGCTCACAAATCGATCTCAACCACTTTGAATCTCCTCCATTACTCCAAATAATCTTGATCTCACGTGGAAAAATATTCTCAAATTTTCTTTCCTTCTCGTCGAGTGGCCTGTGAGATCGCGATGGATTAGAACTTTATGGGACTCTCGAGAGGACTCCCTGTTTATCCAAAGACGTGTACACCCGCATGCGGTCCTACATGCATGCCCGGTCGGTCCTTCCCAAAACCCTTCCCATGCTTGGTTTCGACCAAAAAGTGAAGAGTGATGCATCGCGCACCTCTTCAAAACCCACGATTCCAATTCCCAAGAACGGTCGCAGATGAGTGTCTCAAAGATCATCTCGTCCGTCCAACTTCACCCGGCTTGGTTATACAACCTGGTCAAGAGTTAATTGGTCGGTGAGGCGTCATGGTAATCACCACCCATAACTCTACCACACCATGATGCGAAACACACGCATAAAATACACATGATACTTCACAAGTATCAACTTCCCGAATAACGCAAGTTATTCAATTTAGCATTACATGCTACCTTTTGTAGGTCCCACGATCCACACATTCCGGACATCAATCATGTCACTGGCGGGGGATACATCTTTGGGGTATTGGTCTGGCGGTTTACAGCGTGGAGCGTGCAACGCGCCATCACAAGAACATGTTAGGAAGTCATGGAACGTTAGAGATGACAGGAGAAGTGGGCAAGACTGGTCGTGTAACACCAACACACAACTCCACTACTCCATCACTCCACTTCCTCCACTTCCCACGAGAGACGTGAATAAGGCTCAAATGACTTGTATAAATAGGTTCTCCTCCCTATTTTTCAAAAGAGAGGAATAAAAACAACACAGGTCCAGACGAGACAGAAACCAAGTGTTAATACAAAAACGTATTCAAACACCCAGAACCTGCTTGCATCAATCGTAAGCCTGCTCACCTTTCTGTTACAAGTCAAAGCAAGCCAACGCCTTCACAATCTCAACACCTTCTTCGCTTCCCTCCCTAAGATCAACCCCATCTCCTTCACTTTGTGGAAACGAGTCCGGGAACGACCATTTCTTGGTTTAGGGGACTTGCACAAATTGATTTCCGAATCTACAAGCACTCACCGCGCGAGTGCATTTGTTTAGGGTTTAGATTCATTCCTCATCCACACACCCCAAATTACCAAATTCGGCAGGAATAGTTTTCACCCATAAACACTTCCGAACAACAATTGGATGATATTCTTACCAAACCATTAGATACTGCTACATTTCAACACTTACGGCAGTCTATTGGTGTTGTTTTGGTTCATTAGTCATTTCTAAAACTCTTGCCCTTGCGCTTATCTCGATCTTTTGGGTAATTGAGTTTGGAATTCCAATAAGTGTTGCTTTAATTCTATATTTGTTTCAGTAGTTGATTTTCTGTCAGGTTTCTTAGTGTAATGTCCAAAGAAATCCTTCTTTTCTTGTGAAAGTAAGGTCGCTCTTGTTGTTCTTTCGGGAATGACATTTTATGGGGGAGAGTTCTTTTGAACTTGTGCTTAATTGACAAATCTTTATGGGGAGTGCGGCTGTGGAATATTATAGGGGTTATCTTGTATCTTTATAAACTCCTTGATGAATGCATTTAGTTTCGGCTATATGATTGCATCTAAAAAAGTTGATATGTGCTTTCTTTTGGTTATGAAGTGTCTCTATGGAAATTTCATTAGGATCCCACTATTTTTGTACATTTGCCAATTTTATGGACAAAAATGGGGAGAATTAATGTGTAGTTCACACTATAAGTACATATGATTTTCGGATCATTATGTAAGGGGGAGTGGTTTTCATGTGAGATGAAGTATTGAATAAGGGAGAGTGATACATATCACCATAGTATTGTTGTCGAAGTTGTGATACAATTGATCTTTGATGCTGTGTAATAATGCTATGACACTGTATACAATGATTGAGAGCTATTGTTTTCTCATTATTATGGCTACGGATCTTCAACAACGATGATGCTGAATTGAATACCTTTTGTTAGAGCATAGCTCGGTTGAACCCACCAAGCGTTGGTATGTCAAGTTTGGTTGTCATATTTTAGTGAACCAAAACTCATTTAAAGAGTCGCTTGATTATATACTAGAGTCAACTTTGTATAGGTTAGCTTGAAAGTATTCGGATATGAGACATTACAAGTATTACGTGAAGACTTGAAGAATGTGAAGAAGTAAGGAGCTAGAACGACGACATCATCCTTCCACTTTAGGTTAGTAATATTTGACTTGAAATGTTTCATTCCCTAACGTATCTTTCAAGTCGTGCATATTGAAAACATAACTGCGAAGCTGTGAATGATTATACTCTAATTAGACGTAGTATTAAGGAATACAATACGAAGTATAAACGCTTATCTTTTGAAGACATCGACATAATTGTTTGAATGCTATTGTGATTATGTATGGGTATGAGGTGAAGATTTCATCCTAGGAAACAATGTTTTACATTTTTTAAAGGAAGTACATTCATAAACTTGTTTTGTGAATCGAAAGGGAAATCGCTAGGCTTATTGGTATTGTTATTCATTGCATATCTTTTGAACTACCAATATGTGTGTTTAGTATAACCACTCATAACTTGTTTATGTATCTTGGTAAAACTATTCACAAGGCCTGACTTTTGTATTGGTATGACTTTTATTAGTGAAACCGATCTTAAGTAATCACTTGAGATGGTATGATCGATTTGTTGTAATTGGTATGACCAACTCTAGTCATTGGGGAACCGATCCTAGTAAGAGGTGCAACCGATCACAAAAGGGGAATCGATCCTTGTAAGAGGTGCAGCAAGTTTCTAGTTATTGGGAACCGATCCTATGAACATGTGCAACACGTTTTTAGTTATTGGGAACCGATCCTATGGACATGTGCACCAAATACAAGTTAGATACCATATATATGTGGGAACCGATCCTAGTACCTAGTCAACCAAGTTTTGGTAACTAGCGTGACTAATTCTAGTACCCACATGGAGGTAGAACCGAAACTTGTTTTGGTAGAACCGTGAAACCCATGTTTGGTGATTTGATAAGATAATCAATCACATAGTTCTTGGAAGTCAGATGAACCAATTCTAAACTTGTTTGGAAGTGTGACAAATCGGTTCCAAGATTGTAAGTATGAAAAAGGACTTACAAAGTAAAGATGTCGACATACTTTGAACATGTGCAGTAACGCTTATCTTTTATTGTTCAAAGATATTCCTTAATAGTTAAAGGAGAATCCCAGATCGAAATAAATTGAGAATCTTTTAATTAAGGTTTTTAGTTTTATATGCTTTTAATTTCCAGCAATTAAAATGCATATCTTTAGAAAATAAAAATTGGTAATGTGCATTTACTAATTGGAGATTTTCTACTGAGATTTCAGTCAATATTTGGACAAAGCATTTCCAGGAATTATGGAAACCAAATTTGGAAATATATTGCATATCTTGAGAATATTTTCGGTTTTGGAAATTCCTTGGTGTCCAAACTTCCTTGGTCTATACATATTGAAGTTTGCATTTCGAGCAAACTAATCCTTAGAGCCAGCAAAACTACCTAGTTTTGTTGTTACTGGTGGAGCCACCTATTCGGAGAGGAAAGTAACCTAATTAGGTGAAATATCTTACGGCCGCTCGGTTTAAAGACTTCTTTGGGATTGAGAAGCTCTATTAGTACCGTTGGTGGGAAACTAGATAATTGCAGTTTATTATTAGTTTTCGATTGATTTGATTGATTAACGGTTGTTGAACTTTGATTGCGCCTAGTTTGTTTATGCTTGAGAATCTTCTCTTCTGATATAAGATTCACTCAAACTAGATCGAAGTTTCGACGGGGATCTTTAGACTTGTTTGTAGATCTAAAGACGTCTTGTGATAATCCATTGTTAACGGACTCCGTTCGTGCGTGATTGATCACAAGAGATTCAAGTTGATTGTGTGCAGGTGTTTATTGAAGATCTAAGAAGATTTGAAGACGAAGAAGATTTCTGATTTGGGTTCATAATCTTTGGTGTGCACAATACTTGTTTCGGTTGGTAAAGGATCCAACTATAATCGGTTTATCTTTGTGATAGATTTAATTGATTAGTTGAGTAGATCGACATCAATACAATTCTTTGTGATTAAAAGTATTGTTTGCTTAAATTTAACAATTACTTTGGTAGTTGTTTATTATAATTAGAAGTAAAATACACAAACGTTAATTCCTATTTACTTGATAGTAATCCTATTGTGTTTGGTTAAGTCCGAACCTCTTATCAAGTCTCGATCTCGTATCCATAGACGATCACACAAAGTGTGAACCGATTAGTTGTATTGTCTCGACTCAGTCCATAGACAATCACTTTCGGATAAAGGACTTATAGGTGGAAAAGTTTTAGATTGAGGTATATTTGGGTACCCTCGTCTTTTCACCTTTGGAATCATTGGAGTACTTGGAAGTGACGAAGATTTCGAGTAATGTTGAAGAACCAAGGAGATCAAGCATGTGGATGAGAAGCTGCAAAGTTTATTTATTTTGTATTATATATGTATTGATAGTTTTGTCACTAAAATTGACAAAGGGGGGGGGATTGCTAGAGCACTGCTCGTTCGAACTCGCAAGCGCTCCTATCTCAAGCTTGTTTGTCAAGTTTAGTTGCCAAAACTATAAGTCTTGATTTCTAGTCTACTTATACCTAAGTCTCGGACTACGATAGTAAGTGTAGTTGAGCTCTAGACTCCACGGCGTTCATCATGCAAAGATGAAGAACTACTCAAGGAACTGGTGGAACTTCATCGACAAAAAGGTATGTGGAGACTTGAACTTATCTATCACTCAAAAGTCTATCCATTCTATCTCCTATCTTGAGACAAAAGTCGTATTGCTATATAGACTTCGATTATACACATTTGCTATTTCGAGCCGAGTTTATCTTGCTTATCTATTTATCGAAATATGTGTTGGTAAGCTTTCGCTTTGGCCAAGTTCATCTTTACTCGTGACGAAAGTCATGTTGATTATTTCAATAGCTTAAAAATCGCTTTGATGAAAAATAGGTTACTTTCTAAAATCAGTTTGTTCATGAACTAAAACATTTATATAATAAGGAATGCAATCTTTGCAAACCGTGGCTATAATGTTCATGAATCTATTCGAGTGAATCAAAACCGATTTTGCTTCGATTGTGTCTTGTATACTTCTATGAGATCTAGGCTATTGAACAACTCTCTAACTAGTTTATTTGAGTCATTTGAACTAGTTATGGTGAAGATGAATAAGGTTGGTATGAAAGTGCTCATATGGCTAACCATTGGTTAACTATTGTTGAACCAACTAAGTGTACACGTTTAGGTACGGTTACTCAAACCTAAATGAAGGTACATTTCATTTGTGTATAACAAGCGAAGTTCGATCTAACGGTTGAAAGATATTAGCTTGAATCTAATCAGGTTTTCATCTAACGGTGAATATTGAATACTTTGTTACCAAGGTAACTTAGATTGCAAACCCTGATTTGGAGACTATATAAAGGAGAACTCTAGCAACTGGGAAAACTAATCCTCACACCTCTGTGTGATACTAGTTGTATAAGCTAGAGTCGATTCTCCTTTAACCTTAGGTTTTTCACGAAACCCTGTAGGTTAACGACTTAAAGACTTCATTGGGATTGTGAAGCCAGACCCAACTATTTTCTCTGTAGTTGCATGATCTGATCTTGTTGTTTCTCTTGTGATTGAGTGCAATCGTAAGATTGGCTTGAGATTTATATCTCCGATGGCAAGATAGAAAAGTAGTCACAAACACCTCCGTCTCATCGTTTGTGATTCCAAAATATCTTGTTTCGCTAGTCGATTAAGATTATTGTGAGGTGGTTGATATTTCAAGGTTGTTCTTCGGGAATATAAGTATGGTATATCAATTGCTTCATGTTCACCATGATTTATCAAAAGACGGAACAAAACTCGTAGGTATTTTTGTGGGAGACATATTTATCTATTCCTGTAGACTTTTCTGTGTGAGACAGATTTGTTTGTTAAAGTCTTCGACTTTGGGTCGTAGCAACTCTTAGTTGTGGGTGAGATCAGCTAAGGGAATCAAGTGCGTAGTATCCAGCTGGATCAGAGACGTAAGGAGCACAACTGTACCTTGAATCAGTGTGAGATTGATTTGGGTTCAACTGCAATCCAGACCGAAGTTAGTTTGTAGTAGGCTAGTGTATGTGGAGGCTTAATACAATGTGGTGTTCAATCTGGACTAGGTCCCGGGGTTTTCTACATTTGCGGTTTCCTCGTTAACAAAACTTCTGGTGTCTGTGTTATTTCTTTTCCGCATTATATTTTGTTATATAATTGAAATATCACAGGTTGTGTGTTGAATCGATCAATTGGTAAATCCAACCTTTGGTTGTTGATTGAAATTGATTGATCCTTGAACATTGGTTTTTGGTACCTGTAGCGCCCCCTAAGCTAGCAGCTGACTAATCCAAGAGATTAACTAAATACAGAGGCACTAAGAATCTAAATCATATACTTAAGCATTCAATTAAGAAATCTGCTACAAAATTTAACCCAAAAACTAGCCCCGCTCAGAAATATATATACAAGAACTTCTCTCGGATGATACATATACAATATTCATTTGTTTTGCAAATTTAAACAACACAATAAACATAGAAGAAGATAACTAATTAACAGAGTCAACTCCTCGAAGCTTTCTCTGCGCAACTCTGCACATCTTGATCTGTCTCTGAAACTGAAAGTGGGAATGGGTGAGCACATCATCCCTAAAAGGGGTGCCCAGTGGAAATAATATTTAACTTTCAAGTAATCATTGGAAATGATTTGAAAACGATTCATGTTTTCCCTAACACTAAACACAACCAATTCACATAGGTAAACAAACATGTATATGGAACTAACTCCTTCTAAACAATGAATAATATGGTGATTCGTCCCGCACCTAGATAATAATATGGTGACTCGTCCCGCACCTAGATAATAATATGATGACTCGTCCACTTTTGATAAATGAAGGAGCAGTACCCTATATACCACATATGGAAATTCTCATTTCCGAACAATCAAATGGAAATTCTTATTTCCCAAACAATTCATAAAGACAAACAAGGCATTACAATTCCTTTCCAAACAATGGAAATATTAAAAGAATCAACGGTACTTTCGGAGTTTAAAATAAAACAATGCATGGAATACACGATCATACTATGCATGAATTTGTTAAACATAAACTTTTATAAAAGAAAACAACAATAATCACAAAAGAGCTAAATGTAAATTCCCACCTATTTCGATGACAAGCCACGCCTACCTCGAGATCCACGATCCACTGGTTCATCCTTTGAATCGATCATTGTTAATATAGACTAACTGTTAATCACACAAGAAGTCTAAGAATATAGCCAAAGGCTCACACATGGCTCTGTTAAGTGCATATTTTGCATATATTTAGTGTTGAATCCATGCTAGTAATTGTTATATATTCTTGCGAATTATTGTATGTTACTCTTGTTTTTCTCTTATTTTTGTTTTGCTAGGTGAGTCGTCCAAAAAAAGTGAATTTGCACGTAATTGTGCAATAAATGGAGTTAGCTACAAGTGGAGAAAGGCCAAAGACCAAGTATAGCTCGTTCATATCTAGGAGTCCTTGATATCATCTCGAAGAGGACAAAAAGATGAAGCCAACAGCGAAAGAATGGAGATGATCCGACGTCGTATGAAGAATCTAGAAGCATTTGAAACAAGCCGAAGTTGTCGAAAAAGTAAAGAACCTACAAAATTGTTATAAGCAACCGAGTTTTCTACTCAGGGCATCTGTGTAGGGTGATAAGAGAATTAAATTGTCGATCTGCAAGACCGACGGTTGAAAAAAGCGATTTGAGCACCACATTTCAGCTTCTTCATTTCGTGGCCAGTTCAGGGGAAGAAGTATCGGTGGTATGCAGAGATGGTAATCGGAACTCGACATGGAATGGTACTGTGGTGTTGATGGTGATCGAGAAAAGAGATGTGGCGGCTTGTCTTGCTGCCAATGGTTAATGCTCGTAATAGATGGTAGTTTTGAGTTTCTACGGATGTTGTCATCGATGATAATCATGATTGAAGATAGATGATGATGTTTCGAATAAATAAGAGCAATAATATATTAACGTTGTCACTTGATGGAGTTTCTTTGGGAGATGATGGAAGATTATGAAGTTCAATTGGCTTTCAATGGGAGATGTTGTTGATTAATGGTATTTGTGGTATTAATGGAGAGCTCGAAGTGGCGGGAAGGAGATGAATTTGAGCAAAGTGGTAACTATCGAGATGCGCAGTGGAGATGGAGCTATCTTTGTTGGGTTTTACCGTAGATAGAAAAGTGGAGATCGAGATGCAAATGAAAGATGGATAAGAACTAAAGTCTGCTGGAGCTCGAGAATGAAGCTGTTGTTGTTGGACTGCTGCCATTTATGGCAAATGGGACGTTGATGAACTGATGGAGCTCGAGTTAGACAACAGGGAACACTGATGATGCCATCGGTGAAGAGAATGGAAATGGTAATGGAGCTCGAGTATGGTATTTTTGTTGCCATGGATCGAAGTCGCTGGCATTGATGGAGAAGTTGATAATCACATGGAGGTGACGCTTGTGTCTTGCTTTGTGAACTTGGCAAGAGTGACGATGATCACCTGAGCTCGAGAAGAAAACAAAGAATAGGGTTATTTCTTTGTATGAATGGTGTTGTTGCCATAGGTGAATGAGAAGATGGAATTGGCGGTGATGATGGATTGTTATTGGAAAGGAAGTGAGAAGCTCGGTTTCGTGAGTTTGAGAAGCCGAGAAAATACGGGAGCTATGTTTCTTGACAGCGATGAATAGAAAAAGTAAGTTTGAGATGAACTGGAAACAGAGAGAGTTGGCAGGGCGAACTCGAGCAGGTAATTGGTTCTCGAGATAAAGACAGTAAAGATTGTGCTGCTCGATGGAAAAGGTGGGCAGCTATTAACGAGACTAAGATGGAAGAGGGATGGAAAACTGAATACTCGAGAGAAGTGGATGTTTTTCACGTATATCTGGTATACGTGGGTGTCTCGATTAAGTTTAGGAAAATCCAGTAGAATGGATTTCTCACGGAGGAGAAGTGGTCGAGGGTTGGAATTGCAGGAAACATAAAATCCGAGGAAGAATAAATTTCTCTCCGAGGGATATCTGTCCGTGAATATGAATGAACGAATTTGGAAATCCAGGGAAGATAATTTTTCACGGAGACTCATGTATCCGTGGGAAATATGAAGGTATAAAGGGAATGGGCTGTCAGTTTTGGCAAACTGACAAGCCAAGGATTCAATGGGCTGGATCTGTTCGATAGTTGAGTGAGCCCATCAGTTGTGCTTGCGATATTTCTCACGAGCACACTTAAGCGGATGCCTATTTTGGTTAGTTTTGGCAACCATTTTAGCACGGGGTTGGAAACACGGGAACTTCCATAATTTGGAGACACATAAAAGAAGACTTCTTAACCTAAATCTAATATCTCTATCATATCATATCTTACATCTCATAGAATACACTTTTGTTCTTCATAAAATATTTTAGGGTTTACCGAGAAACGGTGTAAACATGAGAGGCTAAACTTTATTGATTAAGGATGAATTCAATGTTCTAGCGTGAAGCTTTATTATTATACAAGTTTGTTATGAGTTTTAATCATCTTATCGTTTGTTTTCACTACATCTAATTTTATGAGTGATTCTTAGATTGATTTGGGATGCATACTAGATTAGTCTATTAATTGTTCTATTGCTAGTATTGGATTAGGAGATAAGTAATCGTCGAATAATTCATACACAAGTAGAAATCGCAAGACCTTGCGGAGGATTACGTGGAGCAATTGCGGGTGAATACAACACCAACAAGTGGACCTTGAGCTAAGAGTTTAACTACTTTGGGATCAACCTAATTCACAAAGCCTAAGCGTTCGATCGGATTACACCTTGAGTGAGCTACTACTTGGTGGTTCGGTTGGATAGAATCGATAATGGAGAGCTTCCGTATCTGTGGTAAAAGGAGTTTTGAGGATAGCACTGAGCTAGTTGCTTTCCTACGGTTGGTGATGAATGGTTCTAACGAAGATAGATAAGTATACTAATCCAGTTATCGCTTGGTAACGGCGAAGGATTCCTTGATCATATCTTTCTTTTATTTGTTATTCTTTTTATTTCACTTTAAACCAATCCCCCTTGTCTTTTATTATTTTCTTTGAACCAAATACATATCAATTACACAGCTCTCTGTGGGAACGATCCTTACTACCGCTATATTACCAGTTAATTAGTGGGAAATATTTTGATTAATTTGTTGTGGTTACGACACGCATCAGGCTCATACAAGTTTAACTAATGGTTATAAGCCCTAGTCCATCAATCCAGCCCATTAACACAAGGCATGACCACTCAGGTCAACTAACGGTCACTAACAGTCAAAAGGGTCAACTGACAGTCAACATCTATTCCAAGTCAAGTCAACTGGTCAACGAGTCAAACTGGAATCGGTCAAACGGGTTAACTCAGGTCAGGACCGGGAACTCGGTGAGTCAACAAGATTCAACTCAGTCAGCTACTGAGTCAGACAAGAACATATCCGAGTCAGACTGAATAAGATCAGTCAGACAGCCAAAGGTTCTTATACAAATGTAATTCTAACTCCAGTTCAACTTCATTCTAAACATTGCATCAATACATTCATTCTTAATAAACTTCAAACTTCATTTACAATACAAATTAAAATTACCTGCAATATCAGATGCAAGCCCTTACTGAAGCTGCCAGCTACAACCATACAGTCACTACTACCTATAACTTCATTTACATACAAGGCAAGCTCCACTTCATAAATCAATTGCAATCCAAATCTGTACTAACTCCTAGCATTATAATCACAAACCTAGCTTTACAATCACATCTTCCTTCACTAATCCACAGGCGCTATCTTCTCAGCCACACTCAACAACTTCAATCTGCATTCTAGAAGAAACTCGGACACAAATCTTCTTCTTCTGTTTAATTTATAAACTACCTGCAACTTCAATTGAGATCACTCAATCCATTAACCACAGTTACAACTCCAATACAAAGCCTTGCAACTCATAAACCACCACCACCTGTAGTTACATCTCAACATTATCAGTTCCCTATATCTTGACCTAAACTAAAACCACAGCTCATGCCACACACATACCACCACAAAGAACTCAACCATTCCCTGCAGCTCAAAAAGACTCTCTCCACCAATTGAAATCGACCCCTTCTTTAGACTGATTCGACTCAACACGTCACCATCTAACCCTTCCACAGTTCATCACGGCCAATTCCCAGTTTGCTCCAACAATTACTTGCAACTCAAACTGACTATGCAACAATGCCACCTTCAGGCTGCTATTCATTGCAACCACAACATGTGTAACAACACCACAATCCCCTAAGTATCACCAACATCTACAGAACCACCACCACCAACAACATTCCCTATACTTTCACCTAACACATCCCATTCCAGTACATTGGACTCCGGCCGAAACTCAATACCATTCTATTATGACAACAACACCTGTAAAACAAGATTATGTCTAACATAAGCTAGCTAACTCCATGTGGATCAACATAAGCCTAACCTACAACTACAATTTCATTACAGATTTGAATATCCTTATCAATCTTAGATTATTAATAATCTACCAAACTCAACTCCAGAAATAATAACTTATGAAATTTACAGAGGTAGACAATTACCTCAAGATAACTTCATTCAAGCAACTGAGTCCAATTCTTCTTTATTCCGACTTGATTCAGCAAAACACCTCAAGTCCACTATCAATGTATCACTTCAACTCAACCAATGATCATCTATCTTCATCCTCTTCACTGTATCTCAGAAACCCAAGAACTAATTCTCGTTTCTCTATTTTCTAATTTGAGTTCAAAACATCAATTCAATCATCAAAATAAGCAAACCCATATTCTACTTTCCCCTTATCCAAAATCCTCAAGAACGAAACCCTAATTTCTAATTTGAGGAAGAATTTGAAACCCTAATTCCAATTCATTGAGAGAATAACTTCAGAACTTCAATTAGATATCAACCCAATCTTTCTTCATCTATAAACACTCGCATTCTTTAGAGATTCAATCAGTTTTCCAATTCAAACTTACAATCATCATTAACTGATTTTCTTCTCCTTCTTCGGAATTCAAACAACTTCAAAAACACTACTTACATCTTGTATTCGAATCAGAAACATCGGATTCTCTGATTAAACAACTTCATCGAACGATACTCTCAAATCAAACCTCATAGTCAACTCTCAAAGCAGCAGAAGAAAAGAAAGAAGAAACGAGAAGAGAGAAGAGGAAAGAAGAAAAGAATAAAAGAAATGATTTTCTTCTCGATCCGTTTGGAGATAAGGCCGACGATAAATTACCGAGGCACCCACAGCTTGGATAAGAGCTGCCAAGTCGGTTAACTGCAATACGACTATTTTTCCCTTCATAATAGAACCAATGGTAACTTCTTTATCCGGTATCTGATTGACACGTTCGAGTAGACCATTCTGCGTAACTTATCGAGATCTATTCAACGGTACTAATTTCGTATCTAGATCGTTGTTAGATTAATTTCTATTAATTAACGTTCAAGTTACACTAATCGAGTCGTTAACGACTAAAACGTCTCTTGACTAGTCTAATAGCGTTGACGAGCTTGAGGGTCTTTACATTCTCCCCACCTTATTCATTTTCGTCCTCGAAAATCAAACCATCCATCTAATCTTCAAAACTCCCCACCTTATAGAGAATCATATCACTTGTCTATGCGCAAACAAAATGAAACAAAACACAAACTTATATATCTTTCTACAACTAAAATTTGTGGCTCTAGGTTCAATTATGCTGATTTTAATAACTATTAAATAAGGAAGTCTATTTTTTTTTTTTCTTACAGTAATTTCTATTTCAATAAATTACTAGTTCTAATTACGAGAGAAAATATTCTATAAGCTTCTAAATAAAATTATGGATATAAAAATTCACTAACAGAAGCAAGTTTTTCCTTCTATGCCTAGTGATACAAGAATGAAGTTGCTCTGTCTAGGTTCGCGACGCCTGACAATGCCTACCTACGTAACAAGTATCACCCGAACACATCAGAATTACCAACCTCAGTATTCCCCAGTGCTGGATTAACTATGTGCTAACTCATTATGACTAATTAATCTCTAAATTCTATTGTAACTGATCTAACTTTAAAATTTTACTTCATGAGTTATGTTCATAATTTACAGCATTTTAAACAATTTAGTTATCCGAATTATTTACTTTATTTTATCAATATAAGTAATCTGAATTCGATTTTTTTTTTACTTCAATTTAGAATATATGATGTTCTTAACTGTGCTGTAATACTATATATAATTTTTAAAATCATGTACTACTTAAGAATAACTTAATGTTATATCGATTATCCAGATGTTACTATTATTATTTCCAATTGTATCTATTTGTTTATTTCACTGTGTGACTTGATATAAATAAGTAATCGCTAACAATTTTTCCATAGTTATTTGTTGTTAATACTTTATTATTACTATGACATTTCCTTCTTATTTCTTAGGCCGATAAAATTTAATCATAGTTAATCATAATTCCAAGTTCAATTTTATTATTAATAATAGATTTGATTTGATCTAACTTTATTCCCTTAAATTCATTTTATTGCTAAGTAATCTTTAAGTAGTACTATTAATAAAAATTACATTTTGCCGTTACTATCCTAATAATTATTATGCAAATGTTATTCACAATAACTCAAATTTTGTAGTAATTAGTTATCAAAAATTATTGTCTTAATTATATTATCATTTTCATTATTCTTAAGTTAATAATCCAGTTGGTAAACTAAGCCTTAATCTTCTAAATATAATTTTACTTTCACGTAAAGATTGATATAATAGATTTTATTTATTCATATTGAATGTGTATACTATATCTGGTTATATATTGGCGTTGGTAATTTAGTATAGTTTAAATTTTGAGTCTGCATAACATTTGAACTTGTCTTAGGTTTTGGTACTAATAATAAGTATTTTAATCATCGGAAAATTTATTGTCCTTTAAGTCTAATATTTTTCTAAGCATTCAAGTTCTAGAAATATCACTTTATGTGTGTAATTTAGTGTTTTAGTGAATCATCTACTGGACTACGAATAATCTGGGTATAAGATCGTTAACAAGTTTAGTTTTTATTTTATGCATTATATGACTTCACGTTCTTAATCCTACCTAATAAGTCTTATATTATCTATCTGGTTTGAACGCAAAACACATAATTCTAATTTGTTATAACTAGTTAACTTTGCAAAACTTAACCGTAGATAAGCACTAATAATTTCCCATAGCTATTTAATCCTAATTATTTTATCGCTATATATTTGTTAAGGAGATTTTAATTTAAGTTATGCTCAACATAATACTAATTTAAATTCTAACAGTTTAAGTTCGTCATACTAATTTTCCACTTCAAAAGACGATTGAATCTATTTACGAAGAAGGATCCTATCAATATACAAATTTATTTTGGGGAATCGTCACTCAAATCCCAACGTTTTAGTCATCCCACACAGACAGCCAAATTATGAGTCATCCTTTATGGAAGGACAAACCGATTTTGTCCGTCTGTGTTTGTTAAGTTTTGTTTTTTTCTGCCTTATATACCCCTCAATCATAGTTAGTAATCCAACCGCAGTTAGTTTGAAATTGGTTCTTTCTGAGGACTCAGATTGTATATGGATATGGGTGGATAATATTTGACAAACACACACCAGAGATAGTTCTTATTTCATCATTCCAAACCCTGTTGTAAGATACTCAAACCACATATGCATATAGTGCCTTTACAAATTCTTGTAGTTTATTCAATTTCAGACCTAGATCATACAGTAAAGTTTATTACTCCCTCTCCAACATATTTTTCAACGCTTTCCAAGAATTCGGATGAAGCATGCTTCGATTACATTGGATACTGACTCGAGCTAGTAGAGTTCTGCCAGTACCAGGTGGTCCATAGAAGAGAACACCCTTAGGAGAATCAGTTCCCAGCTAGACAAATTTCTTAGGATGAAGCATAGGCAGTTCAACAACCTGAATAAAAATTTACAAACAAAATGAACTCCTCATGATATACAAGCATAAATTTGTCTCCGACGTTCACAAATACTACAAGTCTTCTTCATCATTACTTGCTTTGCTATGAAAAATAGATCACAAGCACTTGAAAGTTAAAGGAAACAGATAATCATAAATATACCTCTCGCATCTTCTCAATATGCTCTTTACATCCACCAGCTCTTTACATCCACCAACATCGGCATGGGTCACATCGTTTTTTTTCTTCCCAGTCATCATAGTAACAAGTGGATCAATCTTTGGGGGTAGGGGGTCTGAATATGATATTTATCTCTGTCAACACCTGACAATAGGTAGATGCGAAGTAATCGGTAAAGGAAGTGAAAATTGACCTCAAATGTTCATATACAATTTACAAAAGGGAAAATGGTCTAGACAATCATTGATTTTTAATAATTGGGAGTCCCTAAAGAATATACTACAATACTGGCATAATCAAACACGCTCCATAAGAAACTAAAACAGAAACTTACCCAGTACGCATTCCTTCTTCGATGTCAGGAGGCGAGACTTTCTCCCCCAATCCAATAACAAGCTAAAAACCAGATTTGATCCAGTAAATAATTACCAAGTTCCATGTATTAACCACAGTACAAAAACGATAATAGTAATAAAGAAAAAAGAAAAGAAGATAACATATAAACATACCTTTGGTATACGTATTGGCCGCTCGTATTGGATGTATAGCCAGACATGATGAGGAATTAGTGATATCATACACTTCTTCGTAAAATATTTTGTCCAAAAAACAAATGGCTCGACAAAAATAAATAGTTAATATGTTTCAGACGATCTTATGAAATAAATTGGGTACCGTAGTAAGATGGTATTATAAAATAAATTAGGTATCATGTTTTATAGCCTTATAATTAAAATGGTTAGTTTATCCATATGGTCGTATAAATTAAATAGGCTACGTGCATAGTTTACCTTGAATTAGTTTCCCTAGTGGACCTTCAGGAATCTCCAGCCTTGAACCCTCGTTAACAACATATCTTAAACAAAACGTGAGAGCAGTTGCGGGTCACTAGGAAACTTCATGAAAAAAATAGGCTTTACAAATGGATCTTTTTGACAGTACCATTATGGATGGTCAAACAACTTGTATTCAAGAGTTCTATTGATACTTATGTATGTAGATATCATGCTAACAAGAGAGAGTAGCCCCAGTTAGAACCATACAACACACTTGTTTTAATAGAAGAAGAAGCGGACCAAACATTTGCATGGCAAGTAGTATGGAACCAATACTTGCTCTAGAGTCCGTGACTAAGACCCCATTGCAGAGAAGAATATCCTTATCAGAAGCTGAACCATGGGCTTTCTACATTAAGCAATCATACTCACATCTAAATCTATGCTAAGATATAACTAAAGGGAAAATGAAGAAAGGGCACAAAGAAAAATGGACAAAACAAACATCAGCAGAAAATTTGTCTCATTCCCATGGCTTTGTTCTTACGCTTGATTCGTACATAAAATCATGTATGCGAGATAGTTAATGAAAGTTCTAAAGTTATTTGATTGTTCTCGGAGCGACTGACTTCATCCCAATCAAAGCAATTATTGCTGTCATTCGGCTAAAAAAGGATGAATATGTAGAACAAATCAACTACCGGTACACAAAATAATGTGATTGTCAGTTGGACTTAAGGTGAGCATGAGAACTTTAGTACGCAAAATGACCTCAAGCAGTAAATTAAGTAAAAAGCAGTTACCATTGACATGATATGAAACACTAAAAGTAAAAACCTTTGACTAAGGTTATTTTCTAGATTATCCAGATTTCAGATGAAATTGATGAAGGTCCAAACTTAGGTCACAATTCAGTTGTATTATTTTCAAATTATTTTTAAATGAGTAAATATATTAGAGCATTAACCAGAAAAGCAGTCCAGGCAAACGCTATGTTACAACTGTAATCCTAGATGAAAAAAATAAGATTGTATAAATACCTCAGCACCAGATAAAGGCTCCAAATACATGGATACGCGTAAAAGCATTGATCCATTTTTTTAAGAGGAGGAGGGATTCCATCAACATTCAGATAAATCATCGAAAATTAAGAATTGCACTAAACAAGACTTTCCTTATATGTACGGTGGAATCTCCTCTACTGCTAACTATTCTGCTCTTATCTGCAATTGCATTCCAAAGTATGCATACCATAGACTTGTACATGTTCCTATTCGAGGAGTCCCCTACAAAAACCATTTTTTTTCCTCTCAATCTCTCTAGGAAATTGGTTACGTCGAGGAAACTGCAAAAATAAAGAAAAATAACCCCAATCAAAATTACCACCAAGTCAAAATGCACAACATATGCTTTGTTCTTACTTTCTTACACTAAGTACTTGTTCATATAAATACACTCGCATTTGGAATCAGCTGAAACACATTACACGTTTATAAGCATGGTGTAGTATAAAATTATCTGGGTAGGAAAACCAAGTTTCCTTATAAAAAACACAATAATTTTCCTATTGTAGTATAAAATTAACTGGGTAGAGGAAATCCTCTATGAATTTTGTATGCAGAATGACTTAGCTAAACCAAGTCATTGCTAGTACTACCTCTGCAAATACTCCCACTATCCACACAACCACAAGAATTGATTACTTTGGCACTTGCACTTCCACTAGACTTTACAATATATCTCATGTTATGTCAAAGATATCCTTATCGTTTTCTTGATCAGAATCGTCAATCGGGTTTTCAACATCAATTTTGGGTAATTCAGTTATAGATGAAGACCCAAAACAAGATATGAAGCCTCTTATATTAACCACCCATATAGTACAATTTAATAAGATGGGTCATATTTGAGCTCTCAACTACAACTACCTCGGCCAATTTCAGTATTTCTTGATTCTTTAAACCTCGTCGTTGGACCCTTTTTTGATTGAATTTCATGACTCACTCCATGTCGAACATTAATTAGAGGATTGTTTCAAAGGATACTTGAACCAAGAACTAGTAATCTTTGCTCCACACCGTTTTGAAGCAATTCTCTTGAAAAATTTAAAGCGGTAGGAATAACAACGTGACCTAATTGAGCACTTGAAGTTGTGGCCGTCGAGTCTGATTACCCAACTAAAAATAAAAAAAAATCAAAATTTATACATTTTGACTAAATAGGGCATAGTATAAATCAATTCAAATCAAGAACTTCACTAAAAATAGGCATGCAAGGAGTAAAAATTTAATAAGAAGACAACCGATGTAGGGATTTCTGGAATCTGTGCTAAGCATACACACAATTAATATCAATGTAATCACACGATGCAATTAAAATTTTGATTTAGGTCACCTGGTTTCGAATTCTTTCCCATTCGCTCGAATCTCTTGATTAGCATTGTTACACAACGATGAATAAGAAAAAAAAAATATAACGGAGAACATGGAATACAAAGCTAGGGAGAACGAAGAGAAAGAGGAAGCCAACACTTGGGTATCGGTGGTTCGGATTACATACTTTGTACTCGTATCAATTGAATAGGGGAGGTTGAAATATAGAAAGAAAAGCAATATGGAGTCTTATAGTACGGGTATGAATTTCTAGGTCTACCCATTTCCCCGTGGTTTAGTTAACTATTGTTGAGGGCTAAAAAGTATTTTGACTGCCAACCAAAGTTGGCCAGAGTTGACACAGTCCGTCAACATTAATTGACTCAAACCTTGTCCCTACATAAGGTTTGACTCAAACCTTTGGATTTCATTGAGGAAAGCCCATTTATTTTCTTTTAATTCTAATATTACACTAAGCACCTAAATATTATTATTACTACTTCATGTATATTTGTTTCATTTAAGAGATTTATTGGATCATTTGTTAGACTAAAGATAATTTCAGTACAAGATTACTAACAAGGTAAGTCTTTTAATTTTGTATATTATATCCCCATCTTTTACGTTTAACGCCTAATAAGTATTATATTAATTATCTAATTCAAATGCAAAACATATATCTCTAATTTGTAATTAGTTTAATTTACAAAACTCAATATTTAATCATATTTATTATTTTAATCGTTATATATCCTGGTTGAAATTTTTAGTTAATTTAAGTTTAATGTGGTGCTAATTGATAAATGTTGTTAAAATTATTATTTCTATCGTTACTATTTATAATTAATGTTATAATATTTTTATTATCAACATTGATGCTTGAATTATTATTCTATCTACTCTTACAAAATTATTGGATCCTAAAAATATTATTAATATTTATGTGATTATAAATTGTTGACTTTACGTATATGTTGAGATATTCAATAAGTTTCTATGTGACTTTCAAAATTTATCAATAATGTTAATCCCACTACTTTAGTATTAAATTGTCTACGTGTTCATACTTTTTAGATTAATTATTCTCAAATCCTTATTAGCTAAAGTTATTGGTGTACCCTACAATTTTTACTTCATTACAAAAACAAACCAAACAAACAAAACAATCAATCTAATAAATCTTTTAATTATTGATAGTTTTTAGTGAATTAAGATTTATCTCACATCCCAACCCAGTTCTAAACTAATCTATTTCACTAACTGGCACTGGCTAATTTCTATCTTTTCCCATATAAGATCTAATAGTGAGCTCTGATACCAACTTGTAGCACCCCTTAAGCTAGCAGCTGACTAATCCAAGAGATTAACTAAATACAGAGGCACTAAGAATCTAAATCATATACTTAAGCATTCAATTAACAAATCTGCTACAAAATTTAACCCAAAAAGTAGCCCCGCTCAGAAATATATATACAAGAACTTCTCTCAGATGACACATATACAATAGTCATTTGTTTTGCAAATTTAAACAACACAATAAACATAGCATAAGATAACTAATTAACGGAGTCAACTCCTCGAAGCTTTCGTTGCGCAACTCTGCACATCTTGATTTGTCTCTGAAACTGAAAGTGGGAATGGGTGAGCACATCATCCCTAAAAGGGGTGCCCAGTGGAAATAATATTTAACTTTCAAGTAATCATTGGAAATTATTTGAAAACGATTCATGTTTTCCCTAACACTAAACACAACCAATTCACATAGGTAAACAAACATGTATATGGAACTAACTCCTTCTAAACAATGGATAATATGGTGACTCGTCCCGCACCTAGATAATAATATGGTGACTCGTCCCGCACCAGTAAATGAAGGAGCAGTACCCTATATACCACAGATGGAAATTCTCAATTCCAAACAATCAAATGGAAATTCTTATTTCCCAAACAATTCATAAAGACAAACAAGGCATTACAATTCCTTTACAAACAATGGAAAGATTAAAAGAATCAACGGTACTTTCGTAGTTTAAAATAAAACAATGCATGGAATACACGATCATACTATGCATGAATTTGTTAAACATAAACTTTTATAAAATAAAACAACAATAATCACAAAAGAGCTAAATGTAAATTCCCACCTCTTTCGATGACAAGCCACGCCTACCTCGAGATCCACAATCCACTGGTTCATCCTTTGAATCGATTATTGTTAATATAGACTAACTGTTAATCACACAAGAAGTCTAAGAATCTAGCCAAAGGCTCACACATGGCTCATACAACATGACTCATACAAGTTTAACTAATGGTTATAAGCCCTAGTCCATTAATCCATCCCATTAACACAAGGCATGACCACTCAGGTCAACTAACGATCACTAACAGTCAAAAGGGTCAGGCGACGGTCAACATCTATTCCAAGTCAAGTCAACTGGTCAACGAGTCAAAGCGGAATCGGTCAAACGGGTTAACTCAGTCGGGACCGGGAACTCGGTGAGTCAACAAGATTCAACTCATCACTCAGTGAGTGACAGACAAGAACATATCCAAGTCGATTGAATAAGATCATCAGACAACCAAAGGTTCTTATATAAATGTAATTCTTACTCCAGTTCAACTTCATTCTAAACATTGCATCAATACATTCATTCTTAATAAACTTCAAACTTCATTTACAATACAAATTAAAATTACCTGCAATATCAAATGCAAGCCCTTACTGAAGCTTCCAGCTACAACCATACAATCACTACTACCTACAACTTCATTTACATACAAGGCAAGCTCCACTTCATAAATCAATTGCAATCCAAATATGTACTAACTCCTAGCATTACAATCACAAACCTATCTTTACAATTACATCTTCCTTCACTAATCCACTGGCGCTATTTTCTCAGCCACACTCAATAACTTCAATCTGCATTCTAGAAGAAACTCGAACACAAATCTTCTTCTCCTGTTTAATTCATAAACTACCTGCAACTCAGTTGAGATCACTCAATCCATTAACCACGGTTACAACTCCAATACAAAGCCTTGCAACTCATAAACCACTACCACCTGTAGTTGCATCTCAACATTATCAGTTACCTATATCTTGACCTAAACTACAACCACAGCTCATGTGGATCAACATAAGCCTAACCTACAACTATAATTTCATTACAGATTTGAATATCCTTATCAATCTTAGATTATTAACAATCTACCAAACTTAAATCCAGAAATAATAACTTATTAAATTTACAGAGGTAGACAATTACCTCAAGATAACTTCATTCAAGCAAATGAGTCCAATTCTTCTTTAGTCCGACTTGATTTAGCAAAACACCTCAAGTCCACTATCAATCTATCACTTCAACTCAACCAATGATCATTTATCTTCATCCTCTTCACTGTATCTCAGAAACCCAAGAACTGATTCTCGTTTCTCTATTTTCTAATTCGAGTTCAAAACATCAATTCAATCTTCAAAATAAGCAAACCCATCTTCTACTTTCCCCTTATCCAAAATCCTCAAGAACGAAACCCTAATTTCTAATTTGAGGAAGAATTTGAAACCCTAATTCCAATTCATTGAGAGAATAACTTCAGAACTTCAATTAGATATCAACCCAATCTTTCTTCATCTATAAACACTCGAATTCTTTAGAGATTCAATCAGTTTTCCAATTCAAACTTACAATCATCATTAAATGATTTTCTTCTCCTTCTTCGGAATTCAAAAAACTTCAAAAACACTACTTACATCTTGGATTGAAGCGCGAAACATCGATTCTCCGATTAAACAACTTCATCGAACGATACTCTCAAATCAAACCTCATAGTCGACTCTCTCAAAGCGAAGAAGAAAAGAAAGAAGAAAGAGAAGAGAGTAAGAGGAAAGAAGAAAATAATAGAAGAAATGATTTTCTTCTCGATCCGTTTGGAGATAAGGCCGACGATAAATTACCGAGGCACCCACAGCTTGGATAAGAGCTGCCAAGTCGGTTAACTGCAATACGAATATTTTTCCCTTCATAATAGAACCAATGATAACTTCTTTATCCTGTATCCGATTGACACGTTCGATTAGACCATTCTGCGTAATTTATTGATATGTGTCATAAATACCTTGATTATATTTATAGTTTATGCTTTCTTTGTTATTTTTTCTTGTGAATTATGTATTATTACGGTTGTTTTCAGTTTTATAGGTGTTTCGGAGTCATTGGAGTAAAAAGAAGTGGAACTCGCTCAAATCTTGGATTTCTTCTCATCATGTTGAAGAAAACGAAAAGACAAAGCCATCGGTATAAGAATGAGGTCACTACGAAGTCATACGTGGAGATTATGGGCGAAAGCATCGATGGAGCTTGTCAGTTTCCTGGAGCTGACATTGCAGGAAGAGTTGTGCAGAATGGTAGACCGACAGTAGAAAGGAATCAATAAAAGATTGCTCATGGATGGCCCTTATCCTATCTCTAGGTGTCTCTAACCGATAGGGTTATTACCGTTATTACCAACACCTGAAATTGAGAAAAAATGATTTCTCTAAATCGTTCATTCCCTAACTCAGAGGAGGAGAATATTGACTGCGTTGGGAAGCTACTGTTGGTGATTGTCATGGGGATTTGACGAATTCAGAAAGAGGAAGATGATTTCATTATCAAGAAGATTAGGAAAAGCAACAGGAGAAGAAATTTCATGATTATAGGTTATTTGAGCATCAACAACAATTGAGAATAGTTGGGGTTTTGCTGTGTTTGAATTCTCAAACGAGAACTCAGCTGAAGAAAGATCGACAGAGATGGAGCAATTCAGAGAAGGAAGAGAAATTATGGAGTGTTGAGATGTATCTCGAATTGAGATGGGTTCGATTGTAGTTGAGGATTAAAACAGAAACTGAGATTGAGAGATGGTGGCCATGAAGCGCTAAGGGAGAGTACGATTGAAGGAGGTTATGTTGATAATCTTGGTCGATTAATGATGGGTTTTGGTTAGATTTCAGTTTGGATTGATTTTGGGTTCTCAACTGTAGAATCAGGTGGAAGAACAGGAGCAGTTAGGGTTCTAGTTATTGGGCTGTCAATGAAGGTGGAATTTCTGTTGGCTGTGACTTGGAAAGACTAGATAGGTTTGATGCGAAGCTGGCCTGAGATGGTGGTGAACAAGACAGTGTTGCACTTGGTTGTGGAATGAAAATGGAGTTGAAGTAATTGCAGCCCGTTTGACTGAAATGCCTGAAATAGATGTATGTTTAGGCTGGAATTGCAGTTTTCAGTTGTAGTTGAATGCATTGGTGGTGGTCAAGAACATGAACTGATTTTGGTGATCGATTTCTTTGGTGATCTTGTAATTGAAGTTATGGAACCGAAAAGATGCAGTTCTGGTGGAATTGCAGCTGCAGTTTTAGATATTTTGCTGAAAGGATTTACAGAGTTGGAGAATATAACATGGGCCTGAGGAAGAGCTGAAGTTGCATATGATGCCGCAGAATGGACATGGTTGTGTGTTTACAGATGATGCATGGAATTGCAGGTACAGTGCTGGTTGTAGCTGGTGCTGGTGCTGGTGCTTGAACTTGCAGGTATTGGCATTAGAGTTGCAGTGGTGATGTTGCCTTCAGCTGGGATGAGAAGATTGCAGGTGGAATCAAGGATAGCCATGGGTCTTGGTGATACTTAAATGGGTTTTTGGTATTTGTTGTCTTGTAGCAGATGGGCAGCAGGTGATGGTGTTGCTTAAAGGAAGTGTTGTTGCTCAACAGGTGCTAAGAACTAGGATAGGTGAAATGGTTAAGGGAAAGAAGTTGTTGCTGCTGGAATTTGAGTAAGTGCAATTGAGATGTTTGCATCTGCAGTTCAAGTGGTGACTGGCTCTGGTGGTGGTAATAAATGGATTTTGAATGGATTTTGTTTTGTCGAGCGTGCTAAGAAATGATGCTTCTGCATCTGTGTTGTTAGTTTAGAAGCTTGAGCTCAAGGGGAATCAAACGGGTTTGTGGTTGTTATAGATAAGGCTACATGGTTGCTGCTGTTGGTGGTAGCCTTAGTTGAGCAGTTGCAGGTAAAGCTACAGAGATGCGGCTGTAGAGATTGAGCTGAGCCATGAAGAATGGATGTACTGGATTCAAGGGTGCAGCGAGTTGATGATGTTCGTGTTGAGACAGGGAGAGATGCGGAGATTGTGAAACTGGAATGGCAAGAATGAAGTTGCAGGAATAAATTGATACAGTGCAGTTAAATGGTGTTTTGAGAGCAGGCATGAACTGGAGGCTACAACTACATATGGGTGGTGCGGTTGCAAGATGGCTGAGCTAGTGATGTAACAGAAATGGCAGAGGAAGACACGACAAAGGCAGTGGAGTTTGAGGCTACAGGGTGGTTGAATTATTGGTGATGTGCATGAAGTTGCATCTGCAGGAGTCGATTGAGATTGATTGAGTTGAACCAAGAATCGGAAATGGAGGTGCTACTATTGATTGGATGAATGTCTCAAAATGTTATATGAATGTTAGGACTTGCAGGGGAGGATCTACAATTGAAAAGGCCTGGAATTTGGCCTGGAAACGGGAAGAATACAACCAGAACTCGGCTAATTTCTGGGTCGGGCGAGTTGACTCACCGATTCGATTCAGATGGACTTGGACTAACTGGGCTTCGTTCATGGGCTGTGAGCGACTGTTTCTTGACAGGGAGGTTATAACCTACTTTGGGAAGTGAAAGTATATAAAAAGGAAGACTTCTCACATATCTAGAATCTGATATCTTTGCCTCTACTTTTGTTTTAGGGTTTAGAAAAGATGGAAACCCTGATTTTTCTTCTTGTTATGAACTCCATGAACATGATAGAGTTTTCTATTGTTTATGGATAAAGTTGATTTCACATAACATGAATCCTTGTTTGATATATTAGTTTTGTGTCAGTATTATCGTTTATGATTCACCATCAATATTGTTACATGATTTGAATGCTTGTTTAGTCGAGTCGCGAATCGATTGAGTTTGCTTTCATCTTTATTGCTAGATTAGGGTTATTATACGCAAAAGTGATAATTTCTGATTGCGAGTAGCATAAATATGATTATAGTTTGTAGTGATATATTCTTATGATCTTATGTGAACCATAACCTTTGTTAAATCGTATTAGTGCTTTTACACGTTCGATTGCTTTGATTGGTCTGATTTCATAGAACTTAACGCATCTAGGGAATTAAACTTGATTAGTGCTTTTATACGTTAGGTTGTTCTCTAAGATAGAATTCATATTCACATCTTTTAATGTGTTTGTTGATGACAAGAGGAGATTTGCGGGATATACTTGCGATCAAGGTATTCTAGGGCCTTTGATAAAAGTTGAGATTAAAATATCAATTCTAGTTATTGTGTTGAAAACATGTTTGTGATTGAAGACGAAATCCTTAACCAATATCTTCACATATTTGAGTGCTTTGCTTTGTTTGCTTTTATTTAGTTTATTATATAAAAATCACAAAATCCCCATTGTTATCTTTAGGAAACCAAAACATATTGACAACCTAAGTCCTCTCTGTGGGAACGATCCTTTCTTACCCTTGCTTCATAATATATTTTGAGTAGTAAGAAAGTGTAAATTATTATTGACGCCTACGACAGCGATCACTTATCGAAATCTATTCAACGGTACTAATTTCGTATCTAGATCATTGTTAGATTAATTTCTATTAATTAACGTTCAAGTTACACTAATCGAGTCATTAACGACTAAAACGTCTCTTGACTAGTCTAATAGCGTTGACGAGCTTGAGGGTCTTTACATTACCGTTCAAGTTTTCTCTCTTTTATTCAATTGGGCTCGCAAATTATTATTTGTTTGATTGCGGATTGAATTGAGAGATTGAGATATAACTCTTTGATATACTTTTCTTAAGATTGAGTCTGACTGTCTAGTTGATTCTCTTGAAAGTATATTGGAGTTAGTCCATACAGATTGGTAAGCGAAATATTGGGTGTGGTTGTTAGACCCCCGTTTTTTCAAAGAGCTACAAAGGAATCCATTTAGAAAGATTCAAACATTCATAGTGTTTAATTCAAAGAAAACTGTAGTTAAAATCTGTAAATTCCACTGCGCTAGATGCTTAAATCTTTTGTAAATTACGCTACAAAGAGATCCAGTTAAATTATGCTTAAATCATAAGCATCGATTTATGTCTATGAGATGAGTTCAGATCTTGAGTTATTAATAACTATCTAGAGATTCGTAGTGATAACAATCTATGTTTTGCGCATATGTTCTTGCATATATTATATGTATAAGCATATGTTCGATGACAGAATGGGTTCGAATATGAATCACCGGACATGGAGGATCCATTATTTTAAAATGATAACTACTATTACTTAAAAACTAATCATATGTGCTTAGGAATCTAATTAAAACATATATCCTACTTCAAAAGAAAATACACAATATACGAAGTTGATGATATTCTTGTGATCATTTAAAATTCGATAACAATCTAGTTATGACGAATATTAGTATAGATAAACCGATGTTACATTTTATTGTTAATGATTTTATTAGCTAGCTTGAGTGCCAAACTAATTTGTACTTCTTACTCAAAGATTCTTCAACTGGCTTATAAGCCAGCTTATGTACTCATATTTAAAATTTCTACTAGGGGGATCGTGTCTAGTTTCGCAGAGGCCGGAGAGATTCACAGGTCATGATGGTAGAATATTGTTGGGCTTATTAATTGTTTCTTTCGTGCACGAAAAACAAAATTTATGCGTCGTAAGTGTATATGATTGTCTCTCATATCGGGCGCCTCTTTTGTGTCTCTATTGTTTTCATTTGAAGCTAAATTTGCCCCCCAAAAAAGTCCAGAACTTGTTCATTGTTAATATGTCGTGGTGAATCTAGGGTTATTTCTAATCAGTTTTTTTGCATTTAGGCGCCATGAAATTAAAATAATACCAAAAGGTAGAAATAATATTAATTTTACCATCCCAATTTAAGAATTAGCGTTTGGCGAGTTTGTAATTCAAATAACAAATATGAAAACTCGATGACTCTGCCATTATATTTGTTTCTAGTTCTAGGAATTAGATTCCACGTATTAACATCTGAATTTCAAAGTTATTATGAGATTACCAAATTTCATGGGAATTATCGATCCCATATAAAACAGAATAATCTTCACCACTGAATTTATTAAATTAATAAATCTCTGTGAAATTTGGTAACTCTCCATAACAATCTTGTTGATTTAGTCACATCATCCTTCAACGTAAGTTGCGATTTTTGTGAAGCTGTATCATATTCAGATGTAGTTAACAACTTTACACCATTTTTACATTCGTTAACCCAATTTATAAAAACTGAACATAAGACTTAGGAAACTGGTTACAAATCGGATGATAGACTAGGGGTATGCACTTTAGGGTTAGGATATTGGTTACACGTCGGATGAGAGGATCCAACATCCACTTTATATCAAAAGCTCTTATGTTATTACCATTCTTGACTTCCCAATGACATTATCAATATTGATAGATTTCTCTGCCCACACGAAAAATTTCCGAATGTAGAAGAGCCGTGTGTGTTTTAAATCATAACATTAGCTATAGAAGTTAGGTTTGGAAAAACATTGTTGAGAAAATGGATGTCTATCATATGTGGATTAAGACGTTTTTATTCACACACATTCCATTGGAGAAACTCTTATCCTCTGAATCAATGAGGAATTATGAAAGATTCCCTGCGTAAGATAAACATGAAAGAAGATGGAGGATCTCATTGCCTAATGCATATAAGTAAATTATAAGAGCTACAAAGAGATAGAGTTTAACATAATATCTGTAAATTCCACTGCATCGGATGCTTAGTTTTCTACCCTCACAAGTATCAACTTAAGTCTATGAGATGAATTCAGATCTTGAATAATTAATAATTAGCTAGAAAATCGTAGATACAACAATCTATGTTTTGCGCATATGTTCCTGCATATATATTTATATTTATAAGCATATTTCGACTAGAGAATGGGCTCGTATATAAACCGCTAGACATGGGGGATTCATTAATTGAAAATGATAAGAGGCTCTGATGCTTAACAACCAATCATATAGGCTTAAGAATCTAATTAAAACATATGTCCCGCTTCAATAAAAAAAATACATATATCTGAAGTCGATGATATTAATTCTTCTGATCATTAAACTTCAATAATAATCTATCTAAGCCGAATATTAATATGAATAAAACGGTTTTGGACCAATAAATCAAGTTAATGTTACATTTTTTTTGTTAATGATTACTAATTGATGATGTTTGTATAATTGTATTAGCAAGCTAGAATGCGAAACTAATATAATCGGTACTTCTTACTCAAAGCTTCTTAATCTAAGCCAACTTATTTACTCGTATTTAACATATCCATCATGGCGATCATTTTTAGTTTTCGCAGAGGCCAAAGATTCACAGGTCATGAAGATAGAATATTGCAGGGCCTAGTAATTATTTTGGTTGTGCATGAAAACAAATTTTATGTGTCGAAACTCTATGTGATTGTCTCTCATATCGAACGCCTATTTTGTATCTCTATTGTTTTCATTTGAAGCTAAATTTAGCCCCCAAACAAAGTTCAGAATTTGTTCATTGTTAATATATTGTGGCGAATCTAGGGTAATTAGTTTCTGCGTTTGGGCGTAATAAAATTAAAATAGCATCGTGAAAAAGCGGGGGTCTCACAACCAAACCAAATATTTCGTTCGGCAATCGGAATAGACAAACTCCAATATACTTTCAAGAGAATCAACTAGACAGTCAGACTCAATCTAGAGAAAAGTATATCAAAGAGTTTATATCTCAATTTCTCAATTCAATCTGCAATCAGCAAATAGGAATTTGCGAGCCCGATTAAATAAGAGAAATAACTTGAACGGTACCGAAGACCAATGTTCAAGTGTCAATAATTTTATATCAACAACCAAAGGTTGGATTATCTAATTGATTGATCTTAATGCACAACCTGTGATATTTTTATTATATAACAAAATATAATGCGGAAAAGACATAACACAGACACCAGAGTTTTGTTAACGAGGAAAACCGCAAATGCAAAAAAAAACCCCGGGACCTAGTCCAACTTTGAACACCACACTGTATTAATCCGCTATAGACACTAGCCTACTACCAATGAACTTCGGACTAGAATGCAGTTGAGCCCTAATCAATCTCACACTGATCAAGGTACAATTGCGCTCCTTACGTCTCTGAACCCCAGCAGGATTCTACGTACTTGATTCCCTTAGCTGATCTCACCCACAACCAAGAGTTGCTACTACTCAAAGTCGAAGACTTGAAAAACAAATCTGTCTCACACATAAAAGTCTATTAGAATAGATAAATCTTTCTCCCACAGAAATACCTACGAGTTTTGTTCCGTCTTTTGATAAATCAAGGTGCACATGAACCAATTGATAAACCAGACTTATATTCCCGAAGATCAGCCTAATATTATCAATCACGTCACAATAATCTTAATCGTATGGTAGCGAAACAAGATATTATGGAATCATAAACGATGAGACGAATATGTTTGTGACTACTTTTAATCTTACCTATCGGAGATAAATCTCAAGCAAATCTTAACAAAGATAATACTCAATCACGATATAAAAAGTAAGATCAGAACACGCAACTACAGAGAAAATAGTTGGGTCTGGATTCACAATCCCAATGAAGTCTTTAAGTCGTTAACCTACAGGGTTTCGTGATAAACCTAAGGTTTAAGGAGAATCGACTCTAGTCGCAACTAGTATCACACAGGAGTTGTGGGGATTAGGTTTCCCAGATCTAGAGTTCTCCCTTATATAGTTTTCAAATCATGGTTTTCAATCTAAGTTACAATGGTAACAAAGCATACAATATTCACCGTTAGATGAAAACCTGATTATACTCAAGCTAATATCTTTCAACCGTTAGATTGGACTTAGCTTGTTATACACAAATGAAATGTACCTTCATTTAGGTTTTAGTAGCCGTACCTAAACGTGTACACTAGTTTGGCTCAACAGTAGTTAACCGAGGTTAGCTATATGAACACTCTCATATCAACCTTATTCATCTTAACCACAACTAGTTCAAATGACTCAAATGAAACTAGTTATAGAGTTGTTCAATTGATATATTCTCATAGAAGTATGCGAGAACACAATTGAAGCAAAATTGGTTTGATTCACTCGAATCAATTCATGAACATTATAGCCACGGTTTGCAAAGAATGCATTCCTTAATATATAAATGTATTAGTTCATGAACAAACCAATTTTATAACTTTAACCACTCAAGTATGCAAACAGGTACTGTTAGAGCACTGCTCGGTCGAACTCGCATGCGTTGCTATCTCAAGCATGTTTGTCAATGTTAGTGATCAAAACTATAAGTCTTGATTTCTAGTCTACTTATAGATGTCTCAGACTAGGACATAGATTGTGTAGTTGAGCCTTAGACTTCACGGCATTCATCATTTGAAGACGAAGAACTACTAAGTAAAGCTTGTGGAACTTCATCAACAAAAGGTATGGGGAGACTGAAACTCATCTATCACTTGGAAAGTCTATTTATACTCCATCTCATATATTGAGACATAAGTCGTGCTACGATATATTTTTCTATTATACACATTTGAGATTTCGAGCTGAGTTTAACTCGCTTACATATTTTTCGGAATATGTGTTGGCAAGCTTTCGCTTCAACCAAGTTCATCTTATATTCTTGATGCAAGTCAAAAGATGATCATGTGAAAATTGCCGAGTAACATCTTACATGGTTTGTGTGATACAATCATTTGGTGTAAACTTGGAATGTTTCGTTATGATTATTTCAATAACTTGAAAATTGCTTAGATGCTAATAGTGTGTGAAAACGACTATTGTCATCCTCGAAGAAAGTTTCAATGATTGAAATAAGAGTTTAGAACACTTAACCATTATTGGATATGTCATGTTGTGTACTCTTGCACATATGTAATCCATGTCCGGGAACCATAGTATGGGTACCGTAGCGTACTGTTGGCTTGAGAAATCAGGGAACCTAAGTATGCGTACACGTTCGCGTACTGGCGTAAGGTTCATGTACGAATATTTCTGCTGGGATTGGAAGTTCGCGTACCCGTTTGCGTACTGGCGAAACCCAATTTTGGTCCGGGTGTAGGATCAGAATATCGCAACATCAATACCTTGAGTAGGCTATGTCCGTAAATGCTTAACAGCCGTGGTGTTCAAACCTGGACTAGGGTCCCGGGTTTTTCCTCGCATTTACGGCTTCCTCGTTAACAAAATTCCGTATCTCGTGGTTATTTCTTTTCCGCATTATATTATGTTATATAATTGAAATATCACAGTTGTGCGTTGAATCGATAACAGAAATCCAACCTTCAGTTGTTGATTGAGATTTCATTGATCCTCAACATTGGTCTTGGTACCGTTCAAGTTTACTCTCTAATATTCAATCGTGCTCGTGTATTTCTATTTCATTGATTAAGTGGATCAATTAAGAGTGATATATAAACTCTGTATAGCGTTTTCTGTGATTGAGTCCGACCGCTCTAGTTGATTCTCTAGAAAGTATATTGTAGTAAGTCCTCTGTAGCAACGACCAAGGTGTGGTTGTTAGGACCCCGCATCGTAGCAGCAAACATGTTAAAAACCTTATAAGTCTCGTGTTTGTAGAAGATCTCGATATGGATATAAGTGCTTATATCTCTATAAACGTACCACCGCCTTCAATGGATCTAGGGTGAAACTTCAATAATCTTTATCTAATCTACTCGACAAGAAAAACCTAAACTAGTTTTAAGATTCAGACCACACGTTTTCGATCCATAAAGATCCAAGTAGATCCAGCAGCTATGAGCTCACGGAGAGGTGAAAATTCTTATTCTTAATCTTAATCTAGTGGGAGTAGGAGTGGGAGATTCAAGTTTTTGGTGAACCCACTTCACCGAAATTCTAACTTCCGCCCGTAGTGGTGATCCAATATTCAATCTCCAAGGCCACTTATAACTAATTTACGCTAACCCTAATGACGCCTCCTCGTAATTTAGAAGACGCGTCTTGACTTTGTCGACGGCCAAAACGTCATTCCTAATGGCGTCCCGTAACTATTGTTACAGATGCGAGCTACAAATGTATGCTTCCATTCTCTTTTCTTATTTTCTTTTCTTCTACCAAACCCGAAGAACACAGCTTTCAGATGGCTAGATCGATGGGGATTTGTGGTAGATTTTAAGGGTTTGTTCTACTTTGGCCAGGGAGTAACCTTTTGTGTGGTATTTTGAGATTTTCATCAACAAACCAAGTCTGTGTATGAAAAATTAAGTATTCACGATTTTATTGATGTTGTGTTTTGATTTGGGAAGAAACGATTGATTTCGATTTACTGGAATGCATAAACATGAATATATATCATGGAGCAAGAGTTTCCGAAGGTTTCAATTGATTTGAAAATTTGGAATATAAATGTAGGGTATTGGAAATTTGGGTTCATTTAGGGGAATAACAAATTGATTGATTAATTCTTGGGTACAAAACTTCGATCGATTGTAGTTGGTATGATTCAATTGTGTTTTCGTTGGTGGTTAATGTGATAACCATGTTAACAAAATTTTTGAGCATTTTGTCATGAGTTCGGAGGGGATTAACTCTATTTAAGTTGATGTGTAATGTGTAGATGATGCGTTAGAGCATCGCTTGGTCAATCGCACGCGTTGCTATCTCAAGCATGTTTGTCAATGCTAGTGATCAAAACTATAAGTCTTGATTTCTAGCCTATGTAGCTAAAGGTCTCGACTCGGATAGAGGGTGTAGTGGAGCTCAAGAACTCCATGGCAATCATCATACAAGACGAAGGACTACTCGAGGAACCCAAGTGGAACTTCATCGACTAAAAGGTATGTGGAGACTTGAACTTATCCAGCCACTCAAAAGTCTATTTACTCTAGCTCCTACTCTTGAGACTTTCAAAGTCAAAGCAGAACGTATAGACTTTCATTATACACATTTGTCATTTCGAGCCGAGCTTAACTCGCCTATCTATTTCTCGAAACAGCGTGCTGGCACTGCCCGCAACCGAACTCATCTTTTACCTAGTGACAAAAGTCATGATATGTTTCAATCACTTCTGGAAATTGCTCGAACATAAAACTCGGGCCCGCGAACAATCTGGCCATATAACGTTCGAGAATGTTTCAATGATTGAAATGTGAGAGTTTAGATTACATAACCATTGGTAGGATATAAGCATTGTCAGGAACCACATATATGTATAAGTCCTTATTCCTGAACCAAAGTTTGCGAACTTTGTCGATCACGAGAAACGGAAGTGGCGCAAGCCAAGTCCGTAACTCGGGCCCCGCAAACCGGGAGGAAGCTCACCCGAGAACTTCCGCTGGAGTTTTGTGGAAAATTCTCCCACGAGCTGAGGTCCGACGCGCCTGCGCGAACTCGTGCAGGTTATAGGTATCTGGGAAACCCGCTTGTTCTTTGAACTAATGTTTATATAAACTAAGGAATGCTTTTGCAAACCGTGGGCTATAAAGTTCATGAACCGATTCACGGGAGCGAATCAAACCTCGTTTTTGCTTCGACCGTGTCTTGTGTAGTTACATGAGATCTGGGCAATTGAACTCCTCTAACTAGTTCATTCGAGTCATTTGAACTGGGGCTATGGTGAAGTTAAGAATATGGTTGATAATGAGAGTGTTCATATGGCTAACCATTTGGGTTGATCTATCGCTGGAACCAACAAATGTTAATGCTCGGGTACAGCTGTCATAAACCCAAAACTGAACATTTCGTTTG
>JAJJWW010009846.1:0-32688 GCA_023531295.1 Papaver armeniacum
TTACTTTTTCTAACTTTCTGCTGCAAAGACATAAGTCATCGTTAAGTGGAAACTCATATCAATCACTATTCTGGGTTTGCATACTTGAACTCGGAAGCAAAAGAAAAAAAGAAAATCCTTCACAAAACAACATTTCTGAAGAGAATTCTCCACCAAAGGTCAACTTCTTGCTGGTGGTGTGCACAACTCAATTCCGGCAAGAAACATGCTTCTCCGTATAGGCAAAACATAAATGTTGAATCCACTACTTGTCCAGTTTGTACAAGGAATGAAGAAACTTGCGATCATCTTTTTGTTCAGGGTAAAGAGACAAAATGCCCCAATTTCGACCACCAAGAAACAAAAATGCCCCAGACGTTAGGCAAGAAACCAAAATGCCCCAACAAGTTAGTTTTGCCTATTATAGTCAAACCGGGGCATTTTGGTTCACTTTGACTGGTCAACGATGGGATGAAAAGTCTATTTTGCCCCTAAACAGTAAAACGCCGCCAGACAATGACGTGAGAGCGACGTCATATCACGTGGGGAATAATAAAATTACACGTGTGCAACCAAATCGACGACACGTGGAATGGATGGGGTGACTCGGCATACGCCAATTTCGATGTACACGTGGACATCTGGGGCACACATGTGGTTCGCACGAAACACTGGAGGCTTATCTTCTCTGTTGGTCGTGTTTCAAATGCACTGTTAAACAAAATTAACGATATTGAGAGAGAGAGACAGAGAGAGATCGAGAGATAGAGATCGATCGAGAGACAGAGATCGATCGAGAGACAGATCGATCCGAGAGAGAAGAAGCTAAGTGGCGGTCGAGAAGATGATGAGTTGTAGAAGATAGGAGATTGCGTTTCGTAACCCACCGATTAACGGGTAACTTTTAACCCTAAATTTTTTCGAGTGTTTAGGGTTTTCGAATCTGTAGGACGGGTTGGTGATGATGTTGGGTTATATGTGTGTTTTCAATTAACGAAAGGGTAAAGAGACAAAATGCCCCAATTTCGACCACCAAGAAACAAAAATGCCCCAGACGTTAGGCAAGAAACCAAAATGCCCCAATGCGACCAAAATGCCCTAATCTGCTAGATATTCCGTTAGGCATGGTTAAGTGGTCAAGTGAGTGAGCATGTGGCCACGCACGTGGCAAAAAATGACACTTTTGCCCTTTGTTAAAATGTCCCACACGACGTGAATTGTTGATCTTCCGCCCACGATTAGGTAGATCGCGACACGTGGCTATTGAATTGGACGGCGAGAGATCGGGTGGTTATATTCTAGAAAATGGGTTTTCTTTTTTAAAAAATGACTAGCGTGTCCTAGTTACGATTGCGACACGTTTTCAATCTTAAAAAATAAACTACTAAGATTTCAACCGCTGAAATCAGATCGATTAAAATGAGACCGAAATTGAGAAATCCCGCCGTTGAAAATTCCATTAGTTGTAATAACGGCCGATTTTTTAACAACTTTTTGTCTACTTATAAATGAGAATTTTCACAGATAAACTCAATCAAATTATTGGTTACAATGGCTAGCTCAAGTGAGAAAATGAAAATGGTAAAGTTCATTATCAAGAATTTTCCTCGTCAGATAATCATCAATCTCACTTTAATTTTTTCTTTAATTTGCAGGAATGTGAGATGTGCAACGAAAATAATCATCAATCAATTGATTGTCCTTGGATCTGATGGAGGTGTAGATTAGTTCCTTGTAATGGTATTAGGAAACTTCTAAAGGTCAAAGATGGTGCTAATTCAGGGAACAAATTCTTCTCTTGCTCTAATCCTATGTGTTCATACTTCGAATGGTTTGATGATGGTATTAAAACCACACCACCTCAGTACAAAGGAGGTTGTAAAGCTTGTGTTGGTGATCACAAATTTCTTCGGTGTCCTTGGTCAAATACTCTTTGTATCAACCCCAAATGCAATTCAACTAAGGTGAGGATGTTAAACATAGCTCAAACATCATGGAATTATGGTATTGGGTACCTAAAATGCCAAAAATGTGAAGAATTCCAATGGGTATCTGATGCTTATCTTTATGGAAAAACAAAAGCAATTTAATAATGCGAAGATCAAATTTGTGCACAATTTAAAGACAAAGTGAAGGTAAAGTGCAAAATTAGAAGTTAACTCATGTAAACAAAAAAATGTAACAGATCTCAATCAATGTAATGTTTTAAGCTCGAGTAACAACATACTTTTAAAGATTGTCAACATTCATAAAACATAACCGAGTACTACTAAAAACAGTCAAAACAAGTTCATACATTTCGATATTGCGATATTTAGAGTTAGGCTTTCTAACTCTTTTGATGGTGGCTTTAAATGTTGATTATTGGCTAGCATATTAACTTGACGCACCATGATAAGTCCGGTTAAAACAGTGATGAAGGTGTAGAAGAAGTAGGATGTGTTACCTTCCTTTTGGGTGCGGTGGAGGAGGAAGGTGCGAAGGCAATTGCTTTGCCCTTTTTCTTGGAACCATTGAAGAAGTAGATGTTGTCTGTAGCAAACCGCTTTACCTTTGACAATGGTGGTACTTCAAAGCAGATTTATTAGATGCAGAGATGTTGTTGCTTTCTTTGAGGAAGATGTTGATGCAGCTTTTTGGTGCAGAGATGTTGATGCGCTTTTGGTGCGCATAATGCCCTCCTCATCTTCTTTGTTAGTGCAAAGAAGAATACAAAACTCATCCCCATTAACAACACTCCATTCTAACTCCTTTCTTCTTGAGGTTAGATCCAATGAGGACCTTGGACAGGTTAAGATGTTATGATCAATACCTTTACAAACACTACACTTGTTTACTCTCTTCCTTGGCTTGTTCTTCTCATACCATGACTTCTTTCTTTTGACACAAGGTCTTCCCTTATCTCTTAATCATGTGGAGGTAAAATGTTGATCTCGGTCTGCAAAACAAATAAAGTTAGGGTTAGTATACTTTAAATGCTGAGATAAGAGAATAATGAAAACAAATAATACAATAAAGTAAAAGTACAAAAGTAGAAAATACTATTCAATGAAAAGATTCTCAAGACAAAAAAATTTTAAAATCAGACATTGAAAAAGGTAAGGGGAAAGCGGTTAAAAGTTATGGTGGTTATCTAACCTTATTGGAATACTCATCAATGTCTCCCAATGGTGTTATTGACCATGAGTAGGTGGTCCTATAGTAATCTACTGTATAGAACTTGCTGCGGATTGCACACATAAAAGATGCAATTACTCATGATGATTTATTGCATAACCACATTCATTCATTGCATAACTACATTCATTCATTCGCATAACCACATTTAGGTGCGGTAAAATGTACTCACTTGGACCAATCAGATTGAACTTAAACAATGCAACTACACCATGTATGCAAGGCGCCTCAATTGCCATTGTCGACATGTACAAGTTTGTTCTTCCAGTTGAACAACAAACACTTTGCCGATTCTTTATTGGTAACCTCATACACTTTGCGCTGGGCCGTAAGGATCACATTCATAGTTACCTCTAAGATCACACATCACCGAATGAGATCTTTCCCGCCAGAACAAGGTCACCAGATTCCCTGTGTTGCGACAAGCTTTCTTCTTATTTGAAAACATAACCATCACCATATGTGTGTACATGTCCACCAACCGAGTGAGAGGCTTGTCTCGAACTTGAGGGCCATGTTATTAAAACTTTCCGAAAGTTGGAGTAGATGTGCTCACAAGCAACATCATGAGGAAACCATGATCTTGCCCAAGATATAGGCCCTGCGTCAATCGAGTATTGATATGCACTGAACTTATCTCTCGCAATTTCTTTCATGGCCTCTAGAAAAAAATTTAAGAGTAGTTATCTAAGTTAATTCACTTGATGGAATAAGGCTTGACTAAAAAAAATGAACATTCATTATTATATAACATTTCATACCTCCCAAAGTGATGAAACTTGTATGCCTTTGCGGCACGCCAAATAAGTGAGTGAGTCTTGGGTTTCGAATCCTTGGTCAGGAAATTCTTATATAGATGCCTGCAACAAAAACAACAAAAACATGGCAAACATTAATGAATTCCAAGAATAAAATTCAATTTACATTAACAAATATACAACAAAAATTGGTTGTGAGAACAAAATCTACCTTAAAAAGATTCATGATTTGCCAAAGGAAACAATCTTTTTATCGATTCAAGAATTCCCTTCATTCTATTTAAATAAAGGTCACCTGCATATCTCGGTATCCTTTTTCTCAATTCTTTTAAAATCATAAACCAATTTTCCTCGATTTCATTCAAAGTTATCATAATACATATAGGAAATACCCCATTCCTCGCCATCTATACCAACTGTTAAAAGCATAACACCACCTAACTTACCATTTTAGGTGAGCTCCATCTAAGCCAATTACCAATCTACACCCATGAAGAAAACCTTTAATTTGTGCATCATAGGCCACAATGACACTCTCAAACTCGTTATCTTGACCATCTTTGGACCAACTCGAAATGCCCAATGCTATTTGGGTTCAATGAAGTAGCACTGTGACTAGGTTGTGGTGCTTTTGTGTAAGATTGTTCAAATGTCCCATTCCTCTCTCGCTAGCACCAAATTCCGTGTACACAAAAATCAAAATTAGCATTTCCAACATCAAAATAAACCAAAATACAAAAGGAACCAAAAAACATACCCTTGCTCTTCTCGGCAACCCATTTTGGTATGTCGGTTGCAATCGAGGTCTAATGATCTTCTTAGCTATATCATCAGCCTTGTCCACCGGGTGAAGCAACATCCATTGTCTTCAACAAATACTTGGCTACAAATTTTTGCATTGCATTTCCGGGTTGAATCGCATTTGGATTCTTACATGTGTGTTACGTGTTGCATTCTCTAAGCGTGGATGTAGGATCATCTTCATCCGTAGCTTTCTTGCATTGACCATCCAAGCACATCCTTGGCTATCCTTGTAAGCACAATAAGAATAATGTCTTTTCTTGTCTCCTTCTTCACCTTAAAATCCCTCGTGTTTCAACACCGCATACTCCCCTTAAATGTTCCTTGTAAGCTTTCATGTTGCCAAAAGCCATACCACTACTTATTTCACCAGGAACAACCTCGGGAACATCTTCATTTATCATTTGTAGACACTTGTGGTTCATTTAAATGATGACCAAAATCTTCTTGCCACTTTCTTCCTCTTGGGATGGTTCATATCTTGGAACTTCTTCATCTGTAGTGGCATTCACCGTGCGCACTTCGCTCTTCATAAAAATCACCTACATTGAAGTCATCATTACAATCATCGTGCTCATTACCAATATCTATACCTTTAGCACACATAGATACCCAATCTTCATAGTTGTACTTTTCTTGTGTTTCTTCATCTTCACTTTCCTCCTCACTTTCCTCTTCACTTTCCTCTTCACTTCCCTCTTCATTATATTCCTCAAACAAAAAATCGTGCCTATCATTAGGATGACAGGTCATCCGATTGTAGATTAGGTAAATTCACCCGGTCATCATCTTCATCTCCACCACGTACCTCTTCCTCAATCCCTTGTCCCTGGGTTGTACGCAATGGATGCGTGTAGATACATCCGGGTCATCATGCATAAAATCAAGTCTTGTAGGTCTCAAATCATACCCCACTATCACAAGAAACCTTATTAAGTCTTGGACTCTTCCTAACCTCAACCCTTATTTTATCGATGATTTTCTTCTTCAATGGACTCACATAATCAGTCACACCACTTACCCCACTAACACAAGCATCAAAAACATAACCCCAATGTGGAATTGAGGGATAACTACAGTAAACCATAACCTAACCAAATTATCATTACCTGGTTTCCCATTATTCCAAAATTTAATAAAGCTATCCTCTGATTCACACTTTTCATATGGTTCACCTGCATCATCATCAAATAAAAATAGCTCTAGTGCAGAATTCATACCCTGTTCATCTACCAACCCGCACTTTAGCCTAGCCATAAAAGCTTCTCCATCGGGTACCGCCTTTACAACCAAAAACATATAGGTCCTTAAACCTCTTACCTATATCCGTAATCCGCAAATCCTTATCGACTACCCATTCTCGAATAATTGAACCAAAATGAAACAAGTTACACAAAGATAACAAAAGAAATTAAAGATTGAAAGCAACTTATATAGTTTCACACTGCCATTACAGTGCATATAAGGGCATTACAATGCCATTTGAGTGTCATTTTATACATATAAAGCCATTACAGTGCCATTTCAGTGCATACAAACACATTACAGTGCCATTTCAGTGCATATAAACACATTCACAGTGCCATTTCAAATTGCATATAAACACATTTCGTTCATTTCGGTGCATATAAACAAATTTTGATTTATCTCGGTACATATAAACAAATTTCGTTCATTTCAATTGCATATAAACACATTTCGGTTCATTTCGGGCATATAAAAAAAAATTTGAGTTCATTTCACCGCATATAAACACATTTTAGTTCATTTTCAAAGTGCATATAAACCATTCATGAAATCACAAAACATGTATTCACACATATAAAGCCATTACAAGAGTGCCATTTCAAGGTGCATTGTGCACCATTAAAACCATACATATAACCCTAATCAACCTTTATCCCCAAATTCAACAGTACCCATAAGTAATTGGGCAAGCCAAATTCGAGACATAATTCAACAAAGACTCCAAAATGGCACCATTATCCCCAAATTAAACAAAGACTCGAAGTAATTTGAATCAACAAGTGAATATATCTCTACCATTATCAACAGTACCATTATGAACACTACCATTATCCCCAAATTCAATTATCCCCAAAAATTGAAAACCCCCAAATTATAATCCCAAATTTCGAATTCAAACCCTAATTTAACAGAGAGATACAGACATGGAACAAAGGAACAAATTCTTAAAAATTTTAATCCCTAATTTCGTTAATTGAAAACACACATATAACCCAACATCATCACCAACCCGTCTACAGATTCGAAAACCCTAAACACGCAAACAAATTTAGGGTTAAAAGTTACCCGTTAATCGGTGGGTTACGAAACGCAATCTCTCCTATCTTCTACAACTCATCTATCTTCTCGATCTCGCCACTTAGCTTCTTCTCTCCGGATCGATCTCTCTCTCGATCGATCTCCGCGTCTCTCGATCGATCTCTATCTCTCTCTCGATCTCTCTCTGCCTCTCTCTCAATATCGTTAATTTTGTTTCGTGGTCAAACACGACCAACAGAGAAGATAAGCCTCGTGTTTTCGTGCGAACCACATGTGTGCCCAGATGTCCACGTGTACATCGAAATTGACGTGTCTCCACAGGTCACCCCATCCATTCCACGTGTCGTCCGATTTGGTTGCACACGTGTAATTTTATTATTCCCCACGTGATATGACGTCGGTCTCACGTCATTGTATCGGCGTTTTTCTGTTTAGGGGCAAAATAGACTTTTCATCCCATCGTTGACTGGTCAAAGTGAACCAAAAATGCCCCGGTTTGACTATAATAGGCAAAACTAACGGATTGGGGCATTTTGGTTTCTTGCCTAACGTCTGGGGCATTTTTGTTTCTTGGTGGTCGAAATTGGGGCATTTTGTCTCTTTACCCTTAACGAAATTAGGGATTAAAATTTTCTGAATTTGTTCCTTTGTTCCATGTCTGTATCTCTCTGTTAAATTAGGGTTTGAATTCGAAATTTGGGATTATAATTTGGGGGTTTTCAATTTTTGGGGATAATTGAATTTGGGGATAATGGTAGTGTTCATAATGGTTTGTTGATAATGGTAGAGATATATTCACTGTTGATTCAAATTACTTCTGAGTACTGTTTAATTTGGGGATAATGGTGCCATTTCAGGGTACTGTTGAATTATGTCTGAATTTGGCTTGCCCAATTACTTATGGGTACTGTTGAATTTGGGGATAAAGGTTGATTAGGGTTATATGTATGGTTTTAATGGTGCACAATGCACTGAAATGGCACTGTAATGGCTTTATATGTGTGAATACATGTTTTGACAGTTTCATGAATGGTTTATATGCACTGAAATGAACTAAAATGTGTTTATATGCGGTGAAATGAACTCAAATTTTTTATATGCACCGAAATGAATCGAAATGTGTTTATATGCACCGAAATGAACTCAAATTTGTTTATATGTACCGAGATAAATCAAATTTGTTTATATGCACCGAAATGAATCGAAATGTGTTTATATGCACCGAAATGGCATCGTAATGTGTTTATATGCACCGAAATGGCACCGTAATGTGTTTGTATGCACCGAAATGGCACTCGTAATGGCTTTATATGTATAAAATGACACTCAAATGGCATTGTAATGCCCTTATATGCACTTGTAATGGCAAGGTGGAAACTATATAAGTTGCTTTCAATCTTTAATTTCTTTTGTTGATATTTGTGTAACTTGTTTCATTTTGGTTCAATTATTCTAATGGGTAGTCGTGGATAAGGATTTCTCGGATTACGAGATATAGGTAAGAGGTTTAAGGACCTATATGTTTTTGGTTGTAAAGCCGGGTACCCGGTGGAGAAGCTTTTATGGCTAGGCTAAAGTGCGAGGTTGGTAGATGAACAGTGGTATGAATTCTGCACTAGAGCTATTTTTATTTGATGATGATGCGGTGTGAACCATATGAAAAGTGTGAATGGAGGATAGCTTTATTAAATTTTGGAATAATGGGAAACCAGGTAATGATAATTTGGTTAGGTTATGGTTTACTGTAGTTATCCCTACAATTCCACATTGGGGTTATGTTTTTGATGCTTGTGTTAGTGGGGTAAGTGGTGGATCTGATTATGTGAGTCCATTGAAGAAGAAAACTGCATCAAGTAAAATAAGGGTTGAGGTTAGGAAGAGTCCAAGACTTAATAAGGTTTCTTGTGATAGTGGGGTAAAGATTTGAGACCTACAAGACTTGATTTTATGCATGATGACCCGGATGTATCTACACAGCATCTGCTGCGAGATAACCGTGGGACAAGGGATTGAGGAAGAGGTACGTGGTGGAGATGAAGATGATGACCAGTGAATTTACCTAATCTACAATCGATGACTGCCATCCTAATGATAGGCCCGATTTTTGTTTGAGGAATATAATGAAGAGGGAAGTGAAGAGGAAAGTGAAGAGGAAAGTGAGGAGGAAAGTGAAGATGAAGAAACACAAGAAAAGTACAACTATGAAGATTGGGTATCTATGTGTGCTAAAGGTATAGATATTGGTAATGAGCCCGATGATTGTAATGATGACTTCAATGTAGGTGATTTTTATGAAGAGCGAGAGTGCACCCGGTGAATGCCACTACGGATGAAGAAGTTCCAAGATATGAACCATCCCAAGAGGAAGAATGTAGTGGCAAGAAGATTTTGGTCATCATTTAAATGAACCACGGTGTCTACAAATGATAAATGAAGATGTTCCCGAGGTTGTTCTGGTGAAATAAGTAGTGGTATGGCTTTTGGCAACATGAAAGCTTACAAGGAACATTTAAGGGAGTATGCGGTGTTGAAACACAGATTTTAAGGTGAAGAAGGGAGACAAGAAAAGACATTATTCTTATTGTGCTTACAAGGATAGCCAAGGATGTGCTTGGACGGTCAATGCAAGAAAGCTACCGGATGAAGATGATCCTACAAGTCACAGTTAGAGAATGCAACACTTAACACACATGTAAGAATCCAAATGCAGATTAAAGTAGAAATGCAATGCAAAATTTGTAGCCAAGTATTTGTTGAAGACAATGGATGTTGCTTCACCAAAGTGGACAAGGTCGATGATATAGCTAAGAAGATCATTAGACCTCAGTTGCAAACTGACATACCAAAATGGGTTGCCAGAAGAGCAAGGGTATGTTTTGGTTCCTTTTGTATTTTGGTTTATTTTGATGTTGGAAATGCTAATTTTTGATTTTTGTGTACACAGAATTTGGTGCTAGCAGAGAGGAATGGGACATTTGAACAATCTTCCACAAAAGCACCACAACTGGTCACAGCTGCTACTTCATTGAACCCAAATAGCATTGGGCATTTCAGTTGGTCCAAAGATGGTCAAGATAACAGGTTTGAGAGTGTCATTGTGGCCTATGATGCACAAATTAAAGGTTTTCTTCATGGGTGTAGATTGGTAATTGGCTTAGATGGAGCTCACCTAAATGGTAAGTTAGGTGGTGTTATGCTTCGGCAGTTGGTATAGATGGCTTAATGGGGTATTTCCTATATGTATTATGATAACTTTGAATGAAACCGAGGAAAATTGGTTTATGATTTTAAAAGAATTGAGAAAAAGGATACCGGATATGCCCGGATCGACCTTTATTTACGATAGAATGAAGGGAATTCTTGAATCGGAAAAGATTGTTTCCTTTGGCAAATCATAGATACTGCCTAAGGTAGATTTTGTTCTCACAACCAATTTTTGTTGTATATTTGTTAATGTAACTGAATTTTATTCTTGGAATTCATTAATGTTTGCCATGTTTTTGTTGTTTTTGTTGCAGGCATCTATATAAGAATTTCCTGACCAAGGGATTCAGAAACCCAAGACTCACTCAGCTTATTTGGCAGGCCGCAAAGGCATACAAGTTTCATCACTGGGAGGTATGAAATGTTATATAATAATGAATGTTCATTTTTTTTAGTCAAGCCTTATTCCATCAAGTGAATTAACTTAGATAACTACTCTTAAATTTTTTCTAGGAGGCCATGAAAGAAATTGCAGAGATAAGTTCAGCTGCATATCAATACCTGATTGATGCAGAGCCTATATCTTGGGCAAGATCATGGTTTCCTCATGATGTTGCTTGTGAGCACATCTACTCCAACTTTTCAGAAAGTTTTAATAACATGGCCCTCAAGTTCAGAGACAAGCCTCTCACTCAGTTGGTGGACATGTACACACATATGGTGATGGTTATGTTTTCAAATAGAAGAAAGCTTGCTGCAACCTGGGAATCTGGTGACCTTGTTCTATTTGGGAAAGATCTCATTCGGGTGATGTGTGATCTTAGAGGTAACTATGAATGTGATCCTTACATTGAGCGCAAAGTGTATGAGGTTACCAATAAAGAATCGGCAAAGTGTTTGTTGTTCAACTGGAAGAACAAACTTGTACATGTCGACAATGGCAATTGAGGCAGTTCCCTTGCATACATGGTGTAGTTGCATTGTTTAAGTTCAATCCTGATTGGTCCAAGTGAGTACATTTTACTGCACCTAAATGTGGTTATGCAATGAATGAATGTAGTTATGCAATGAATGAATGTGGTTATGCAATAAATCTGTCATGAGTAATTGCATCTTTTATGTGTGCAGGTACTGCAGTAAGTTCTATACAGTAGATTACTATAGGACCACCTACTCATGGTCAATAACACCATTGGGAGACATTGATGAGTATTCCAATAAGGTTAGATAACCACCATAACTTTTAACTGCTTTCCCTTACCTTTTTCAATGTACGATTTTAAAATTTTTTGTCTTGAGAATCTTTTCATTGAATAGTATTTTCTACTTTTGTACTTTTACTTTATTGTATTATTTGTTTTCATTATTCTCTAGATCCGTGCATTTAAAGTATACTAACCCTAACTTTATTTGTTTGCGATCGAGATCAACATTTTACCTCCACACGATTAAGAGATAAGGGAAGACCTTGTGTCAAAAGAAAGAAGTCATGGTATGAGAAGAACAAGCCAAGGAAGAGAGTAAACAAGTGTAGTGTTTGTAAAGGTATTGATCATAACATCTTAACCTGTCAAGGTCCTCCAGAGTTGGATCTAACCCCAAGAAGAAAGGAGTTAGAATGGAGTGTTCGTTAATGGGGATGAGTTTTGTATTACTGCTGCACCAACAAAGAAGATGAGGAGGGCATTGTCTGCACCAAAAACTGCATCAACATCTGCACCAAAAACTGCATCAACATCTTCCTCAAAGAAAGCAACAACATCTGCATCTAATAAATCTGCTGAAGTACCACCATTGTCAAAGGGTAAAGCAATTTGCATACAAAGAACATCTACTTCTCAAATTGGTTCCAAGAAAGGGCAAAGCAAATTACATCGCACCTTCCTCCTCCACTGCACCCAAAAGGAAGGTAACACATCCTACTTCTTCTACACCTTCATCCGCCTCGTTTTAACCGGACTTATCATGGTACTTCATTAATATTGCTAGCCAATCAATCAACATTTCTGAGCCACCATCAAAAAGAGTTAGAAAGCCTAACTCTAAATATCAGTAATATCAGAAATGTATGAACTTGTTTTGACTGTTTTTAGTAGTACTCAGTTATGTTTTATGAATGTTGACAATCTTTAAAAGTATGTTGTTACTCAGTTCTGCAAACATTACATTGATTGAGATCTGTTACATTTTTTTTGTTTACATGAGTTAACTTCTAATTTTGCACTTTACCTTCACTTTGTCTTTAAATTGTGCACAAATTTGATCTTCAGTATTATTAAATTGCTTTTGTTTTTCCATAAAGATAGCATCAGATACCCATTGGAATTCTTCACATTTTTGGCATTTTAGGTACCCAATACCATAATTCCATGATGTTTGAGCTATGTTTAACATCCTCACCTTAGTTGAATTGCATTTGGGGTTGATACAAAGAGTATTTGACCAAGGACAGTCAGCAAATTTGTGATCACCAACACAAGCTTTACAACCTCCTTTGTACTGAGGTGGTGTGGTTTTAATACCATCATCAAACCATTCGAAGTATGAACACATAGGATTAGAGCAAGAGAAGAATTTGTTCCCTGAATTAGCACCATCTTTGACCTTTAGAAGTTTCCTAATACCATTACAAGGAACTAATCTACACCTACTGTAGATCCAAGGACAATCAATTGATTGATGATTATTTTCGTTGCACATCTCACATTCCTGCAAATTAAAGAAAAAATTAAAGTGAGATTGATGATTATCTTGATCGAGGAAAATTCTTGATAATGAACTTACCATTTTCATTTTCTCACTTGAGCTAGCCATTGTAACCAATAATTTGATTGAGTTTACTCCTGTGAAAATTCCTCATTTATAAGTAGACAAAAAGTTGTTAAAAAAAAATCGATCGTTATTACAACGGACGGAATTTTCAACGGCCGGATTTCTCAACTGGTCTCATTTTTAACTGTCCCGATTTCAACGGTTGAAATCTTAGCCGTTTATTTTTTAAGATTGAAAACGTGTCGCAATCGTAACTAGGACACGCTAGTCATTTTTTAAAAGAAAACCCATTTTCGGTAAATATAACCACCCAATCTCCGGTCGTCAATTCAATAGCCACGTGTCGCGATCTACCTAACCGGGCGTAAGATCAACAATTCACGTGCGTGTGGGACATTTTAACAGAAGGGCAAAAGTGTCATTTTTTGCCACGTGCGTGGCCACATGCTCACTCACTTGACCACTTAACCATGCCTAACGGAATATCTAACAGATTGGGGCATTTTGGTCGCGGATTGGGGCATTTTGGTTTCTTGCCTAACGTCTGGGGCATTTTTGTTTCTTGGTGGTCGAAATTGGGGCATTTTGTCTCTTTACCCTTTTGTTCACTGTGAATATGCATTGTGCTTATGGAACTAGCTTCTCAACTCTCTGCATGTCTCATGCCGGAGACAATAATTCATTTATTTCAGGGCTGGAGGTTTTAGAGAGTAAGGAGAGGCAACAAAATACTCCCTCCATTCTCCAAAAGAGATACTATAACTTTTCCAATTGGCGTGTTTTCTTTTCCGGGGGAATGGAGGTAGTATTATTAATGTTCTTGCTTATGCGATTGATAAGAAACAGTTTGTTTCTTATTCACGGCCAGCAACACAAGCTCAAAGGATCATGATTCTAGGAACCAATAAACCAAACAGTAACACTTTTCTTAATATTTTTCTTATTAATTATCAATGAATGGAAAAGGCCTATTTGTAGGCTACATTACTTGGAAAATAACAAAACAAACCCTAAAAGATTACTTTTAATATAAATCCTAATTCTAATAAAATACCTATTTTTAATAATAAAAATTCTTAATAAATTAAATAACCAAATACTAAACTATAAAACTTGTTGTTGTTGCGCTTTGCAGTGGCTAGCCAAGGCGGCTTCCATAATTTTGCTAGACTTGACCCGTATATGCTTAACCGATGTATCGTGTCATCAACGTCGACATAGCCGATAAGACGTGGTCTTATCATTGAACTTTGCCCTCAAAGTCCACCTTATATGCACAAATAGGCTCCGCACATAGTCTTATAATTCCACCCTCCTTAAATAGGACCTTGTCCCCAAGGTCCGGTTTTGATGCACCTACAACTTTGTTTTCTTTTTCGGCGAATTCCAAAGGAACATTAATGGTGTCAGAAAACTTAATCGGTTCACAAAAATTTGGAGTTTCAACAATGGAACAATAAGATATAGTTGCAACGGGTTGAAGTTTATATGGGTTGGTATCATTTCAATTAAATTAAAGTTAATGACTATTTTTTAAGGTCCAAAATACTTCCCTACTTTTGTTGGATCACTGGATTCGGCCACTAAAAGCATCTCGAATGCTAAGAATCAAGTTCATAAATCTGGTCGAAATGTGCCATATGAAGTAAATTACCCCCTGGGAAGATCCAGCTATTGAAATTGTTACTTGATAGTGGAGATATTAATTTGCGGATCAGAAAAGATAGTGGAGAGTTAATCATGCCGCAAATAAACCATGAATTTATTTGGTTCAACTGTGTTCATAACAGAAAAATCGGTTAGTAATAACTTGGTTTTTACTGCGTTCTTTTTTTTGATCCACTTGTTTATTTAACATCAAACCCTTTTATCAAACTTTTTCCAGCACTGATTTAACTAGTACGACCGTTGCCACGGTGGGAGGGCCGACCGAAAAAGAATCTGAACATGGGGTTCGTTCTCACGATTACTTTCACCCGTTTTGAAAAAGTGATACTTTTTCGCAAGTTGGAAAAGTGATTCTTTCGCTCGGTTTCGGTAAAAGTATCACTTTTTTCAAAACCGGCGAAAGTATCACTTTTCCAAACGGAGCGAAAGTATCACTTTTCCCGAAACGGAGCGAAAGTTTCACTTTTCCTGAAACGGGTTGTGAAAGTATCATTTTTTCAGAAACGGAAAATTAGTCGATCCATAAACCAAAATATGGTTGCATGATGCGTTATGCGTCCTTTGTGGTGGTTTGCATAATGGCTATGCATTCAATTTTCGAGAATTGTGCCTAAAATTAAAGTACCATTTTTCTTGAAACGGAGGGAGTACATCGGTTTATTAGTTGAACGGAAAATTAGATGATGCATAAACCAAAATTTTGCTACATAAAGTATTATGTATCTTTTGTGGTGGTTTGCATAATGAATAACATTTAATTTTCTAAAATTGTGCCTAAAATGATAAATACCTTCGAATTTTTCGTAAAAAACTCTAAATTTGATATTGTTGTTTGTGCTCATCTGGATAGATTTTTTTATTAGCTTTCCAACAAGATAAAATTTGTAAAATTCCAAGGCACAGATTTTTAGATATGTTATATTAAAGTTTGCTTTCCAATTATACCCCTAAAAAATAGGATATATAAGGAGTTATAGTAATTGACTAAAAGAGAGGGATATTTTTGGTTTTCAAAGATGGACCATTCTCAATCTTTTTGTGGTAATTGATCACTTAGATTTACAAAAAGCGGCTCATATAAAGGTCCTCCGCCTGCCTTGGTCGACCCAATAAGCCTGGTTTGATTGGGGGCCATGGATATTAATTGGGGGCCTCCCACTAGAGTGCAAAAAAGGTCACCCAAACCTAATTTGGATCACCCCTTAGCAATTTTTTTTTTTAAATACCTAAACTGCTCCTAAATGATTAGTATTAAAACTTACTCCCTCCGTCCTAAATTATTAGTCCGCTTTGACTAAGTCAAGATATTAAGGAGACCGGAGGAATGTACAAAACTACCCCTATTAAATGTTATGTTATTAGCAAAATTAAAAGGAGTATATTGATTATGGAGTACGTAAGAAAAATATATATTTGGTAATTTAATTATTCTTAGAAATGTTTAAATAGAAGATAAAAATAAAAATCTTTATGGGATGGATTTAGTAGATTTGTTTCCTATTGAAGAAGATATCATTTAATATTTTAGATTGGTTATATTTAAAAATAATTTTATAATTGTAAAAGTTGAAGGGTATATTTGAGAGTTTGAATAAAAATATGACTATAAATGTGTTGGACAAAGATTTTAGGACAAACGAAAATAGAATAGAGGACATAAATTTTAGGACAGAGGGAGTAATAAAGTTAATTTAATTAGTGTGGTTAGATTATGTTAGATTAAAATCAGATTTTAGAATCAATATTTTTTTTTAGAATTTTTTTAGGAGGTTTTAGAGGAAAACTTGGGGTTTTTAGAAATGAGTAATTCAAGTAGGGGAAATGATGTTGGAGAAGGTTTAACCAACAACGATGATTGTGTTGATGGTAAGATTATCTTAAATTCTCCCACAGATTGGATATATATCACAACACAGAGAAAGAGTCGTCGATGTCAAGGGATGTATACCCTAACGACTCTATAAAGTCGTCAATGTATTGACACCAAAAATGTCGACTCAAACCTGCAACTTTTCCAGGTTATGAAAAATCGTCAGGGTAATATGATATACCCTGACGACTCTTAGCTTGGGTCACAAAGAGTCGTTATTTTGTGTGTCTATACCAAGACGACTCTGAAATTTTTTGGAACAGAGAGGCTGTTTGTTTTTCACCCCGGGGTCATTGACGTTTAAAAAAGGGTCGTCCATATAGGATCGTCATAGGTTTCTATATTATGTTAACAACTCTAATCTAGGGTAAAAAATATGAAAACCAGAAATATGGTCGTTATCTTGATTATCATATACCCTACCGATTTTTTATCGTCTCTACATGCATATGAAAAATTGTTAGGGTTTAGGCTTATCGAATTGACAACCCTGTTACTGTAACTGAAATTTTTCGGGTGAAGATTATTTTTTTTTGTTTCTTGGAGTCGTTAATGGAGGAGAATAGAAGAGTCGAGAGGGTGAGAGGGGAGGGAGTGATCTTTTTGTTTAGAACTATAAATGAATTGGGGCTTAGGATTAACGGTTAATAGTTTTTTAAGATTTATTTTTAGTGAAGGGTAAAATAGTATTTTCAAAATCGGTTTAATACGCCCCTGACAAATTTGGGGTGCAAATAAAATGTCAAGGCCCCCAATCAAACTAGGTTAATAAGATGTGAATGGATTTGTTTCTCTTCTCCAATTTTGCATTCTTATTCGGGAAAAATATCATTTGGTCCATTTGTGCGGGCCAACATCAGTTCGGTCCTTTCAGAAAATGTCTTTTCCATTTGATCTTTAACTTTTTAAGAATACCAAACAAAAAATAATACGCTCCTTTAGCTGTTACCGCCATACACACAATAACTTCTTAAAAACATGTCAAATTTTTTCTCTTTTCAGTCTCTTCATTTTCCATTTTGCAGAAAACTGCTTCGTCTTTTTCTTTTCATCTGGAAAACCGGAAAACAAACAGATCAAAAAATCGCAAAACAAAATAATCATCAATCAAAATCAATTTAATCTTCGAATCGAAATAAAATCAGTCATCAAAATCCAAAAACAAAAACCAATCGAAAAAAGCGACCACCAGAAAACCTAGAAAAATTAAAGAAATCAAAACCCTGAAATGAAGAGATCGAAGAAGAAAACAACAGAAACATCGACAGTGGAACAAGGAAACAATCAATTAGTTGTAGTTGAAGAATTAGAAGAACAACCAGTTAAAAAAAAAAAATCAAAATCAAAGAAACCAACGAAAGGTACGATTCGAAAAAAACCCTAATTCGAAGTACTAGAAGTTGATTTTTGATGTTGACTGTTTTTAGAAGTTTAATTTTGATATTGAATGCTCCTATGAATGCATATTCATCGTGTTTTCTGCTGTCAACTTGTTGATTCAGTTATAGGTAGGGTATATCTTGTCGGAGATCATTTTCTAAAATGAAGTTGTATATCTATAGGTAGGATATATCTTGTCGGAGTTCATTTTGGAAAATGAAGTTCTATATCTATTTGATGTTCGATGAATTATAAGTCCTTTGACTGAGTTCATTTTTACAATGAATATGTTTCTTATATGATGTTTGCTGGACTTTATTTTGTAGAATGAAGTCTAGAATAATAGTAGATCTAGATGTTATAGTTCACTTTAAAGAATGAATTTCATTATTCTTTGAGAGTTCAAATAAGATAATGAAGTCCTCGAGTGTTGGATCTTTTTTGAGAGCTCATTTTATTAAATAAACTTCGAAATGCTTTCATTTTTGAGAGTTAATTCATTAAAGTGAACTGAAGTATTGGTCCTTCCCATGCTATACTTTATCTTGTTTTGTCAGCTAATATTTATGAAAGTAACCATTAATCTTCTTCTTCTTCTTCTTTTAAAAAAAAAAATATAGAAAAGAAGATAAAGTGTAGCTTTGCCGGAGTCATTTCACTTGATTATAGTATTAAAACACTAGAGGGACAAGAGGATTTGAATGAAGAACAAAGAAATTCTTTGTATAGGAGTCCGATGGGATGAAGAACAAAGTATGAAGTTGAACTAAGAAGCAAGGAAAGACTCGATTGGAATGATTTATTTGGATGTTGGCATCCAAATAAGCTAAGTATATGGCCGGGATAAATGAAGTGTCGTACTTGGCAGAGGCCAAGTTGAGTGATGCGCAACTATTTCCGTACCTGGCAGAAGCCAAGTTGACTGAACGACGATCAGTGCCGAACATTGGCACGGGCCAAGTTGAGCGCAGCACAATGTTTACTGGATGTGGGTTCAAGCTGTAAGTTACAAGTGGTGTGTGCATCACAAGCATGCCAAAGCAAAGGAGTTGGTTGAGACATTTATCAAGACACTTTATAACTTAGTTTGGCATATTTTAACCACTAAGAACAGATTGGCATAATTTGGCTTGACAACACAAAATGTAGCAGTTGAAAAGAAGATTGGCGGCTAGGGAAACTACCAATGGACACTTGGCTGAAGTTATAGCCATGTAACTACTGTATAAATAGTGCAGGAGGCATAAGAAATCAGTAGGAGAGAGTAGGCTACAAAGTTGATATAGTTAGTCTCATGTTTGAGAGAATAAGACATCAAGTTTTGTAATATTTCTTTAGTGAAATAAAATGGGTTTGTTGCAGTATATCTTGTGCTCTTATGTTGTTGATTTGTGTGAGATTGCCAATTAGAATTGATGCATGGAAAACGTCTTATGCTTATGGGTCATAAAGAGTTAGATAGAGAGAAGAAAAGACTTCCGTTGCCAATTGTCTTAAGAGTGAAGGAAGATATATATTTTGATGCAAGCATATAAGGCTAAGTACTTGAGAGTGAAATTGATTCGCTGAATCACATAATATTACCGGTCATGTCCCATGAAAATTTTAGGCTGTTAAATAGACATGTGACACTAGCCATCGTCCGACACTGGACGATCAAGCAACGTAGGTTGCTTAAAATTGATAGGCCTTTCTATTGGGCCTGTTTTGTAAATTTTCGTAAATGGGCTCAAATAAATCCATAGTACCCAAAACATTAATATATCGGTAAACGTTTTCCTTATTTCCCAAGTTTGGTGGAGTACTGGAGTGTATATAAATTACCCTACGGTTTCCTTATTGCCCAAGTTCGGTGGAGTTTATATAAATAACCCTAAGTTCTTCTTCATGATCGAAGTTCTCCTCGCAAGTTCCTTTTTTATCAGCATGCACACGATGATGAGGAGGATTTCAGCAGGTAATGGTGGAAAGAATTCATCAACGTCTTTAGTACTCCATAACAGTGATCTTTTGGATAAGATTTTCTTGTGCTTACCTGTGAAATTTCTGCTTGTTCTCAAACATGTATCAAAACAATGGTACGCACTCATCTCCGACTCATATTTCACTCAAAAATATCGTCTACTTCATATCTATGGTATGCTTTTACTTGATAAAGAAAAATTCAGCAGTACTAATGTCAGTTTCGTCATCCAAGTGAATGACCGGCCTGTAGGATTATATATTGAACAATCCTGTAATGGTCTTCTTTTGTGCTTTCTTCTGGTTATGAAACCGGAACTCGTTATATTTACAATCCTTCCACAAGACATTACAGAAAGATTTCTCCGCCACCTCCGTTCCAAACAGAAAACATGACTTTGGGTCCTTCTTGTTATTGGCAATTCTATTTAGCTTTCAGTCCAAACAAATCACTTACCTATGAGATTGTGTTTCTTTGGAGAAATATTTATGATGATCATCAGATGGCAGTCTATTCTTCGGAAACAAGTTCATGGAGACTCTGTGGATATATCGAGTTTAAACATAAGCTCATTGGCTACCAAAGTTGATGTTTAAATTGGATTGACGGCCGTACTTTATATTACTTCAATATTGCTCAGCAAGTACTACTAAAAACGTCAGAGCTTAGCGATGAAATGCAAAAATATCCGCATGAACCAGAAGAGTATTTTGGTGAGTGCATGGGTCATATGCATCTCATTTTACTTGACAGTGGGTGGAAATCAATATGTCGAGTGGAAATCAACGATGTCTCAAACGATCAAACAACATACAATGACACATTATAATCAACCTATCATCTCCAATCTAATCATAATCAAACTCCAATTAAATTTAAACCCTAAATTTTGAAACACACGTTGGAGGATTTTGTTGATGAAACACGAAATTGAAAAAAGGAAATCCTTTAGCGAATACTAATGAAGAAACCCATTAAATTTTAGTTCCTGAATCGCACCGAAGAGTCTTCAAATCGAATGGGGTTATGTAAAGGAGAAAAATAGAGAAGAAGAAGGAAGAAGAAGAAGAAGAAATGGCCGAGGGAAGTCGCTTCTGTGAACTAAAACCTATAAACGGCTACTCAGTAGCCGTATTGGTCAAGTCAACGAGTTGACTGATACGGCTACTGAGTATCCGTTTGGCACTATTCATACAAGCACTGAGTAGCCGTATCGTGTAGGGAAGGGATGGAGTGCATCATAGTGCTAGCTCTAAGAGAGCTTAGAGAAATATCCAGGAGAGTGAGGGTTGTGTGGTGACTGGTGAGATTATTTTCTTAGGACATTTTGTAGGTCAGTATGCATTTCAAAAAAGCATATTTTTCATTTTCTATTATTTTGTTTCCTGACTTATTTCTTTATCTATTCTTTTTTTTTTTAAATCTAAAAACATATCTACAATGTTTTTAAAATATTGTTGAGTTTGTGTTACTGCAATGGAAAATAATTGTTGTGCTTATGTCATGGAACAACAATGGTGGAAAACAGTTGCCGAAATGATAAGGCTTTTCACAATGGTTTTTCAGTGTTGTCGTACTATTTCGACAATATAGATAGCTAGATAACGTATGGGAAACTGTTGTCGTACTATTTCGACAATGGTTTTTCAGTGTTGTTAGTAGGTGTTTTTCTTGTAGAAAGATATGAATGTACTAAAAAAATATTGCTTTATAAAAAATAGCTTACATGCTTACACATGTCATTCTGAAATTGTGTTCACAAGCTAATTTATGTTTAACTTAATTTAATCGAAAAGTAGCCTCCCAAACATATTCGAATACCTCTAAAGATCTTGGGGTTTGGCTCCCTCTGATCGACAGTAAATTTCGACTTTTGAATTGACTTACATTCTTTACCTTGTTGAAGCAAATATTCGTCACACTGGACAGTCATGATGGGCCTTTCTATTAGGCCTGTTCGGTTATTTTAGTAAATGGGCTCAACTAAAGCGCATTAGGCTTTCCTAGCTAAGATTAGTTTATTTTTGGTAATTGTTGTATAGTTGTATTTGGAAGCGGTTGCTTATCGTTCACGTTCTGCGGAGTGCCGTGTATATATACTAGATGACCGGTACCACGGTGGGATGGCCGACCGAAAAAATTGACGTAAAACTAAATTTTGTGTTCACAATTTAGTTCCTCCGTAGGGTGAAAATATTATTTTTCCTGAGACTAACATTTAAGGTATAATTTTTCCAAACACGACGCGAAAGTATCATTTTTCCAGACAGATAGGCCATGGTATATTTTTACTTTGCAAATAATTTGGTGGTGATTCAACACCATATGTTGTGCTTTTCATTTTAAAATTAGTTCTTTTTTATACTTAGTCAATCATTTTATTTTTCTTGTAGTTTTTTTCAATTTTTTTTAAGATATGTCTAATTTTAAGCTATGCCTAATTTTTAAGGAGAAAAGATACAAAATTTGGAGTATAATAAAAAAAAAATTGAAAAACAAAAATTTGATATCATTGTTTGTGCTCATTGCGTAGCTAATTTAAAGGGCTTTCCAAATATATAAAATTTATAAAAATACGACTTGTAGTTTGGAATAGATTTTTGTTAAAGGGAGAGCAATAAGGGATCCGAGGAGAGCGAAAACCGTAATTGACTCGTTAACTAGGTCGATTTGTGTACCGAGTTAACTTTTGATTTTTTTTTCCCCAAAATACCATCTACCTTAACCGTGATTATTAACCTAAACTATGTACGTTAACCTTAGGTACAATTTTGGAACAGAAGAAATTCGGAATTTTCATCGTCCCCAATAACCAAATACCGTAAACCCTAAATCCCAAATCATGACGACTTATTTTGGTGATTTGATAGGAAACCAGGAATCATCTGCCTCAAACATACCTGATCTTTCAGGGAATCAAGAATCACAGGTATGTAGAACATTTTAACACCACATATATGTTTTTTTGAAAGGAAAAAAGGCCTGGTTCGGTCATGCAATGAACATGAAGTCATGAACATATGTCTTCGCTTGCGTTTGTGAACTAATTTTTTTATTCGTCGTCACCATGAACTGCGTGTTTTTACTTGCGTTTGTGAATGCTTGAGACTCTCCCATCACCATGAACTGTGTGTTTGCACTTGCGTTTGTGAACTAATATTTTATTCTTCGTCACAGTTGAAATATTCATGGTTTGGTTTCTTGTTTTGTTTGGTTTGATTTACTTACACAATTTCATTTCATGTTCAGGTTTTTCCAACCGCAGCTCTCTCTTGCAATGAAGAACCTTACCCTACGCCTGAACTTTTGGTGCCGTCAGAATGCTAGGAAATATAGAACGACACAGGACCATGTACGAGGAAATGTGGGGTGTCGATTTGTTAAGAGAATTGAAAGATAGCATTAGATGGAAAAGAATGGATGAGAATGCCAGAGAGTGGTTTTATTATTGCCGAGGCTTTCACCACAACAGTTGTATATCTAAGTGAAGAGCAGAGCATAACTATCGTGCCTGTTACCAAGGAAGCTTACCCGAAGATAAGAAAAAATATGGTGGTTATGGGATTTGTCAACAGTGATCACTACATTGGCGTCGATGATCACTGCATAACTGGTTTTGGATGTTTGCTTTCAAGTCCCTCAAATACATAACCGCCGTCACTTATTAGAACGTAGACCACCTATTGGATGTTAGTTTTTTTGGCTACATAACATGGATTTGGCTTATGGTTCAATATAAATTTCCATTTCCACTGTATAGAAGAAGAAGTAAGAAGAACGAAGCAGTGTGACAGGTTGGGAGGAGTTAAGTTTGGTTAGGTCTGCAAGCATGTGAGGGGAGCGTGTGAAGGGTAAATTTGTCCGAGTCAAGACTCATTACGTAAATCGGCCTAGTTAATGAGTCAAATACGGGTTTCGCTCTCCTCGGATCCATTTTTGCTCTCCCTTTAACAAAAATCTTGGAATATACGAGGTTTTTAAATATATAAAAAATGCATTTACTGTTGTGCTCTTTCCTTTGGTTTATTTACAAAAATGTCTAATACCTTATTCCTTCCTCTTTGGTTTATTTACTTAAAATGTCTAAAGGTAAAAAGGTAAAATTTGATTTAGAGGGACATCTTAGTCTTTTCCTGTGTCCGGACCAAAATTCAATCTTTTTGTGTAATTGAAAAAAATGTCACGCTTCACATTGACACAAAGTCACCATATAGAGTCCTCCTCGCTTCGCCGGGTCGGCAATGACCCTCTATGGGTTTATCATCAAAACTCTCCTCTCAATTTTTTCTGAATCTCCAGGTCCAGCATGCACAAGATGATGAGGATTTCAGCAGGTAACGGCGAAGACTCATCGTCAACATCTTTAGTACTCAACAATAGGGATCTTTTGATTAATATACTCTTGTGTTTACCGGTGGAATTTCTACTTGTTCTCAAACCTGTATCAAAAGAATGGTATTCACTCATCTCCGATTCATATTTCATGCAAAAACATCATGCACTCCATTACAACAAACTTTCAGTATCTGGATTGTATTTTCTCCGTAAAACTTCACCTACTAATGAACACCATATATCCCCAAGTTATGATATGCTTTTACTTGATCAAGCAAAAATCAGTAGTATTAATGTCAGTTTCGTAGTCCAAGTGAATGAAAAACCAGTAGGACTATATATTGAACAATCCTGTAATGGTCTTCTTTTGTGCCATTGGTCTGGAACTCGTTATATTTATAATCCTTCTACAAGACATTACAGAATGATTCCTCAACTACCTTTATTCCTACAAGAAAACCCTGATTTGGGTTATCATTCTTTTGGGCAATTCTATTTAGCATTCAGTCCGCGAAAATCACTTCACTACGAAATTGTATTTCTTCGGAGAACTGGTTATAAAAATCAATATAAACATCAGATGGCAGTATATTCTTCGAATACAGGTTCATGGAGATTCTGTGGATATGTTGAGCTTGATTCTAAACTCGTTTGCTGCCGTTGTGTTACCTGGAATGGCAGTTTGAATTGGATGGAACACGGTACTTTATTTTACTTCAATATTTCTCAACAAATACTAAAAAAGTCGTCGCTTTGCGATGAAATGTTACCAAAGTATTGGTGTAATGGTGACTATTTTGGAGAATCCATGGGCCATATGTATCTCATTTTACGTGACAAGGTGTCATGGTGCTTCGGTGTCTTTGAGATGGAGATTGATTACAGTGGGTGGAAACCAATATGTCAAGTGGACATAAGCGGATTGGAAAATCAATATGGAAAGGGTCGTTGTATTTCCTTTTTTTTGCAGTATATTTAAGTTAGTTGCGGAAGGAGATGGTGATGAACACGAGTTGAAGGTGTTGATGATACATCTACCTGGAAGTGGCAAGATTGTATCTTATGATTTCAAGAGAAATAGTTTCAAAGAGATTTGCGATTGTCAGAATGTTAATCGTGAACAACCTGCTTATATTGGATCACTTGCAAATGTTTGATACCTGTGTTAGTTGTTTCTGTTGCAAAGACATTAAATCATCAATGTGTGCAAACTGCAATTCTTCTATTCAGCCTAGCTATATATTTTAATTTTTATTTAATTTTTTGAAGCACAACTGAAGTCTTTAAGCTGCAAAACTGGCCTGGTGCAATAGCGATTGGCATCAACGACTTCAACATCTGCAGAGTGCGAAAGTACCAATTCATAATCCAGTTTTATCACAAAATATTGAGAATTGTTTATCTTTTTAGGTGTTGGTACTAGTTTTAGCTTTTATGTTTCAGGTTCGTTAGTATGGTATGACCAGTGCCATCTGGAATGGCTGTTCGAATGGGATTGACAACCATACTTTATATCGCTTCAATATTTCTCAACAATTACTAAGAGCATCTCCAACAGCAGGTGTTAAAAATCCTACGTGGAAATTTTTTTGACATCCTTATTTAAAAAAATTTGTACATATAGTAAATATAAGACCCCAATATTAGTAAACCATCTCCAACAATACAGAGGTTCGACCCTTAGAAAACCTTGTGTGATGAAATCTTGACCGTTTAATTGTTTTTTAATTAATTACTAAAAGTAAAAATATGACATGGAGGTCATTCCGGAGGTCAAGATAAGACTTTCTTCAAAACCTTCAAAATTAGTATTTCATCTCTCATATTTTATAGGACCTTCAAAATTAGTATTTCATCCCTCCTATTTTATAGGACCTACTGTTGGAGATGGATTTAGTTAAATTGAAGGTCTAAAATCCTATGTGTCACTAAAAAATAAATCTTCCACCTTCTCTTGGAGATGCTCTAAAAAAGTCACGGCTTAACGATGAAATGCAAAAATATTGGCTTGAGTCAAGAGACAATTTTGAGAGTGACGAGGCGCCGTGGTTGACGTCAACCTGCAGTGCCAAGTGTAGGTTAATTTCCGAGATAATGGTTATTGGATATCGGAACCAAAATATTTATTGGAACTTTCTCTGCTATTATAACGATACTGATTGAGGCAGTTTCCGTTAGCTTAATTTCCGAAATCTGATAAGCCTATCATCTTTTTTACGTTCCAAGTATACCCCTCCATAATTTTTAGTTGTAGCTTGGCTGTTCGAGGGATTTTGGTAGATTTGTTAAACAAGAGGGGCAATGACATAATTATTTTTTTAATTTTAGAAACTCATCATACCTACTGTTCTCTCGTCTCCGGTTTCCTATTCCTTGGTCACCACCATTGCAGATCTGAGACCTCCTTTAGTAACACCAAATTCATACCACAAATTCAAACCAGCAACACCATCGATATTCCATACCACTACCCTCCTCTCCACCACTGTTATCAACTCTTTTAGTAATCGTATATACAACAATTCTACCAAGCAGGTAACAAAGATCGAAATTGGGTAAATTGATCGAATTAATTTCAGATTGGTTCATTGATTGATTAAGTTCTGGTTGAATGTTGAAAAGTATTGATGATTATAGAGGGTATAAGGGAGCAACTCTTTGCAAAAGCACTGGTGGTTTTGTCCAGCGTCAATCTACAATATATTTTGGCCGAAATGGTCTTGGAATCGAACAGTGGCGTGGGGTTTCCTATGCGGGTAAATTGTGAATTTGTTATTTTTGGTAATTCTTGTGCATAAATTGTGAATTTGTTATTTTTGGTAATTCTTGTTATTTTTGGTATCTCAATGCGGTTTCCTTATTCTTCACGTTCTGTGGAGTGTCGCGTATATATATATATCTATAGCCCTTACGATTTTTATAATCAAAATTCTCCTCTGCAAATTTCTTTTTTATTAATCTCCAGAAAGCATACGATGGTGAGGATTTCAGCAGTTAACGGTGAAAACTCATCATCATCATCATCATCATCAACATCTTTGGTGCTCAACAATAGTGATCTTTTGATTAAGATTCTCTTGTGTGTACCTGTGAGATCTCTGCTTGTTCTCAAACCCGTATCAAAACATTGGTGTTCACTCGTCTCCGACACATATTTCATGAAAAACCATTATTTACTACATGATCATAGTAACAAACTTCCAGTATCGGGATTATATTTTCTCCATCTTACGAATAAACAGGAAATCCCAGTTTATGGTATGCTCTTACTTGATAAAGCCAAACTCAGTAGTACAGAAGTCAGTTTCGTCATCCAAGAGAATGAACGACCAGTAGGATTATATATCGAACAATCTTGCAACGGTCTTTTTCTGTGCTCCCGGCCTGCTGGTTATCAAACCGGAACTCGTTATATTTACAATCCTTCCACAAGACATTACAGAATGATTCCTCAACCACCTCCATTCCACGAACAAGACATGGAGATGCGTTCTTATTGTTATTGGAAATTCTATTTAGCTTTTAGTCCAAGCAAATCACTTAGCTATGAGATTGTATTTCTGTGGAGAACTGGTTATGAAAATGATTGTGATCATCAGATGGCAGTTTATTCTTCAAAACAGGTTCATGGGGACTCTGTGAATACGTTGATCTTGATTATAGACTCCTTAGCCATCATTGTGTTTTCTGGAATGGCTGTTTGAATTGCATTGACAACCATACTTTATATTACTTCAATATTTCTCAACAATTACTAAACAAGTCGCGGGTTAGCGATGAAATGCAAGAATATTGGCATGAACCAGAGTATTTTGAAGAGTGCATGGGTCATATGTATCTCATTTTACGTGACGATGCGTCGTGGTTGACGTGCAATTTTTTCAGTGTCTTTGAGATGGAGATTGATTACAGTGGGTGGAAACCAATATGCCGAGTGGACCTAGACGAATTAGCAAATAAGTATGGAATGGGTCGCGATCCTTACTTGAGCTACAGTATTTTAAAGGTAGTAGTTGTAGAAGGAGATGGGGATGAAGATGAGTTGAAAGCGTTGATACATCTACCTGGCTATGGCAAATTTGTATCTTATGATCTCAAGGTTAAAAGTTTCAACGAGATTTGCGATAGTCAGATGGGTTGGAAAGTTCAATCTCCACAACCTGCTTATATTGGATCACTTGCTAATGTTTGATACGTTAGTTTTTTTTTAGGGTTTTAGTATCAAAACTGTGATTAAAAAATGGTTAGTAATAATTACTTGGTTGTTGATGCATTAAATATCAAACGCTTTTTCTAACTTTCTGCTGCAAAGGAGAGAGAGTAAGGAGAGGCAACAAAATACTCCCTCCATTCCCCAAAAGAGATACTATAACATTTCCAATTGGCGTGTTTTCTTTTCCGGGGGAACGGAGGTAGTATTATTAATGTTCTTCCTTATGCGATTGATAAGAAATGGTTTGTTTCTTATTCACGGCCAGCAGCTCAAGCTCAAAGGATCATGATTCTAGGAACCAATAAACCAAACAGTAACACTTTTCTTAATATTTTTCTTATTAATTATCAATGAATGGAAAAGACCTTATTGTAGGCTACATTACTTGGAAAATAACAAAACAGACCCTAACAGATTACTTTTAATATAAATCCTAATTCTAATAAAATACCTATTTTAATATTGAAAATTCTTAATAAATTAAATAACTAAATACTAAACTATAAAACTTGTTGATGTTGTGCTTTGCAGTGGCTAGCCAAGGCGGCTTCCATAATTTTGCTAGATTTGACATGTATATGCTTAACCGACGTATCGTGTCATCAACGTCGACATAGCCGATAAGACGTGGTCTTATCATTCCACCCTCCTTAAATGGACTTTGCCCTCAAAGTCCACCTTATATGCAGAAATAGGCTCCGCACATAGTCTTAACATTCCACCCTCCTTAAATAGGACCTTGTCCCCAAGGTCCGGTTTTGACGCACCTACAACTTTGTTGGAGACGGTGATAAAGGAGACTTGTAACCGAGTTTAGTATGTCCTAACCGTTCAAGACAAGTGTGGCGCAATTCTGCAAGCCAACACTAAAGTTGGCAGTTAAAAAGTAAAGCTGGCGGTTAGGGGAACTTACCATGGACAAATGGTTGTTCATGGGACATACAACTGTGTTGCATACGAATTAGCCCTGGTTCTTGGCATTATAAATAGCTAGAGAACTCTTGTAAATGAGTGTTGTTCAATTGGAGAAGAACCACTAATGTAGAGAGAGTTTTAGGCATTTACCAAGAGGGTGAATGGCCTGTTTTGGTCCATGAGTTGGACGAGTTTTTTGTAATCTTCCTTTAGTGCAATAAAATGGGTTTGTCGTTGCAGTATATCTTTTTGTTCATTATGTTGCTGATGTTGTGTGAGAATTGGTTAAGTACATGGCAGAACCTCTTATGCTTATGGGGGCATGAAGAGTTAGAGAGAAAGAAGAAAAGACTTCTATTGTGCAATGCCTTATGAGTGAAGGCAGATCCATACTTTGATGCAAGTATGCAAGGCTGAATGATTTTGGGTGAAGATGATTCACTGAACCACAATCATTGCCGGTCATATCCCATAAAAATTTTAGGCGATTAAATGGGCGTGTCACACTTGGGCACTGTGAAACTTTCTGCTTCCTATCAATACGGAACGACAAAACACCAACACCTTGATGCCGTGTGATTGGTTTCTTCAATATTTGCTTCCAGACCTGGACCAATAACGATTAATCTTGGAGTTGTAACTTGTAATAGCTTTGGTGGTGTTGTACCCAACCGTGATGATAAAGCTATTGTTTAGCTGTCGTACTTGGTTGCAGACAAAACAATACTTCAGTAATTCCACAATTTTTTTTTTTTTTTTTTTTTTTTTGGATACGATGAAAAATGGTGGTGGTAATGGGTGAAGGAATGTCGATAATGATGATATTGGCGGCGAAAGCTGGGATAGGAACGAACTTGTCGGATACCAATGATAAGAAATGGTTTGCTTCTTATTCATGGCCAGCAGCTCAAGCTCAAAGGATCATGATTCTAGGAACCAATAAACCAAACAGTAACACTTTTCTTAGTATTTTTCTTACTCCCTCCGTCCTAAATTATTAGTCCGCTTTGACTAAGTCAAGATATTAAGGAGACCGGAGGAGTGTACAAAACTACCCCTATTACATGTTATGTTATTACTAAAATTAAATGAGTATATGGAGTATGTAAGAAAAATACATTGGTAATTATAATATTTATTATAGAAATATTTAAATAGAAGATATATTTGTTTCCTATTGATTTAATATATTTGTTTCCTATTGAGGAAGATATCATTTAATATTTAGATTGGAAATATTTAAAATAATTTTATAATTGTAAAAGTTTGAAGGATATATTTGAGAGTTTGACTAAAAAATATGACTATAAACAGAAGTTGGCCAGTATTTTAGGACAGACGAAAATAGAATAGAGGACAGAAATTTTAGGACAGAGGGAGTATTAATTATCAATGAAGGGAAAAGGCCTATTTATATGCTACATTACTTGGAAAATAAGAAAACAAACCCTAAAAGATTACTTTTAATATAAATCCTAATTCTAATAAAATACCTATTTTTAATAATAAAAACTCTTAATAAATTAAATAACTAAATACTAAACTATAAAATTTGTTGTTGCGCTTCGCAGTGGCTAGCCAAGGCGGCTTCTATAATTTTGCTAGACTTGACCCGTTTATTCTTAACCGACGTATCGTGTCAGCAACGTCGACATAGCCGATAAGGTCTTATCAGCGATCATCTAGGAGATATGGAAAGATAATAATGCTTGAGCGCCTGGTGGTAAACACAAGACAAGGGAGGAGTTGGTTTTAGCTGTTAAACAACTTATCAATTTATGGTTCTCAACAAATGAAACTCACAAGAATCATTCCATAAGAACTATACTATTTCATTCAGAGGACTTTGTAATCTTGTAGGGTTTCCTTTTCGATTTATTGAGATTTTTGGACCATTTTTTTGTACATATTTTCCTTTTAAGATTTCGAAAAAAGAAATCATTTTATAATTTCCTTCCCAAACTAACTTCTTGTAAGAGCAAGTCTTACGGTGGAATCCAAAGCAATTCCAAGTGTGGAAAAACCATGGAATGTCAAGTCTAGTGGCTTCCAAGTTGGGGCTTCCCACAAAAAATCCAAGGAGGGTTCCAGGTTTGGTGGAAGGGTTCGTGGAATCCATCTAAACGCCAATAAGAATAGCGCTAAACGCCAATAAGATTGGCGCTAAAAAACGCCATTAAGAATTGCATTTTTTTTAATCCGTAGATTTAAGATGAGTTGTTGAAATCTAACGGCTGGAAAAAAATGCTCCATTCTTATTGGCGTTTTTTTAGCTCCAATCTTATTGGCATTTTTTTAGCTCCATTAAGAATTGCGTTTTTTTTTAATCCGTAGATTTAAGATGAGTTGTTGAAACCTAACGGCTGGAAAAAAAGCTCCATTCTTATTGGCGTTTTTTTAGCTCCAATCTTATTGACGTTTTTTTAGCTCCATTAAGAATAGCGTTTCTACTATTCCACCATTACACTTGCGCTTCCATCCACAGTTCCAAATGCTGAGGTGGCGTGAAAGATGGAAGATGGATGGCTTCCACCATAAGACTTGCTCTAAAGATAGATTCCCATCATATATCCAAATTCCAAACACCCTCTAAGGTGTTCTCTAGGTTTGCCCCCACATATTCTGACAGAAATTTCCACTTTTCAGTTGCTTTGATATAGCAACTAGCAAGCCATCTAGTGACACTAAGAATGGCCGTAAAAAACAAGGCTTTCCTGAAATAGATGAGCCTGTATGATGGGGCCTAAAATAAATTGGCTCAAATTAAGTCCTAACTCCTAAGAAACATCGGCAGGCGGTTTCCTTATATAGTCCAGAGTTTTGTGGAGCGTATATAAATAACCCTAGTTTCATCTTTTTACTATCAAAATTCTGAGGTCCTCACAAATTTGCTTTTTTCTTCTCCAGCATGCACAAGATGATGCGGATTTCAGCAGGCAATGGCGAAAACTCATCCTCAAAATCTTTAGTACTCAATAATAATGATCTTTTGATTAAGATTCTCTTGTGTTTACCTGTGAAAAATCTACTTGTTCTTAAACCTGTGTCAAAACATTGGTATTCACTAATCTCCGATTCATATTTTATGCAAAAACATTTTCAACTTCGGTCCAACAAACTTTCAGTATCTGGAGTATATTTTCTCCGTCCTGCACCTGTTCTACCTACTAATGAACAACATATCCCAAGTTATGGTATGCTTTTACTTGATAAAGCCAAAGTGAGTAGTATTAATGTCAGTTTTGTAATCCAAGTTAATGAACGACCAGTTGGATTATACATTGAACAGTCTTCTAATGGTCTTCTTTTGTGCTATTGGCCGTATGGACGTCGTTATATTTACAATCCTTCCACAAAACATTACAGA
>JAJJWW010009847.1:0-21814 GCA_023531295.1 Papaver armeniacum
TGTTGGATAAGGGGTGGTGTGAAAGTTATTTGTTGAGATTATTAGTCCCACATTGTTTGGGCAATCTAAGATCCTGCAGTTTATAATCCTTAGAGCATCCACAGTCATCGACCATACCTAAAAATTTGGTCGAAAACATGGCGCTACTGGAGAGGAGTATCGATCAAATATCGGGGACTATAACCAAAAACCAAACTATATTTGGTCTTTGGTTTAGTTTTTGGTCTCAAGCGTAATTTGGCGCTACGCTTTGATTGGGGCGGAACCGTAGAATTGCGTTTGTAATGAGCAAATTTAATGTACGCTGGTTGAAACGCAACTTTAATCTACGCCCGATGGGACGTAGTTTACATTTGCGCCTGATACCAAGCGGTATTTTTATATTACGCCTCATCCAGCGTAGTTACAAGCTACGCCTCGACTGAGGCGTGATTTTAAAGTCCGCGACTATGGCGCAAGTTATAGTTTCTTTGTTACCACATGGGGCGCAATTTAAATCTACGCCCCATCCTTCCACCGTTTTTGATGTATTTTCGAAATTTCAAATTATTTGTAATAAATCCTTCCACCATTTTCTGCAATCCACTCCCCAATTACCACTAGCAGTACTTGAACCAGAATGTGTACGGAAGAAATATCTCTCTTGCAGACTTCTGTAACAGGTGCTGCACGTATTCCCTAAAACTCTATGTGGTCTTGATTGTGGCCTTTGATTTATGAATATCACCTTTGCTCCATTACTTAGATAACTCTGCAAAATCAAAAATAAAAAAAAAAAGGTTAATTTCTACAAAACAGAGATGATTCTGACGAAGATGGTGATGATTAAATGACTACTTACTTGAACACGAGAACAATCAATGAGCTTCTGAATATCATCAAGTCTGAGAACATCTTTGTAAATATATCTTCTAACTTGTAAAAGCGATGAGAATCATGAATAGAAGGACAACAATGAGTACAAACACTAGTACAACAATCTAAACAGAAGACATTCTTTTCATTCTTCCTTGCATCTTCATGAATGTAACATGGAACAAAGAACTTCTCATCAAGTAGTGATTTTAACCACTGTGGTAAACAAGCATAATACTCATGATGATTATGATGATGATCAAGTAGTGATTCAATCTCTGTTGCTTCCCCCCCATCCAAAAAGAAACCATTAATTGACAAAAGAAACAGAGTAAAAATACCATCCAGGCGTAGTTTAACCATTACGCCCCATTTGGCGTAGTTACAAGTCACGCCCCATCAGGCGTAGTTCCGATTCGCCCCATCAGGTAAATCTTGTAATAATTGCGTCCCACCAGGCGTATTTTTTGAGTTTGCGCCCCGTCGGGCGTAGTTTTGATTACGTCTCCATGGGGCGGTTTTACAAATTACGTTCCACACCAAACGCAACTTTAGACTCCGCCCGACATCGGTGTACATTAAAGTTCGTCCAACCCAAACGATTTAACATCTCGCCCCATTTCGAGACGAACCTCTGTGACTCGCTCCACCAAATTTACTCTACCAACGTAGCGTCTCACCACGGACTAAACACATTTCTTTTACTTTTTTTTTGGTTTTTAGTCTTTAGTTTTACTCGTCCCACTGCAGTTGCTCTTAGGGCCTCTCCACTCATTGCCAATTGGTTTTGAGTTGGATGCCCATATTCTAACATAGCTCTACGATGCCCATATTCTAACATGGTATCAGAGCAGGCTATTTGCGACGAGTCATTAGACCGTGCCTTTACTCCGCGTCACCCGATTTAATTGTCCACGTGTTAGACCAAACGAGGCTACGTGAGGGGATGTTGAGATTATTAGTCCCACATTGTTTGGGCGATCTAAGATCCTCGCAGTTTATAATCCTAGGGCCTCTCCACTCATTGCCAATTGGTTTTGAGTTGGATGCCCATATTCTAACATTATTTCTAATGACCTTTTTGTCATCTAGTAGTAGGCCCAAATTAAGTATAGTAGGCCCCAATTTAGCTAGGGATATTATTTCATTTTTTTTTTTAAGTTATTCGACCAGATTAATCTAGTTAAGCAGTTCATAAATGAGGCTAGCTAAACAGTTCATAAATGAGGTTGTAATCTTAACTCCCTAAAATGTGGTAAAGCTTTTATACCGCTGCTTGGAAACTGGATTGCCTTTACTCGTGTACGAATATTCTGCTAAGCTGTTGCCTTTCATGTTTAAGTTCTATCAGTGTCTTATACTGGACAATTCCTTTTGAGTTTCTTCAAATACTATGTTTAACAACTAGAGCCTATTATCAGGATTTTAGCATATTGTTTCTCTTTTTCTTATTTTTATGGGTGAATTTGTGGTTACACCCTTAAAAACATTTATTTTGCCAACTCCCTATGTATAAAAACAGACAGCATGTAAAGCGATTTTGCACCTTTGGTGCCAAGCCCGGCCCTGGTATCGTATTTGATGGCGGGAGTCGCACAGTATCTAGCGCACAATTTTTTTTTTGAGAGAGAGACTTACAATAGAAAAACATAGAAATACATTGCAGTTCAAATTCAAACACCAGCACACTGACATGAGGCTCCAACGCCTCCAACATTACAACATTTTGAAGATGGGAACCCTTACCACTACAACCGCACAATTATTTCATTTTGAACTCCTAGAAGTTCAAATATTTCAGCAACAACAACAAAAAAAAAGACAACAACTTGTTAACAGTCCGATTCTAGAGCAAGTGACCATTTTCAAACAGAATCAAACACTAACGGGCGTTGGTTTTCTTTGGTGGTCCGCTCGTCATAACCAAGGATACCCTTGTCTCCTTATTGTTCACTACAGCTCGATGGATCACGCTCTTATACTTCCCCTTGCTTAGTACCTACACAAAACAAACACAACTTGATATTCATTTCTTGAGCTACAACTTAGTGAAGCAAAGGATCTCCGCGAGGTTATATATATTCATACCTCCATATGATCACCAGCGATAACCATGATAGAGTTGGGGATTGGATTGACAGCAACCCATTTCCCATTGTTCTTGATATGTAATCCACCAACGTCGTTCTGAACGAGTAGAGTTAGAAGGCCGATATCTGTAGGCAAACCAATGGCAAGTTCTGGTTGTGGACAAAGAGGGTAGAGATTGGCAGAAAATATTTGAGCACCAGATTTTTGTTTTAGTAACATTTCTATCTCATCTTCCTGTAATTCCAGCACCTCCATTATGGCTTTCAACAATTCTTTCGTTATTTCTCTAGTTCTTTTGGTGTACTCACATAAGATCTCACTGCAAAAACAAACGAAATTTAATAGAGTATTATCAGTCGGACTATATTTATGTTACCATAAGTTAAAGAAGTTTTAATACTGAAAAAGATTTAGTGGCAGGAAAATGTCTAATTTACCGCAGTCCCTCTGGTTTAGGAGCGGAATCAAAAATTGGATGCACGAACACCTTAAGTTGATCCCTCCAAAATGAGACACTCTCGACGGAAGAATGAATGTTATGGTCCAACCTGTTACCAGTTCCATGGTCCAACTTACGTGGGTCAAACTCATGATTCCCACGATAAGCTGACTTTTCTTCTGGGTTCAAGTCGAAGAATTCCTTGCATGAATTCATCAATTCCTTTTTCAAACTTCCAGGGACTCCATGATTCCACCACCTACAATTATTATACAGAACTTAGTTAAGATAACCACCTCATGCATGCATTTCTGAACTGTCATATTTGATAATATCAATTAACAGCAAACCTAACTGTAATAATAGGTGTGTGCACGGTGCGCTCATTATGGACTCGAGTACATGATACCACGTGCCATCACTTAAACACATCTTACTTATTGTGCTTTATGTACCATGCAAAAAAAAAAATATGCAAGTACCGTTCATCATTAATAAGTAAGTTACCATGAAAAATACCCAATCTTGACATGCATTTCGAAGATCTTCGATGACTTTAGACCGCTGATCAAGAGAACCAGAATTGGTCGGTGTAAGGCCAGAAATTGGAACACATTGAACCACGAAGGTGAGGGCTCCACATAATTAAATTTAGGTCATTGTCCTTTCAGGAAATGGCCGTTTAGTCCATGGTTAAAAAAATAACGAAAAACGCATAAAAAGCTCGATGCCAATGTTAGTCATATATAAGCGATATATATGTCGGTTGAACAAATCAAATGCGGAAGCGGGTTATTAGTTCGTACCTTTTAATCGCTCCAAATGAGGATGACGTCGAACCAACGGATCACTTGCGTTTCACGTTCTTGAACCTCCAAACTCGGCGGTGAGTAGGTGCCACAAAAATAAGCACAAACTATATTTCCACAAACTAAATACCGTATAGAACTTTTTTTTTTCTCTAAAAGACACTAAGGGATTTGGGTTATTCTTCACAACTAATGTTAGAATACTAGAAGAATTGCTCACTTACTTGAATGCTCACTTAGAACTCTCTAGCTTAATCTCCATATTTGGTTTATCTCTTGCTAAACTCACTACTATTGAGTTGTAGTGTTTTCTTCTTATTATTATTATGTTTCAACAAATGAAACTAGAAGCCTATTTATACTTAAACTCCAAGTATCCTCTCTTGGCAAGTGTCAAGGAAAAACCAAACACTTGGGCAAGTTCTAACAATTTTTAGCATGGACTAAACACATGGAGTAAGTGATTAAACACTTGTTAGCATCATGCAAATACATGGTGGCAAGAAACAAGACAAATGTTTCACCATGGCTTAGTTAGTTGGAGAAGGATTTTTCGTTTGACAATGACTTTACTCATCCACCCAAGATGGAATTTTGGCATGCACACACATAATGGGGGCATAATTCCAACAGGAAGGAATGGAAATGAGATTAGTTGATTTGATCAAATCATTGATCATAATAACACCCATTGTGATATCGAAATCTTAAGCTCTAGATCGAAGAAAATTGCACTGAGGAGTGAGGAACACTTTGATGAGATAGGGATATATATAGGGAAACAAGGGTTGTAAAAAATAATCACCAACAGTAATTTTACAAGATAAATTAACCTTTACCAAATGTCGGTCGTTCGATTTATCCTTATCATCTAGGCTGGCCTTGAAGAGCTAGTACTACGGGTACTGCCAATTACCATGTTAGCTGATGTGTTTTAGTACTCCGAATTTGGAAGGAGGTGAGTGTTGTCAACTTTTGTACTTGACTAATCAAAAGTTGATGTATGGTACATTATGAAAGTGGAAGGATATGCATTGTACACTTGCCTCAAAGATAAGACTGTGAACAAGTAGGCATAGCTTTGAAGTTTGAAGCTTGAAAATCAGCAAGTGATTCGTTATAATAATCCCCAATTAGCCTCTGGTATTGATATTGCAGACGGAAGGATTGAATATTGTTAAAAGGAGAACGCTCTGCATAACAGAAGAGAAAATGCCATCCTTGATATAACCCTTTTTCTAGAGAGTTGAGGCCACGAGATGGAGATATTTCCCTTACTATGTTTGGATTTTGGAACCGCATATTTAAAGTTCAGCAAATATTTTCAAGTGGCATTACATGCATGTACAGGACGTATGATTATCTCTTCGGGCCGAGTCACAAGCTAGTAAATAGTCATAGGAAGTGCATTCCCCTGGAATACCCAGTTGATATTCCAGCAAATAGTTGGTCCTTTCACTGTAACGACCCGATTGGATGTTAATGGGAATATTTACCTGTTTTTCATTGGATCCGACTGAGTTTGTCGCGTGTCAATTTAATTCACTGAAAATGTAAATATCCTAAATCACATACCAAGTATTGTACGGTATTTAAATGTTCAGTCTCTCAAGTAGCACACGATTTAATTGTTCCCAGATGATAGCAAGGAGCAAGATACTGATTAAAGAATGCATGTTTTATGATTACCATTTGAGCAAAATTATAAGTAGAGTGCAATTGTTGGAGTTAGTGAGACTCACAATGGAACTGAATGGCTGCAGCTAAGTTTCTTTTCCCATTACGTACCTGCCATTCCGTCAGGCAGCAAACCGAAGAGTGTGGCTTAGCGGGTGTTCGGGAGGTAGTACTTCAAAGACCACCTCAGAATGATTTAAGTACATGGAAGTGAAAATACTGCTCCAAAATCTTCATTAAAAAAAGTATATTGATTCTCATGACGTACTGAAAAAAGTATATTGTTGTTGTTAGAGGCTGAACCAGGATTGAAGGCATGAGAAAACAAAATAAAATAATCCATTATAGCAGACAATAAATCGAAGGATGAAATGGCGTTTCCGCCATTAGAGGCAGATAAAAATGAAAAAAATCCGTAGTAGCAAACAATAATTAGAAGCAAGAGTTTATTAGATATTTCTTTTTATGAAAATATACATAAATAATTTTTGGAAATCAATATCAAATGGGAGCAGTTCAGTGGCTCATACCTGATTCCGCCGGCGGCCAACTTACCGTTAAAATTAATTTGCCTGTTTCACTCCTTGTATCATCCAAAGTATACGATATAATTGGAATAAGCTCCATATAAAATTTATAACTTCATATATTGGGCTTGCTAGTAATCATGAATGATATTAGTTCCATTTCTGGAAAGAAAAAAAAGATACTATCACTTTTGGATTTTAGTGTCTTTTTTGTATTCCTTTTACGGATAATCTCTTTTGAGTATTACAACACAATTAAAAGATCAATAAAACTCTAGATAGTGTATTATTGATAAATATCTCCCACCTGGAATACCAGTGGAAATGTATCTATAGATCTTGGAGTTCGTAAATATAAGTTTACATTGAAAACAGTATATTACTAGTCTCTTAGCTGTACTACAAACAAGATTACAATTGAGTATAGGATCTTACGTACTTCATGCATGACATTGCATAATTTCAAAGCTTTACTAGCTAAGTTTACTATAGAATAAGCAAAGGCAGACAGACAGACAGACAGACAGCAAGTTGCTAGCTAAAGCAAAACCTGTTATTGAACATCAAAATATAGGACGCTATAAACATATCCTTCTTAAGTTATTAAGCAGCAGGTGCCACATCTGCTCCATCGTCGTCGTCATCATCGTCACCGTCATCGTCATTCTCTCGTCGATTTTCTGCCCATACGATGTTGTCACCACCGCTAACTCGGTCGACGATGACTTCATCGTCAAAAATCTTGCTGCCCTTCGATACTACAACCATAATATGGTAATAGTTGAAGATTTGAAGATTATGAAATCACAAACACTCGTCTCAATGACTTGTAATACAACCTTAGTTACTTCCCTTCTATATATACACAAATTCTTCGTGCAAATGAAGAGTACTAGTCTAGGTTAATGATATTCCTTTTGCTTTTTATCTTGTTTTATGGAGGAGGGGTAATGCAGTACCCTGTGATGTGGTGGGTCATTAGGAAATAGAAGTTAGTGAATGAATAGCTACAGTCCATAGGTTCTGCCAGCTTAGGCTTGGCTTATGGAGGCTGTTTGCATAACACATTACTACACGCACAAGGAACAGTCCATGCACACTCTCAGTTTGTACGTATTGCCACTCTTACAAAAGGAAAACTACATTCTTGCATTGCATGCACTTATATATGTTGTGTCTCTGTCAAGTACGATGGTCAATGTAAGTCAACTTGGTCAACTTGGAATATCAAACTCGCTGCCAGGCTCTAGGACACAGCCCCGTTTGGGTTTTTTTTTTTTTGTTTGTTTGTTTTTTACCAAAAGCATTTTGTAACAAATTTTTATCAAAAAATTTATTTGGTAATTTTTTTCTTAAAGTGCTTTTGGAGAGAAGCGCTTTCATTTTAGGTCTGCTTTTAAAAGCTACTCAGCATTAGCTTTTAAAAGCTGGAAAAGCAAAATTTGTGGACCTACGTAATTCGATTTAATTGATTCTTTATTTCAACTTTGTTATTTTATTATAAAGACAAGTTTTACCCTAAAATATTTTACACTTAACAATATATTTCTAATTTTTATTTAATGTGTAATTTTTAAAATAATGAAAATAATTAGGTTTCATATACAACTTTGGTTGGCAAGCTGGGCACCAACACCCTTTTGAAAACTTTTTTTTTTTGTTTCTCTATTTTTTCATTTTTCATTTTAAAATAATAATATTTTTTAAGTCAACCATAATCATAAAATTCTTTATTAAATAATAAAAATAATCATAAAAAAATAAATACAATGGTAAAATAAATATCACTTATATTACTCGGCTTTTCAGAGACAGTTCTCAACTGTTTCTTGTATCCCTCACCAATGCCGACTCGCCTTCTCGAGAGCACTCAAAGCTTGCCTTGACAAGGTCTTATCCAGTCCAGCTGATGTATCAGCCTGGATAAGGCTTATTCTCTTCCCAATTTGTACTCTACGTGTTTATACACCTAAGAATTTTGCAGAAGAGAAGTCAGGGACGCGGAGAAAGCTACAAATACAGGCCATTAACCAGGCTCTCTTGGAATGGAAGGAAAGTAATGGTTGTTCAGTTATGATACGTCATATGCTCTAACAACCTGTCCAATTGCCGCGCAAACAACCATTCAAAAAGAAAATGATGCTACTAATTTGAATGCACGTAGAAAGAAGATGAGTAGTAGACACTTTTCAGCTGCAATCCGGGTGTTGTCTTCTAATGGCATTGCTCCTCGCAACTAATCCACCCTCGCAGAACTGCAAATGAAACATCCAGCTGCTCCACCCTCTTTTATTCCGTCAGCTAATGTTTGTGCAGATTCGATAGTGGTTGATTCCAGGGAAGTTCTCGGTGCCATCAAGAGTTTCCCTAAGGGAACTTCTTGTGGTCGGGACGGCTTGCATGCGCAAAATTTAATGGATGCTTTGAGTGGTTCGGCATCACCTGTATAGCGGACAAGTTGGTGTCTTCAATTACATGGGTTGTCAACTTATGGTTGGCAGGAAAATGCCCCAATGGTTTGGGTGAGTTCTTTGCTAGTGCACCCTTTACACTATTATTGAAGCCGGGTGGATGTCTTAGGCCCATAGTTGTTGGTACCATTTGGCGCAGGTTGGTCTCTACAATAGTTGCTTTCTCCGTTGGCAAGGCTATGACTTCTTACTTGGGGGATCACCAATTTGGTGTTGGTGTGCCAGTTGGAGGTGAGAGTATTTTACACGATGTAAATAACATGCTAGAGTTGAAGGGCCGTCCTCCAATATGTCAATGCTGCTTGTTCACTTTTCTAACGCTTTCAATTTGGTGAGCCGGTCTCATCTTATTAAGGAAATTCGACTCTATAGTCCAGGTATTTCACGTTGGGTGGAATTTTACTATAGTAGGCCTGCTAGACTTTATTATGATCAATTTATTATGTCCTCGGCACTTGGTGTTAAACAAGGGGACCCACTTGGTCCGTTGTTGTTTGCCTTGACACTTCATCCACTTGTGAAAACCATTGTCTCTCAGTGCAAACTTGATTTACATGCGTGGTACCTTGATGATGGGAAAATTATTGGTGATACGCTCGAGGTGGCCAAAGGTCTGAGCATCATAGAGTCTGAGGGCCCGGGTAGAGGTTTACATCTTAACATAAATAAAACGAAAGTCTATTGGCCTACTGTTGATCCTAGAAGCTGTGTTGAAGATGTATTTCCTCGAGATATTGGAAGACCAACTAATGGTGTCAAACTTTTGGGGGACCAGTGAGTTTGGATTTGAATTTTATTAGTGACATGGCGCTGAGTAGGGTTCACAAAACTATCCAACTAATGTATGCCATCAAAAAAATCAATGACCCTCAGAGTGAGATGTTATACTGCGCAACTGCACCGGTGTGTCCAGATTGTATTTTGCTATGCGTACCACCAACCATGTAGCTTACAACAAGCTACTGAATTGTTCGATGATCATTTGTTTCAGTACTTGAGACTTCTTGTCACTGGTAGTGGAGCAGGTTTTGGAACCTTGCAACAGCAAATTGCTACACTTCCAATCAAGGAGGGTGGACTTGGAATTTATACTATGGCAGACGCCCATAACTATTGTTACCTCGCATCTCAGAGTCAGACGGTCTCGGTTCAAAAGGTGATTCTTGATAGCTTATTCTATTCAGACAAAGGATCTACATATCAGTCGACTCTTCAGACATTCATCCAGGTATGTGGACTACCTTTTAACTTTTGTGTTGATCATACTGCCCCCCCTTCTATGCATTCCCTAGCAGTCACTTATTTTGACGCAATTAAGAAGCAAATCCCCATCCAATTCTCTATGTCTGCAAGAGATTCTATTTTTTGGAAATGTAATCGTGTTAAGCACGCTCAGGACTATCTTTTGGATGTACCTATTAGTGGTATGAATCAATGCCTTGGACCAACACAGTTTCGGGCCGTAGTCTGTTATCGCCTTGGCATCCTCTTGTTTGTCTAAGGTGGCCTATGCTCAAGCTGTAATAGACCCATGGATAGTTTTGGTGATCACGCTCTTCATTGTACCAAAGAAGTTGGGCTCAAATTTCGGCATGATCTGGTACGTGATGTAATTGCGGACATTTGTTACAAAGATGGTGTGCCTGAACGCAAAGAAGTTGCTCTTCCGTTTTTGTCTGATGATAATAGAGACTTACGCCATGCTGATATTCTTGTTCTTAATTGGGATAATGGCCAAGATGTTTGTATGGATGTCACAGGTGTCTCGCCTTTTACTGGTGAGGGTGTTCGTGCTTTTGTCCCGGGCCAAGCTATTTCGAATGTTGTACTGCACAAACTAACAAATACTTAGAACAGTGTGTTTCCCATGGTTATGGCTTGAGTGTTCTTGCTTTTTCCACGTTGGGGGAACTTGTTGATGACACTGTGTGTTTTTGTAAGAGACTGAAGAATTGTCTAATTAGCAATGATGCCAGTTGTAGTGTAGGTAAATTTCTTTTTTATAGACTAGGTGTTGCTATTGAAAAGGGTGTTGGTGCTCAGCTTGTTGCTAGGCTACCAACCAAAGTTTTGTACGAGTCTATTGATGATTATTAAACATTCAACTTTTGTATTAAAATTAGAAATATAATTTATTATAATAAAATTGTATTTAAAACTAATTTTTGAAATATGTCTATTTTCGTCATTAACTACATCGCCGGCACTTTAAAATACCAGTTTACCAAACAACATTTACAGTTTGTTAATTGCACGGTCATTTTTAAATTATAGTTTACCAAACGTCACGTCGATTTATTTCCACAGCAAAACAGAGAAGCACTTTTCTAAAACTCACAGTAATACCAAACTAGCCTATAGATAGTTTTTGAGATGGCAGCTACAAGTCCGCAACCCTGGACGTACCCATAGATTGCGTATTTGGGCTTGCAACCTTGGACGTTCCCATAGATGGCGTATTTTGATATCCTACTTCAAAGTGGAATCAGGATCGAAGATTAGAGGAGGAAAATCCCAAAGACACTGACTCCACCATACAGAAAGAAAATTTTTGTATCTTGTCATAAAAATACAGATAACTAAGTTTTGGTAGCCAGTTGGGCCCCCAATTGTCCATTGTTAGCTCCAGGCTGTTCCAAAGACATTAAATGGTACTAAATCCACCGCAAAAGTAACCGTTGAATCGTATGACGATTTGTACAGCCTATGTAAAGGGTTTTGTAATCTGTGTCAGTTCATAGCATTACAGTGGCTACAAGAACTTGCAAGGATATTTTATTTAGGAACAACGTATAAGAAAAATTGGTCTCATCTTCCGTCGGTTAATAAAATGACCGCTACGTAGTGATGCACCATGCTCCGTCAATTTGAACAAATTTGCGAAAGTCTTTTTAGGCAACAAGTCACCGCAATTTGAACAAATTGGTCTCTATGGCTGCTGATTTAGAACTCATTTGGTACTAGGGATCTTAAATTATACTGTATAAAAAAAAAGTGCGGACACCCTATCTGAGATTGTTTAGCTGCTGTACAACTGCATTTATAGGGAAAACAAATCTTCCTGGTGCAGTTCACAACCTTTATAAAATATGTTTGCCTTAATAACTTAATCAGAATTGAGGGAATCTGCAATGAAGTTCACTACATATACAGAGATAAGTCACCATTATCAGTAACAGGGTTTACAGAACAAACAGATGCCAAGGGAAACTAGCTGATGAATGAATACATTGGGCAAGTTTATTCACTTTTCCTTCTGCTTAGCTTTCCTTTTGACATTTTGCTACGTACAGTGGCATCCATCTTAAAGTAGTGGTGTTGAAGCTGTCCGAGAAAATTATAAACGAAATTGTCGACTTGGTCATCATACCTCTCATAAAGCACCGGAAGAGTATGGGCAGCAATGAATCCTATATATACAACAAGAAAATACACTTCAACACAGTGCAAAAAAAAAAAGTATTTGACGATGGAATGTAGATTTGGCATGTGATATTTAGTAGCAGCTATATCCATCTGCACCATGTGCAGATAGTTTTAAGGTACAGAGTAGAAGCAAGGTCACTCACCAATATACAGGACTGTCAGAAAATTAACCCAGCTTCCAATGATAGCAGCAACCCACAAGCTCATTACAACCTGAATTATTCCAAGTTTAACACAGTATGCATTAGTGAACTTTAAGTAGCAGATTTTAGCAGTATGATATAGCATTTGTACACTAGAAAGTAGGGTGGGAAAGGAGAACAGAAATATAATTAATAAATATAGCAAGCAACCAACAATTTTATGAACTTCGACTAGCACTTTCAGGCCATCATTTGCCCATGGGGGTTTAAGGGTAATAACTCTTGCACAGATGATGGTCCTGTTAGCACAATTATGTGATGCGAGCTTTACAATTAAGCTTCGGGCGCTAAATATCCAGTATGTGCCAATGGCAAATTTCAAGCCGTCATTCTAATTAAAGTAAGACTCTTGCTTTTGTCCTAGGAATAAAATCCTAAGCCAACTCTAGTTGTTCCCATAGGAATCGAATTCTACATCTAAGACAACTTGGAGAGCAATTTTCACCTAGACAGACCTAAGTAACGGGAAGCCAAACCAGCAAGCGGATCACAAATAAGCATCAATCTGACCCAAAAGCTGGCAGAGGGTGCAGGGGAATGATGGTAGGGCTCTCTTTAATATCAACTTAATTAGGTGACGCTTTGTAGTGGGCGCTGAAGTTAATGCACCCCTGAACTAACTGATATATAATTGAGGTATATGGCAAAGACACTAAGGATAAACTTAGAGATCTAAAAGGGGATCTTTTTCTTACTGATTATAATAGATTTCTATTTGCTATGCTAACTGCGAAGCTGGTAAAATAATTTACTGAAATCAGGACATATTGAAGGAGAGTATATCTATTCTGCAGAGAGTTTTTACCCCACTTTCTTTAGAATAAGTGAAAAGGCTAGTAAGGGTGTTATTGAAACTTACCGCAAGAAACTGTTTCAAGTTTCCTCCAGTTGCAACATCCTGAAGAAACCCTAAGAATCGGTTAACTTCAGCACCAACTGTCATGGCTATGTTGACAAAAAAATCCTTAGGCAGAACAACACGAGGCGGTCTCGATGGGGACCTGTTGTAGGAGGCCAATCATCAGTATAAGTTACTACACATGCATTATCCAATTGGGAGGGGTGAGGGGTGAAAATATGATTTCCCAACTTACCTGTTTAGCAACCCTGAAGCATTTGACCACAGAAATTGAGCAAGCATGCCAAGAGCTAAACCAAGGAAGACAAGTGACAAAAGGTTATACTCAAGCCATTCAAAGAGCACCCAAATGAATGTAGCCCCAGATATAACACTTGCCGAGATCTTCTTGTTCCTCCATAACAACACATCAGCAGCTACATAGTCAAATAAAATGGATCATTAAAGCATGAACGAAACAACATAACCAAGACACAAAAACTGCGAGTACCACCAAGTAATAACTTAGCTTACATTTGCCACCACCGAGAAGGTGATGTACTGGCTTTTCACGACCAAAGAGTCTATTCAATTGACATGATACTGAATTTGTTTTTTCTTCCTCAAAGAATGATACTGTTTTATGCTTTGGTACACTATCTCTATCAGCAAATGTGTCCATTATGTTGTTCAATAAATTCTCCGCTGTTATTCCTTCCGGCATTTTTCCTATTATCTTCAAAACCAAATAAATCCAACATCAGATAATAATAAGCTCAAGAACCTTGGTTCAATCTACATGCACACATCTCAATCTCATCACATCTACTTTAGCAATATCCTAATCAAAAATTCTTTACACACATACTCCAATCCGATCCAATCCAATCACAACTCACTCATTCATCAATCCAAATTTTCCCCAAAAGTAGATCATTAAAAAGGTCAAAAGTTTACAATTGAAAGTTCAAAAAGAAAGGCAATCACATAAAAGAGTATCTATGTTTCATTTCAGCATATCTTCTTCATTTTTTAAGTAAAATTGGAATCACATTCAACAGTAAACTGAATACAACTAAAACTAATTAAATTCTGAATAGAAATTATTTAGAAAAATCTCAAAAAATAATCAGTTCTTCATAATTTCTGAAAAACAATCTCAGTTAACAATCAAAGAACAAGAAATATTTGAAGATCAAGAATACTAACCTGATGAGTTCTTAGAGATTCTTCAGAGAGAGATTGATTGATGAGAGTTGCGTGAAATTTTGTTATTGTTCTTCTGGTTTTTAACGTAGAAGAAAACGATAATGGCGTGCTGAAATGAATCAGGCCATTTATATACGGCGGAAATAAATTTATTTTAATTGAGTCAAACTTTTTAATTTGAAAAGATAGTTGACTCAAGTCCATAAGAGTCGTAATCTGAACGTTTAATCTATCTAGAGATTTGCGTGATTAAAATATGGGATTAGCCTGATGATGATCAGGAAAAGTGTAAAGCGTAAGATTTATTGTTTACATCGAATTTCTTTATCACGTGTATTGTGCTATTTGGGCATTGGGAGGAATAATATTACAGAAACTGTCTCTGTCACCAATTGGCTGAAACTTGTGATGATGGGACCCCATTGAGTAAAGTTTATGATTTGTTTTCGTGGACGTTATGGAATGATGGTTGGGAGGTTGTTGTTTGGGTAACGTGACCATTGTTTGAGCAAATCCACTGGAGACTGCCAAAAATGGCTATTTGATGTTCCACGTGAACGGGCAAATTCATGTTTTCACGGTGGGAATAAGGTTTTTCAAATATGATTAAATCAATCGGCGGTGATATTGGGGCTGTTTGGTAACCATTATTTTAATGGATTATCATCCCATAATTTATTATGCAAATTATAATGGATTTTATATGCGTTTGGTATCCATTATAATAATTGTTTATTTTAATCATAATTGAAAAAATCCATTATTTCAATAAACATGAAAAAATTGTTTTGAAAATTTATTATAATTAATTATTTTTTCTAAGAAACTCAAATTGAATTTTTCCTTCTTATTTTCTCTAAACTATTAAGAGAGAGACAAAAAAAACAACATAGGACTAAAAAAATATCGTAGATAATTGTTCTTCCTTCTCCTTTTCGAGATCATCATTTTAAGATAATCAATTATTTGAAAAAAAAAGTGTTTTGAAAATGATTATATCAAAATCATTTATCAATTTATAATTATCTATAATCATAAATAGATAACCATAAACTTTACCAAACAAGTCCATTGAAAAAAATAATTTAATCGATTGTCCCAAGTTGAGCGGATGGTCGGTTTAACTCATTGTTCATCGGTTAAACTAGAACAGGTCATTTATGGGCTGGTCGGTACAAATATCTCTCTTTTTGCCTATAGAGATAAATTTTTCTTGTCCACAAAACTTACAGTTTCAATCTATGTTCTTTTTTTTTTAAAGAAAATTCATTTAAGTTATATATTACTTATCTTTTGTCTTTCCAATCAAGATTTTATTTCTCTTTGTGGACCCTAATTCGGAAAATGAAGAAACACACATATGTATGCTAATCTTTCTCCAACAACAACAACCGTTTATGTGGCAGTTGGATCAAATGGATGAAGATTCAGACGATCATGGAATGATGACCAACACCATGATACAATTACACAAGGTGTAAATACCGCGAGTTCCGGAATGAAGAGCACTATAGACAAGAAGATATACGCGGAGATTTCGAATGGAAGGACATCAACAAATGATGTGCGATTATTTTAATGGCGAATGTGTATACTCTGATCAAGATTTTCAACGTCGCTTCTGCATGCAGCAGCACCTGGTCATTAGGATTACTGGAGAGAGTTTTGTTTAGTAAATCTTAATTTCTACTATTAACTAATGGAACCCCAGTTGAGTAAAGTTAGTGATTTGTTTTGGCGGACGTTATGCAATGATGGTTGGGAGGTTGTTGTTTAGGTAACGTGACCAATAGTCGAAGCTGCACATATACAACTTGTTTGGCAACAAAATATAAAGCGAAAGTGCTTCTGCATCTCCCGATATCCGTAGAAGTTCGAAGCTAAAACAAAAAAGAATCATCACAAATTAATATTCTTTAACTTTTAGAAGTGGATGTCTGCAAGGGTAAAGCTAGGATTTTGAGAAAGGAGTGGTGAAAGCCTGATGGACGCTAAACAAAGGCTTTGCAACAACGAAAAATAGTTCCAATACGGAAGTTGTTATGAGATTTAAGAGTGTTTGCCACTTTTAATCCAATTTATATGTTTTAATTTCTTAATTGTTAACATAAGCCTGAATGTAAAAGTACAATTTCGGTGATCAAACAAAAGTCCAATTATATTAAATGTAAAAACGTGGGAGTATAACAACCACACCCAATTTTTCGTTCGGAAATCTTTATGGAATAAACTCCAATATAATTCCGACAACAGCAACTTAAAAGTGAGACTCAATCAAGAAAGATATCAAATAGCTTTATCTCTTTCTCAATACAATCAGTAAATCAACTAGATAGAAATATGTGAGACTGATTGATATGAGAATAACTCGGAAGGTACCAAAGACAATGTCCGGGTGTCAATCAAGTTTTATCCAACAAACAAGGTCGGATTTATCAACTGTGATTGAACTACGCACAACCTATGATGTTTCAATTATATAAACAAATATAATGCGGAAAAGAAATAACACATACACCAGAGTAAAATTTTGTTAACGAGCCGAAATGACAATGAACCTAAACTAAGGCGCAAATGACTAATAAAAATCCAATGTTTGGTAAAGTTCTTGTCCCTTGGACCTAGTCCAATCTTTGAACACCATTAGTTGTCTTATCATAGTACAACTAATAAGTTCTACTACTTAGATGCTAAGATGGATATCTAATCACACTACACCATTTTCAATAAGGGATTAGCACACACATAACAACCCATGTTGGAAAGCGAGGTGTTAAGATTAAATGTATCCTAAGGCACAACAAGAACAATTCCAATTTTTGCTAGCAACAAATTTTTTGGGTTTCATCTCAACCCTAGCCAAATGTAATTAAAACATCATGAACATAACAGTAGAATAAAATTAAACCAAATTAAAACTTTTAATCCTCCCTATTTATACATGCACACAAACCCTAACCTCAAAACCTAATTCTCTAAAATCGAAATCAACATTAAAATAAAACTCTGCTAATTTTTCATCTCGATCGAACGAAAGCCTAACCCTAACCCTCTTTCTTTCTATTTCTCATAGCCTCTAGGAAGAGACTATGAGAGAAATAGAGGGAGGCGAGATTTTGCAACCGTGCTTGGTCGGTCGGGAAGAAGGGGTGGATAAGGTTGCGAGGGAGAAGAGAAATGAATTAGGGTTTTGGGTTAATGGGAGTTTATATAGGTGTTGTGGTGTGAAGTGTGCATCAAGATTTGATGTGAGTTGCGAGCGTCGGATGCGTGGGAGAGATGCAAGAGCCGGTGAGTGCGTGTTGTGTTCTAATGGCTCAAATGAACTTGACGGAGATGGATAGCTTGAGATGTCTTGTGTTTTATGCCCAAGTAAAAACACAAAATTAATTAATACAAATATTTATTCTTGAAAACAAGGAAAACACACTGGGGTCGCAAAAGATGAGTAAAATGTTCATTTTTACCTAGTTTTCCACCCTTCACCCATATCAATACCTTATATCCTAATTTTTCATTATCGCAAGTTTATTTTCTCATTTTTTCTCCAAGTCAACATCCGGTCAAGTGTTCATTTTTATTTTTCCACCCTTCACCCATATCTACCCTATATCCTTCATTATCGAGTTTATTTTTCATCTCTCTTTCATCTCCTCTCCACAGAAGCTCTAAAGAATTTCATCTCCTCTCCACAAAAGCTCTGAAGAACCACTGAAATCAACCAGGTTTTAAGGCTCTTTCATAATATTTTCATTTCAGTTTACATGGTTTGATTTCTAGGGTTTCAGCTGTGAATCTTATATGATTTTATCTTTTTGTTTCGTTTAATCCCATTTATTTCTTCTTACTCTTGTTAGGTTTTGATTTTTTTTTTCTGATTCATCTTGTTTGTTTGAAGTGCCGAAGAAAACCTAAACCCAGAACACGGTCTCCTCTAAAAACATCATCATCAATGGATGACGATGATCAAGATGATCGGGGTGATATTGGGTAAATCTCTTTTTTTTATTCTTTTTTATCGATTTTCACCAAAATTTTCAATTAGGGTTTCCAATTTTCTGTAATTTTGAGATTTTTGAATTGATTTCTTGAACTCACAAATACAAGGATGAACCAGTTGAGGACGTTATGGTAAGTAGATCAATCAAATTTTTTTTTTTTGTTTTTGCTAATTATTTTGATTTTATTGATTGTGATAGCAATTGTATTTGTGATATTTGTAGGAAGGTGATGAAGTGGATGTTGAAAATAACAATGAAGATGATGCTTCTGATGGTGTGGTTGTAGAAGGTGTAGAAAAAAGGGTATAAATCTTATCTTTGATCTCTTGATTAATTTTGTTAATGTTATCAATTGGATTCACCTTGATTGTTTGCCTGACTTAATTCAACTTGCTTACTTGCTGTCCTCGGAGGAAGATAATTTGCGGATTCAGATTCGAATTACCAAGGTATGATTCTTTATCATGCATTCTCGATGGTTTCATCATAATGTTATCCCAAAGTTTGCATAAGCTTGCGAGTTAGAAGTTTCTGATAGAATAATTGATGCTGCAGTTTCTGTTGGATGGTTGGCATGCTCTCTCAATCCATAGAGATAAGAGTCAAGCAGAGAGAGATTGGTTCTCGCATAGTTAAAGTCTTGAAAAAGTTCCAATCATGACAACAACAAATGTTGCTGCACGTGGTTTAGTTTTGTGTTTGACCTTAATGCATCTTCTTGGATCTGCATGACACGCTTCTTGGTGTCACGTTTGCGTTGATATAGTATACCATTTAACAACTTTTTTCTGCAAAATTAATCTATTGGACATTAAAGTTCTGAAGGAGTATAATTCTTTTAAACTGTTAATCAACTTCAGTAAATATATGCTCAGTTTCACTAATTAGTTTATTTACTTATGGTGGTGATGGTAGACGTGAAGGATGCGTAATATGTCGTATGTGGCATATGAAAATTTACAGAAAAATCCAGAAAAGACTCGGTATGGAAAACTTTGAATGTCACTTTCTTTATTGATAACATCCTTTTGTGTCTGTTAGATTGTATGATCAATATTCAGTAGTTTCTATGAATTTTATCGGTTATGCTTTGAATTGAGAGTTTAAGTGAAATCATTTTGTATGAATTTTCATCCTTTGCCCTAGGATGCAGTGTGTTTAATATCTTCAAGTTGCTTTGTTTAATAGTGTGTGTTTAATACTCGAGATGGTGGCATTGGTGACTTATTATAGTAATAAGGTGGTGGGACTAGAGATGGTGGTTGGGGATGACCTTTAATAGTGTCGGGATGGTAATAAAGACGCTGGTGGTGGTGACTTATAGATGGTGGTGGTGATGATATGTAGAAGGAAGGAGTGGGTTCTGGAAATGACAGAGGTGGTGAAATCACATGTTTATCTAACATTTTTTTTTCTTTTTCGGCTGAATATGGGAATAGGATGATGACACTGCATTGCTAGAGCGTAAACCTAGAGACTTAGACCGATATATTAAACTTCCAATTTCCAACAAGTTCTGATTTTTTTTTATTTTTTTTTTTTAAAGTTTGCTTATGAAATACGATATCTTCTGCTTTCTGCGTACATCACTCCAGATGTCCACACATGCAATGCAAAAGAACCTACAAACCAGAGTGAAATAAACCAGGTGATGGGGAATCATGCATATGTCTCATCAATCCTTTCTACGGTATATATATAGTTTTTTCTTGAATAAAGGCAAAGTATACTTTTAGTTTGGACTTTTGGAGTATGCCTTTTGTGCATATGTTGATACATCATTTCTCTTGCAGCTTCCAGGAGTTGACACTAATGATGACTCGTTAAAAGATTTGATTGCATCTTTATGAGGTCATGCAGAAGTAAGTTGGCAAAATCTCATTCAACTCCCTAATTGTGAAAACGTTAACACTATTCACTATTTCATCTTTGTATGATTGCAAAGTACATCTGGCACTAAGACATGACTGAGTTTTTACACTTTCAGAATTGTGGGAAAAATCAAAAAATGAATACTTGATGGTACTGGCTTCTCATTGTTACTGACCTGCTATGATATCCATATAACTCAAATAAAAACGTGACCTTACTGCTTCTTTCTCATCGAATTTTAAAAATTGTCGGATTATTCCATAAAACCTTATGCATGTTTTTTTCCTTCGCAGGAGTGGTCACTGCAAGCAACTGAATATATTGTCTGGTTCGAACAGAACCGTATGTGATTTTGGTCTCTACATTGAAAGAAATTGACTGATTTCTGGTGTGTATGATATTGGTATTTGCTATGCAGTTGTTGAATATGAAGATGCTACTGGTGCTCAAATTGCTATTAGGTTGGATTCTCATTCATTATTAGCCAATTGCATAATAGAAAAACCTTTGAGTTGTTCCAGGGCATTAATGAATGTTTCTTATTTTTTCATTTGCAGCTAAGTGTTACCATTAGCATGCAGATTAAGCCTGAGATGTGCAGATATGAATTTATGTCGACTAAAATTGAAATGCGCCTTGCGAAAGCTGAAGCAATCAACTGGACATCTCTTGAATATACCTGGGAAAATACAGTTCAGCAAGAAAATGAACTCGCCATCAAGTAGGACATTATGCTTGTTGTATGGACTTGCACCAAAATTTTGATAGCAAGAGTAACAGAACCATATAAGTGGTGAGAGGGATGTTTGTGGGTTTTAGGAAAACTAGAAATACATGAGTGTAATTTGATACTATCAATCTCTTGCATGAGCTACGTGTTAGTGTGAAGTATGTGGGTTCTTTTTATTTGCTTATATAACCTATTATTTCTTTATTAGTCTTTGACTCAATCTTTATAAGCAAACTGGATTGGAAGAATTTGTGATGCTTTGTTCACAGGTTAATTGAATGATGCTCTGTTATGAGATCAGAAAGGTTGGAGGAGCTAGCGGTAGCTATCCATTAGGTCCCTTAGAAGCTGCAAGATTTGTAAGTTTATGTAGTATCTCATTATAGTGATTTAAGTTAGAAGAACTAAGGAATTTCGTATCTTTCTATGAACTGAACTTAGGAACTAAGCATGTTTCTATGTGTACACTAGTTTGTTGTGATACATACTTACTATACATTTGTATCAAATACTCATACTTTTTGTTAACTTTAATTGAAGAATCCTTTTTTTCATAATATACTACAGTTTTGTAATGAATGACATAGTTTGTATATTTGTGGAAATGATGAATATGGGTAACCGGGTAGCTATAGGGGGTAAATGTGGGGAAATGGATTTTGACCA
>JAJJWW010009848.1:0-39375 GCA_023531295.1 Papaver armeniacum
AGTCTATATAGCAAACCGACTTTTTGTCTCAAAATAGGAGATAGAGTAGATAGACTTTTGAATGATGGAATAAGTTCAAGTCTCATTACCTTTTGGTAGTGAGAATCCACCGATTCCTTAAGTAGTCCTTCGTCTTGTAGTGATCGCCATGAGTTCTTGAGCTCAACTACACTTTATATCCTAGGCAGACTCCTTTATAGTAGACTAGAAGCAAAAAGACTTATAGTTTTGATCCTTTAACATTACATTTCAAACATGCATGGGATAGCAGCGCATGCGAGTTCGTGAGGCAATGCTCTGGCAATATCCCCTTTGTCAATTTTGGTGACAAGACTATCCAATGAATATGGAATGCAAAATGATAAATAAACTTTTGTACCTCCTTTTCCACATGCCTAATCTTCAGCATTACTCCAGAATCTTACATTCTTGCAGTCTCAATGATCCCAAAGGGACATGAAGTTCAGCGTCGCCCGTTGTCAAAATCCTAAGCTATAACGGCTTCAAGAGTTACAAATCATTTATTACCAAGTGTCATAATATCATTATATAGTATCAAAGTTCAATTGCATCCACAACCGACAATACTATGGTGATATGTCACACATCAAATCGATACTCCAAATACCGCTTGAAACCAATCCCCCTTACATAATGATCCGAAAACCATATGTATTTGTAGTATGAACTACATGCTTAATTTCTCCCCCTTTTTGTCAATAAAATTTAGCGATGCAGCAGGATCTAATGGGAATTTTCCAAGAAATTTCGCGTAGAAAAACACATATCATGCCACATTTGAGTACGATCATTTACTCATGAGGAAGCTAAATGTATTCCTTGAGGTTTATAAGATACAAGATAACCCTATAATATTCCTGACCTCCCCAAAAGATTGCATGAGAAATTAAGCACAAGTTCAATTAGAACTCTCATAATATATCATTCCCGAAAGAACTAACAAGAGCTGACAGTAATTTGAAGGATTTCTAGGGACATAACAAATCACATGCAAGTATGAATTTGAATCCAAAATATACAATTAAATTAACTTACAGAGAACCAATTAATTTAATCGGAAATGCTCCAACATAAGTGAACTTATGGAGACTCAAAATAAATTAGATTAATCACAAGAGAACCCATAATTTATCTAATGCAGATACAGCAAATTAATCAGCTAATCAATTTAATTGAAGTAAGCACTTTCGACATAAGAGAACTTCACGGGCAACAGCCGATAACCTCAGGATAATTAATTTAGTTTATGCGTATGAAACACAAAGTATCTCTGCGGGCGATGGTAAAAGTGCTTCGATGATAGATCTCAACGCCAGGCATGTGGAACAGCACGATGTACAAAAGGTGTGGATCGGAGATCGACCTTATCTGAAATGGAATAAACAGGACATTCTATTTTCCATCACCATTGCTGACCATACAATAGACATAATCACTTATGAAGCAAAGATTAACCTATCTTCCATAAATAATTGACATAATACAAACACTTTTGTATTTGTAGTTAATTCCTTAACTTTTATCAACACATGCATATCAACATATAAAGGACTTAACTTTCGACAAGATATAGGACAATCATAGTTCACGGACTCAAACACATGCTCCATAATAAATTGCAATATAAAACCATAAAGATTAATATTGCAAAAGAGTAACTCTTCGAACAATTTTCAAATTTAAACAGTAAATCTAAAAACATAGAAGATGAAAGCATTAGACATAATATGTGTAATCACAATAATGGCTATTCTAGATTATTTAGCCCCCTTAAGCAAAAACGAAATAGAAATTTATAGACAATATTAGATCTTTGAAGAATTCTTTATCGTCCACAGAACTCCCTTGTAAATCATGACCATTGGGACTCAGGTTCATGAAAGTAGGAGTTAATATCGATAAACCTTCTTGGTGATGTCGGGCAGGGGCCTTCCCCAGATCATGAGTCTTGATACAAAAGCCTTTATTTGAAGAATGTCATTTTATCTCCTTAACACTTCAAGAACATCAGGATAACCAAAGAATTTGAAGGAACAACTGACTTCTCAAGTCCTTTTCTTTTCGGTGTAAGACTAGCAGAGATTTCATTTTGTCATGATTGGTGACCCGGCAATCCCATGAACATCCTTTCCATGGTACATTACTTGGAGCATCCACGGCGTATAGGTTTGTGAGAAATCACGGTCTCGACAAGTGGTCTTGAGATAAAAGGGTTGAAGGAAAAGGAATGTAGGGTTAACCTTTAGCAGTTTCTTGCATGCTGGTCGAACCTAACAAGAGTAGAATTGTAGAATAGCCTCTTTTATTGATGAGCGATTAAAAGAACTAAGAAAGAAGAAACCTTTCACAAAAGAAGCACAGAACTACGCTAATCTTGTCTCTTTGATCGGGCACATGAGACAAGATTTCCCGAAATAGCGATCAAGAGTTTCAAGTTGTGGTAGACAACAATTTGTCCACCATTTTCCTCTTTAGAGGAATCCATACCTACATCTATTAAAACGATTTGATCATATTTTCTTCTCTAATGAGTGTAGTCTATCCTTGGAAACTAACTTCTTAGGCAGAAGATAAAATCCTCATACCTCGAAGTGATCTTAAAACCCAAGTTTAAGCTTATTTGCTAATTGATTTGCTCTTGGGTTGAAGTTTACATTGACATGCACAGATTAATTATTTATGCTTATAACACTTTGAAAGTTCACTTTGACCCTTTAAAGAACAGTAAGGCACATCAAACTAGGATAAAATCGGAGCTTACGAGATGTGCAAGCGGCTAGACACATGGTGGAACTGAGCATTAGTCTAGAGTTTCCAAAGGGAATGGTTAGGTCTTTATTTCTAGATTGATTTGGGTTTCTTGAAAGGAATATCACAGATTGATATATGTATTGCTACAATTATCAAAATCAATATTTGCCAAGAGTACAGCCTTGATTTCTACATCTTCATTTCGAATCATAAATGCATGGACATTTCATCGAGTTGCGGGCCCAATGCAGTGTATTACTTGATTTGGGCACTCGTTTGCAAAATGACCAAATCCTTTACACTTAAAGCAGGCATATCCTCGTCCGCCGGTTTCATCAATATCCCTATTTTAGGAGGGCACAGATTGTGATGTTTAGCTGTCACCTTACGGCTTATCTCTGGATATGGTCGCCTGTGACGAGGAAGATCCACAAGCTGTCTTGTGATCTTTGGGAATGGGATTTGTCAAGATCTTCATCGATGAATCAGTTTCCAGGTAGTCATCTCGGAGATATACACCTCTGCACATCAAGTAATTTAGTGTCCTTTAGTGCTTTGAACGCAACATCCATAGATTTGGATGAATGCTCATGATCAAAGATCTTAAGTTTCCCAACCGGGCGTATTTAGAGATTATCTAGAAGTTATTTTCCCTCCTACGATAGCGTGCTTCTTAGAATCAACATCTAGATGGCAGCGATAAAATTTCATCACAATGTCCTTTTGAATGAGTCTTACACCCCATTTAAGATGCATTAACAATTTCATCATAGCAGTTAAAAGTACAATCAAATATTTCTTCCATCCACTTATCACGAAGGTTTTCCCAATCGGAATTAAGGTTTTAGGCCTAGCTTCCTTTTCTGAGTATTTCCTTAAATCGGTTTCTAAGATATCTAAGCTTCGCGGACTTAGTGCAATTTGTCACGTAGTCTTCCAGAAGATTTTGAGTAATAGCATGTATAATGGCATTAGATCGCCGAATTTGCTAAATGATATCTACGTGAGGAATTGTATTCACCAATATTCTTAGGAGCGTTTACATTTCCAAGCTGCCACAGTGGGAGCATCATAGCCATTAACAGCATATACCGCAGTTAGAGAAAGTCGCGGTGCTTGAAGAAAAGCTCAGCCCGTGATTTTCAAAACGTAAGTAATTAGAGGCCATGAAGAGTGGTGAAGTGCGTTTGATGAATGGCACCTCTGTCCAGAGTCGGATGCTACAAACATGAAACATGAGTCTTAGGCGTGTTTACTGCTCACGATACCAATTGAAAAAGCGGGGAGTACAACAGCCACACGATATTTCAGCAACAATCTGTATGGACAAACTCCAATATCGTTGAGAATCAACTGGAGCTCAATCTTCAATAAAGTATATCTAAAGGGATTATATCTCTTTCTCGTTAGTTATATAAACAATGAAATCTACCAAAATTAATTAGATACAGAAGTCCATAGATACAAAGACCAGTATTTAAGGTTGACATTAAGTCAACAGCAAAGGTGGTTTGATTAAAGTTGATTGAGCACTTTAACTTTGTGATATTACAGTTATATAACCAAAATACAATGTGGAATAGAAATAACAGTCACCGAATTTTATTCGCGAAAAGCGCCGTCAGAAGAGCCACGGACCTAGTCGGATTAGACACCGCAACGCCATTAATCCAGCTGATTGCTGCTTCCACCTGGTAGCGATGCGGGTGTGGGTTGGAACCCCAATCAATCTCTACCATGGATTCCAAGTGCGATTCGCTCCTTCACGTCTCTGATCCGGCGGGATCGCACTTGATTCCCTTAGCTGATCTCACCCACAGCTAAGAGTTGCAGCCATTAGTGAAGACTTTAATAAACCAATAAATGTCCCTTTGAGAAAGAGTAAGAATAGATAAATGCCTTTATCCACGAGATAAACCTACAAGTTTTATTCCGTCTTTTTGATAAATCAAGGTAGACAGACAATTGATAACCGGACTTATGTTCAGAAGAGAGCATTGTGTGTAATCATCTCACAATAATTCTAATGTCAGCCCTTAAAAAATAGATGTTATGGAATCCACGAATGATGAGGCGAAGATGTTTGCAGTTACTTTTCTATCTTTCCTATCGGAGATAAGATCTCAATCCAATCATTACGGTGCTTGCTCAAAACAATTAGAATCAACAAGATCAGAATCACACAACTAGAAAGTAGTATCATTTTAACCACCCAAAATCGATAAATCTTTAAATTAAGAAGAAAACTTAAGGCAAAAAGGAGAATCGCTCACAAGCTATTTTAATAGTATCACGGAAGGTGCAGGATTGATTTCCCGATTATAAGGATTCTCCCTTATATAGTCTCAAATCCAGGTTTACAATCAATGTAGCTTGGTAAAAAAACATTGAATAGCTGCGTTAGATGAGAAACTGATTAGATTCAAGCTAATATCTACGATGAATTTGGATGAAACTTGGCTTATTGCACACAAATGAATGTACTATTTTTTGGTTTTATGCAGCGCGATACCCAAACATAGACATTTTTTTGATTAAACAATGATTAACCAAATGGGAACAACCCATATAGCGGCCTGGCCTCAACCGCAGTAACTGCCATAACTAGTTCGAATGGCGCAAAATGAACTGGACCTGGAAGTTATTCAGTGAAATCTTATATAACTACACAGAGCCATGTCCAAACAAAAGCGATTTGAGATTCGCAAGATATTTCATGAACTATATATACGGTTTGCAATTCATTCCTTGCGTTTTTCTCGTAGGTTCTGAAACAATCGTTTTTAGATACAACCAACTCAAGTTCGCCCAAACTTGATTCGCGGACATAAGTTCTGGAAGGTTCTCATCGGTGAATTTCACGGAAGGCCGCGATTAAGCGGACTTGACTCTGGCTCTGATTCCAGGTTCTCACCAGTTAAAAAGTTCTTTTTGTATAAACTTTGGTTCAAGGAAAAGGACTTATACATATATATATGCTCGTCTGATGCACTTGCCAACATTGGTTATATAGTCAGAACTCCGTTTGAGTCATGGTATTCTTTTAGAGGACATTAATCCAAGTAGAAATCTCCAAAGTAGTTAAGCGTGTAAACACCGTCACCTAGGTAAAGATAGAACTTGCTTAAAGCAAAGCTTACGACGATATTTGAGAAATAAATAAAGTCGGGGATAAACTCTACCGAAATAGAAAATGTACACAGAATCATAAGTCATATAAATAGCAAATGACCACTTATGTCCCAAGAGGAGATAGAGTGAATGAGACTCTTTGAATGATAGATAAGTTCAAGTCTCCACATGCCTTTTAGTCGATGTGAAGTTCCGCTTTGGTTCCTTTGTAGTCCCAGCCGTCTTGTGATGATCGCCATGGGTTCTGAGGCTCGAGCTGACGCTTTTCATCCTAGTCGAGACTTAGCTACTAGTAGACTAGGGATCAGAAGACTATAGTTTTGATCACTAATATTGACGACATACTTGAATGTAGCGCATCTGAGTTCGACCGAGCAATGCTCTAACAATATCACTTTTATCGATTTTGGTAGCCAAAACTATCAATAGAATATGGAATGCAAAAAATAAAAGAAATATAAACTTTGTAGCTCCTTTTCCACATGCCTAATCTTCAACATTACTCAAAATCTTCGTCACTTCCGTACTCAATGATCCCAAAGGTTGTAAGTTCAAGCGTGTTTCGTTGTTAAAAATCCTAAGCTATAACAGCGAGAAAACAGAGTTCTCGATCGTTTTATTATATGATGTCATAATATCATTATATAGTATCAAAAGTTCAATTTGCTGCATCACAACCCAGCGACAATACTACTTGGTGATATATATCACCACCCCCTTAGTCAATGCTCCATCTCATGAAACCAATCCCCCTTACATAATGATCAAAGAAAACCATATGTATTTATGTTCATGAACTCATGTTAATTCCTCCCCTTTTTATCGATAAAGTTGTGATCTGTGAATCCTAATAGAATTTTCAAAGAAATTTCATGACCAAAGGAAACACATATCTTATTTAGATGCAATCATATAGCCGAAGGCAAATGTATTCATCAAGGGTTTATAAAGAATCTGAGAATATACATAATGTTCACGGCCCTCCCAAAAGGTTGGCAATTAAGCACAAAGTTCAATTAGGAACTCTCACACAATATATCATTCCCGAAAGAAAACAACAAGAGCGACATTAATTTCAAAAGAAAGAAGGATTTCTTTAACTACATTTTCAACTCCGGCATTATAAAATGTCTCGCGTGTTGATGGTGGATTTTCAACAAAGGTCAAATCCAGAAAATCATGATACTTGCATGTTTCGATACGGCTTCAGGCATGTGACGATTCATATTTTACGAAGCCATGATGAATATGTCTTTCGAAAAGCCTCCACTAGTTGAGCGTTCGATCCCTGACATTTCATTGTGACCTCTATGTAGAATAATAGAATTGGGCGGTCCTCCTACATAACTGTTTTGTTGAGAGGGATTAACGCTCGGGACGTCGGTGATACTCACCGTTCCCCGACTACGTGAGAGTGACCCACCTCTGCATAGAAGAACGATTGGGCGTTCTCCTTCAGATTGAGAGCAACAACGACTTTAGGACAAAGTGATACTCCACCGATCCCGACTATGTACGACGTGTATAGACTCGGGTATTCTCCGTAGTGTTTGAGAGCACCCTCAGGATTAGCCGTCTCCTGACTATGCACATAGATTAATTCTGCCGTGACATTCACCACTGAATTCCCAGAATAATCTATTATTGCTCATATTCCATGGTCGAATCCACGGCCTGATCCCATGGAATGCCAATAACAATTGCTCCTATTCCATGGTCGAATCCACGGCCTGATCCCATGGAATGGCAACAACAATTTATATCGTTACTCCGATTTCATGATCAAATTCACTGCTAATCTCATGAAATGGTAATAGGTAATATTATTACTCCGATTCTATGGTCGAATCCACGATCCCATGGAATGGTAATGCCTATTTTATTATTCCGAGTTCATGGTAGAATCCTTGCTGATCCTATGAATTGATAATAAATAACTACTTATTTTATTATCTCGTTTTATGAAGTATGTTACACTGAATTTCATGGATTAGCAATAAATACCCAACAACCGGGCATCTGAACATCCCTGAGTAAGCCCCACGAAAAATGGTGTAAGTGTACTCGATAATGATGCACGACTGAGCACCCGGATGCACGAACGAGCATCCAAAAAACATGAAACAATGAGGAATTCTACGCAAAACAGGAGAAAACAATAAATATTAATAAAATAATAAGAGGCGCCCAGGGCCGGGCCCATGGCACGTGCCCTAGCCATGGTAGGTCCATGCCTCTCCCATTATTTTCCTTTTTTGTTATTTCATGAACTCATGAAAACTCCTTGGTTTTAAAGAACTTTCCTTGTTTTTGCAAAATTCATGAATTCTCCATAACTTCACGGATTCATGAAAAATAATAATATTATAAAATAGGGAAAAGTGTGTGGGACCGGGCAACATGGTCGACCGGCCGTGCCCTAGCTGTGGCCGGTCCCATACCTTACAATCCTTAGCCTATTATAATAATCATTCCCCAATTTCATAAAACTCCTTGGTTTCAACAAAATTCATGGATTCTCCATAACTTCGTGGATTCATGAAATAATATTATAAAATAGGGAAAGGTGTGCGGGACCGGGCAACATAGCCGGCCGACCATGCCCAAGTCGTGGCCGGTCCCACACCTCACAATCCCTAGCTTTTATAATTATTATTCCCTAAACTCATGAAACTCCTCCGTTTCAACAAAACTCATGGATTCTTCATAACATCACGGATTCATGAAAATAATATTATAAAATAGGGAAAGGAGTGCGGGACCGGGCAACATGGCCGGCCGGCCATGCCCTAGCCGTTGCCGGTCCTACACCCTGCAATCCCTAGTCTTTTATAATTATTATTTTCCTTGAATTCATGAAACTCCTTGGTTTGAGCAAAAATCATGATTTCTTCATAATTTCTCAAATTTTGCTCAAATCATGAATATTCAAGAGCCAACATGGTCAAGTGACCAGCTAGCCTCTCATGACAATTTTAAATGTTAAAATATTCTTATTTTAATATTTATAAAATATTGATCAATTGAGCATACATGCTCATTCCAACAAAAATCAAGAATTTCAGTAAAGATGAAACTCTTCTGAAAATTCACAATGTTGCTCGAACGCACATCAGAAAATACTGAAACTCTCAGTACGTAGACACAGACACAATGGAAACACGTGCATGCCTTAATGACCGACCAAAGTCATTCCTAGGGTTTTCACAAAGCCGGACCCACACGTTTTCACACTTTTGACCTAATTTGCGCAATCACTCATATTGGGCCCAAACTCTCTCCAACCAACCCGGGGATTGCTCAAACGGACAACATCTAGTCCCGTGACCACCAAGAGCCGGCCCATGCTCTCTTGGTCGGTCCCCATCTTTCATACTTAGGTTTTTTGCCTAATGTTGAACCCAACAATAATTCAATAAATGATGAAACCGCACTTAATCATCATTCTTTCACCAACTCTCCAAGCGAGAACCATGGTGTATGTTCACTCGAGAATCGGGCACCACATGGATGCTCATCATTCCATGTGGTCGGTCCCTCTATCACTCATGACCTATTTTTCAAAGAATTCATCAATTGTTGAACAATTGCTCAAAAATTAGGGTTTCGAACAAACGCCTACTTAATCATCATTGAGCAAGTTCAAACACCAAATGAATTTATGTTGATCACGGGGATAAATTATACAATATTTGGTAATCTACCATTATTTTAATATTTTATTGGGTTACGTTACCAATAAATATTTCATTAATTGAGCGACATTTGCTCGATTTGCTCAAATATTGGTCCACTATCAATATTTAGTAATTTATCGTATTTTGTCGACCGAGCAATACTTGCTCAATTGCACGTCAAATTATTCATACTCGGATTTGTCGGATTGAGCAATACTTGCTTAATTGCACGTCAAATTCTCAAATATTAAATTGATTCGTCGAATTGAGCAATACTTGCTCAGCTTGCTCAATATTGACCCAACTATCAATATTCAAAGAACTTATCGTATTTCGTCGAATCAAGCAATACTTTGCTTAGTTGCTCGAATAATCCACATATATTTAGTAACTCATCAATATTCAACAACTCGTCGAATTTACAATATTTGCTCAGATGAGCAAAATTAACATTCATGAATCGTTGAGCATTTGTCAAACATGCTCGATTCAACAAAACCTAGACTCATTGTCTAATAGTCAACAACTGACAAACTAAATACACGTCTGTCATGCAGACTCCACGATTTGTGAGACATCAATCACGTCAAATTGGGGGATAACAACTAGGGTTTTGGTATGGCGGCCACAAAGACGTGGATTCATCAACGACGAGAAATGTGCGTAAGTTGTGTCAACGGTTGAAGGAGTTAGCAAAGTAGCGGTGCACGATCCGTCAAGTCTCCACACGACGTGGAACCGACTTTATCACGATCTTCCATTTTCCCACTCTCCCACTCATGAAACCGTCACACTTATAGGTATCAAGGTGTTCACAACTATGGCAATATAAATAAGTTTTCGAATCCATGATTAGGGACAACGTTTTGGTCTACATGAATTTCTCGAGTAAGTACTCTCAAGAATTCATCAATCCATCAGAACTTGTTCGAACTCAACAGTTCACCAATTATTGCAGAAACCTTCAACACACCCACAATCCTTGATCATCACTGATCCCACACAATTCTCAGCTTCCCTCCTACAGATCAACCCATCTCCCTCTTTGCGGCCGAATTGACTCTGGAACGACCATTTTCTTGGTTTAGGCCGGAGTCCTACAGATTGATCTCTCGAATCTAAGCACCTCCTTTGCAGCGGTGCATCTGTGTGAGGTTGAGCAGTTTGCTCGGTTCGAAGAGTCTCGACAACACGCTCGACTCTTCACTTTCCTAAAAAACCAGTGAACCGTTTTACCCCATCCACAGATTGGCGACCACAGTGGGAGATTAATCTCTCGGTTGCAATCTCTTATTCTCACAAAATGGTTGATCTTAGGTCGGTTCGAGTCACCAATCCCAATGCAAACAATGCTAGCACTAGCAACAATGGTGGTACTCCGTAAACTACTCCTGCTTCTAACATCGGTCTTTGGTGATACCACTCCTCCGCAAACCAACATTGGAAATAATCCGCTCTTCTAGCAGCATCCCGAAAAAATCAGAGAAAACCCGCCTACCATTGCTGATCTCATGAAGGTCCAGGAAGTTCTTGCCAAAATTCAGACTAACATGGCAACCACTCAGAAGGAGCTATGTAACTACCTCAAAACTCTCACTGACAAGATGTCAGACAAAACTCAGGAAAAGGGAAAAGACAAGGAAACATCTCCAACTACAAATCCCGAAGTTATTCCAGTCCCTGACGATGATGAAACCCGCAAAGCTGCAGAGCCCAAACCTTCTACTTTCATCACTCGTGAAGATCTGGAATGTTTTATCGAGAGCCGGGGAAAGGGCCATGCACCATCAGTCCATCGTCATCAACCTCCGTATCCTGCAGCTACACAAAGAATCCCTCTTCCAAAGGGCTACACTTCTCCAACATTCACACTCTACAACGAAACGGGGGAATGCTCGAGAACACGTCTCTTGATTTCTGGAAGCATTGGGATAGCATGAACATAACCATGTTGTGCATTTGAAGGAGTTCTCGAAGTCTCTGACCGGCCGAGCCTATACTTGGTACAACAACATCGCACCAGGGAGCGTAGCCAATTGGGGAGAAATGATTAATGCTTTCTACAGGAAATACTTCTTTGTCTCTGAGCAAGTTACTTTCTCCGACTTGGGAAGGATGTCTGATCGCGGTCGTAAGCGTCAAAAATAAATTACACTTTCTTACTACTCAAAATATAAATATAGCAAGGGCAAGAAAGGATCGATCCCACAGAGAGGTCTAGGTTGTCAAATTGTTATGGTTTCCTATATAAAACACCGAGGGTTTTGTGAATGTGTAAATAAAAATAAAATAAAAACAAAACAATAAAAAGTAAACTCGCAAATCAAGAATGTGAAATATTGGATAAAGGTTTCATCTTCAATTGTAAACAAGTTTATGAATATATGAATAGAATTCGTATTTAATCTCGCTATCATCAAAAGCCATAGAATACCTTATTGCAAGAATACTCCGTAATTTCCAAAGTTATCAACACACACATTAGGGCTGCGTATGTGAAATCTACCTAAAGAATAACCTTACGCCTTGCACTAATCAAGTTCAATTCCTAGGAGCATTAAGTTTCAGAAATAGGCTAATCAATGCAATTGTAATACATTGCGCAAACAATTCGAACAAAGGTCAATTTCTACATATGACTACGAGGATGTATCACTATAACCTAGAATCATATCATGCTACTCGTATTCAAGGTCATCGCTCGATGAAAACCCTAAAATAGCTATAGATATGGATGTGAGTTCAATCAATTCTAGACTCGACTAAACAAACATTCAATCATATTGCAATACTTCAATCATGCAATTATTATAACCCGTAGAAATCAAACGATAATATTGAGAGAAAACTAATTCATAAAAATCATAACTTGTTGCAAAATCCAACTACATCTTCAACCAATAATAAAACTCTAGCTCATATTCATGGAGTTCATAACAAGAAGAAAGAGAAAAGACTTCATGGTGTAAACCCTAGAACAAAGTAGAGGCCAAAAAGAATAGAATAAGATATATTAAAAGTCCTCTCTTTTATATGTTTCACTCCTTCCAAAATTAGGTTTTGTCTTCAAAGTCCATTAGTTAGAAGTCCACCAAGCCCACAAGTGAGAGAAACCCGTGTAGAAATTCTGTCCAAAAACTCCCGCCGGAAAACTAGGATTATGTCCGGAATCCCGCCGGAATAGTCGCCGGAAAAGCATCTCAGGTGACCGGCAAAGTCCGCCCGGTCACCGGTCAACGGGTCGGATCTGGTCAACTCGGGTCAACTCGAGTCAACCCCGAGTCAGGTTCATGAGTCAGGGTTGACTCAGTGATATCTGAGTCATAGGCTGAGTGAAAGTCTAACTAGCCTGACTGGGCTTAGTTGTCAGGCTGTTGCACAGGCCAGAGTCTCTGCTGCACTAAGATGGTGCTTCACCAGCACATTTCCAGCCATGATGGCTGTTCATTTCCTTCTCATTAAATTCTGCAGCTCAGCTCAATTCCAAGCATTCACATTCCATCCTTGCCTTGCATTCCAACTCCAGGCAACATTCAGTTTCAATCTAATCCAACAAATCACTAACCCATTCATTCTTCAACCAATTATTGCACACCCTTCTCATCTGGAACATCAATTTTAGCTTCTTTACTCACTACAGCATCACACAGATCTCATTAAACACCGGCATAATATCTCCTCCTTAAACTGCACCTGCAACTAATCATTGTAGCTCTATATAGGTCATAGCCAGCACACACACTTCCTTATTCTACACAGCATCAGAACTCAGCCATAAACATTCCTCAATTCAGCACTTCAACCATTCTGCCGAAACTAAGCCATCAGCTGTAACTCCCTTGCCTGCACTATCCCCCAGGCCCTTGCCACTGTCATTAATAGCATCAGCTGCTTCACTATCCATAAGCAAACCCTTCTCTGCACCACCTTGCATCATCAAACCCTGGCAGAACCCCAAGATCAACAACGACAGCAGCGTCGCCATCTGAACTACATCAGACTAGAAAACCATTCAGCTTTATCACCAAATTCCCTGTCACTCATATCACACATGACCACCAGGCCTAGCCATTGCAGTATCGCCAGCTTCCCCACCAGAACTGCACCTGCACTTTCCCCTAGGTTCCATTCCAATGCCACTTTAACTCCGCAAATGTGCATCTTCTCAGCTCACTTCTCTCCGCCTAACACAGCCTTAGCTCCGGCCACAATCCCTGCCAAAGCAACCAATACCAGCTGCATCAGTTCATTCCCATCTGTGTACCAACACTCTTCCATCCCCCGTCACTCCTTCTATGCAAACATCACAAGCTCAAGAGCACACACATCACAAGCAATAGCTCGCTCGCTTCAATTCACGAACCCAACCTCAAATCCGTTGTTCAAGCCTCATCTCGAATCAAATCCCCTTCTAATAACAAAGACACAAAGAACATATCACCACAGCTCGAGTTCTTCAATTCATCTCCTTCACCTGTTAGCCCTTCAAGCTTCATAGACTGTGGCTGCTCCTTCATCTTTGCAACACAACTCATACTCGAGCCTCAACTTCTCAATCTATTCACTCAAAACCCCAATTTATCAATTAACAGCCTCAGATCCCCTTTTAGGTTCGAGCATCATCAGCTGATTCTTCAATTTATAGACTTAACTTAACACCAGACGCATCCAAGCTCGAAACCCATCTCAATTTCATCTCCAACAGCTAGAACATACAACCCTAAAACAACTCGTTACTTCATCATCTTCTTCTCCTCAATTTTAACATCCAAAAACCCTTGAATCTCCTCAATCGAACATCACAGAGACCCATCACTTCTAACATTCCAAACACCGGCTGCTTCCTCCTTCTTCTCGATCTGAATAGCAACTCCTTCATCTCGATCTCGCTCAATTTCAACATCACAACTACTCAACAATGCTTTTCGTTCTCTCAACTTCGACTTCTTCTTTAGCAACAACTCCTCGTCAAGTAAAGCCCCTAAATCCTTTCCATCTCTCTAATTCTCTCCATCATCACCTAGCCGCAACCATTCTCTCTCGCCTTTAATTCAGGTAGAAATGGGATGAGAAAATAATCGAGGCAGAAGACTCTCTTCTCTGGTTTCGGGTTGGATAGATAAGGGCATGATATTGGTACTCAGGCATTTCTGATAAGGGTTAACCAAGTTTCTAACCCATTATCCTCAGCTGGTCTGTCTTTAACACTCTTCCAAAAGAGGGTTATCCCTTAACCTTGGGTCAGCTCCATATATCATTTGCCCGTGAGATGACAATTTCGCCCTTTTTGCTCAAATTGGATAATTTCCGCTTCTTTTCCTCCGTGCGACTCCAAAGTACCTAATAACTCAAAAACACGCGTAAAGTACATAATTCGCATGAAAAATAGCAAAGAAAGCATAAACTCTAGATAGTAAATACGGTGTATTCTACACCTATCAGATTCCCCCACACTTAGACTTTGCTAGTCCTCGAGCAAATCAAACAAAACAATAAAATACAACAACTCCGTGTCGTCGAGGCTACGGTCACTTTTAGCATAAATAACAAGCCTTTAAACCACTAAGTGTCCCTAGTGGACGAGTTATAGTCTCGTGAGGGTTTACTAGAGATATACCCACAAAACCTATTTTTTCCAACTTACTAGTTCTCCGTAATGATAGTATCCAACGCGCTAAGAAGACATAGAGATTCTGCACACTAGTCATAAGAAGTTAGACACATAAATGAACACAATCTCATTCTTAAAAGTTGAGATAGAGATAACCATCCCTTCTCGACTAAAATTCGGGTTCGGAGTGATCAAAAGTCTCGACTTTGCCTCACAAGAAAGGGTTTTATGATATTGCTCTCAATAATAAACAGCTTTTTATGGGTCACACATGTGTCCAAAGTTGGAATGAAGAGAGAATCCCGAGACACGTTGAATGGTAGGAAGGCAAAACCCTCCAAATATTTTGAAAACCCACATCTTTTATATATTTTTGAAAACCCATTTTCCTGACGATCTCTTCGAAAGGAAATCAACCATTTAACGAAGGTGGGAATATGCTTACTTACCTCGTTATCCGTTCGGCGTGCAGCTAGCACCACTCTCAAAAGATCCATAGAAACGTCTTCGGTCTTCTATCGGTGTCTTCATCTTCGTCTTCGGTCTTCAACTCTTGATGATAACTCTCGAACTTCGTAGCATCTCGACAATATGATTATTTCCTCTAATTCCTTGTCGCTTGAAACTTCATTATAGATATTCCTTCTTTCCATTGGCTTTATTGAAAGAACACAAAACTAAAAACAAACTATACAAACCCAATTTATTTTTTTTCTTCTTTTTTTTCTGTTTTTTTTTTTTTTTTTGAAATACAAAATAAAAATAAAACAAAATAATAAAAACTATTAATAAACCTAAAAATTTTCTCTTGTCTTTTTTTTTTTTTTTTTTTTTTTCGAGACAAGAGAAAGTAAAATACAAATAAAATAAAAACGAAGGCCATGGTGTAAGTACTTTACCGCTTGATTCTTCACAACTTGTATGTCTTGATATCATAAACTTCTCGAACTTTCATCCATTATAATTTTCCACTCTTGTATAATAGTCTTCAACTTATAAAAATTTTGCTCCCTGTTTTGTTGCTTTACTCAAATCTAAAATCTGCCCATTTCTGTACTGTTTTTTGTAAACCTCGAACGTATTCAACTTTCCTTCAAATTTGTGATGCTCCTCTTGTTGATGATGATGGTGTTTCTATGGACCTGTTGATGTAGAGAGAGATAAGGTGGTTGGTGCTAACTGCGAACAAGATCACAAGTGGTATGTAAGTTAGCAATTCGATGTCACCAACATGGTTGATAAAAATAGCACTCAAGAGATCAAAATAGTGCTTCTATGATGGGAAATTGGACAGCTCACCATTCTGCCCGGAATTAACGTACGGTGACACACACTCTAAAAGCACAAATTTAGACAGTACAAAGAATTGGAAGGTGGTGCCTCACATTATGTAACTTGGGTAGTCTCCACTATAGGGGATCACTACTCTAATACCGAATTCAGTCTGCACCTTATTTGCCACTGGCATGGTTAAATCCAACTTTAACTCTCATACAATTAAGAAACCCGATCATGTTCTCTGTCATCTCTAAGTTCACTCACTAGTATGAGATTCTCGATGTAATCTTAGCGACATGTATACTATGTGACTCTAAACTAACTACAAGTTGGAGTTTTTTATTCACTATTTACAAAAAGTTGAAAATTTGACTCAAAAAGGCTAAAAACTCTATATGCAAAAGACTCCCCCACACTTAAACTTCACATTGTCCTCAATGTGTAAAACCGAAAATTCTGAATTCTGACGTAACATCAGATAAAACGCAAAAACTGTACAAATTGGTAAGGAATTTGGAAAAACTCCATTTCACAAAAGTTGTTCATCTACGTGTTTTCTACAAAGTGTCAAAAGGGCACAGTGTTTCGATAAACGGTCTGACAGTTATGGTCTCTGGACTGAACTATGCGCAGTCTGAATTTTTCGACGAAAGGTATTCGTCCTAATTCTCTTCTAAGAAAGATTCCGGACTCAATGAAATTAAACATGGGGATGCAAATATGATATGAAAACTATAAAAATAAATAAATAAAAGGGACTAAAATACAAAACCTATGGGTTGCCTCCCATTTAGCGCTTGGTTTAAAGTCGTCAGCCCGACTCTTTTGTTATCGTCCATGTACCAACAATCTGAAAAGTTGGGGATCCTTCCATAGAACCTGTTTTTCAAACACTAGCTTCACACAAATATTAGTACAATAAAGCAAAAGTGAAGCTATGAACCTATAAAAACTTCCCCCACACTTATTCTTGTCCACACTTGGGAGTGTATAAAGAATATAGGAGTCGGGTACTTCCACGGTTTCTTGTTCCATAACCTGCATAGTATGAGAATCAAGTATCTCTAATGGAGGATAACGAGAAACAAAGTCATTCAACAATATTCTCGAAGCACATACATTCAAACCAATAAGAGGTAAAGGAGAAGAAACAATAGGCAAAGGGTTAGATAAACCTTGCACAATCTCTTGTATTACGGAATCCTCTTCATCTTTGAAAAACTCAAGTGAATTATTCACCTCTTTTATATCATGGTCCTCTATCAAACCTTGCAACCATTCTTCGTCCGTTTCTGCCTTAACTAAAGTCTCGACATAAACATCATCATTACAATCATTTGCAAGCTCAATTGGGTCTTCCACAATATTGGTCATAACCGTCTCATTCTCAACATACTCCTCTTTGTTGTAAGGCACATACTCTTTTGCGGATCCAAATTTTATTATAAAAAACTTTTCTAGAACACCCGAAAATGCATCATCCTCAAGCTCCACCCTTTGAATAGGCTCTTGATCATTATTAAGATCAATGCTTGAGTAATCCACACAAGTGTCGACATATTCCTCTTCGTCTTCATCTTGATCCCAAAAAGACTCCATTGTACACTCCTCGGGGATGTCACCATGAGTTGGTTCAAACGATGTATTTTCATAATAATCATCATCACTATCATATTCATCATAACATTGGTCCTCGCTGAATTTAGTGTTGCTAATCTCGAACTCATCCTTTTGAATAGGTGAATGATCATTATTACGATCAAGAGTTGAGTTAACTACACAAATATCAACAAAAGTCCCCGAAGGTTCGCCCTTTTCAACATAATTATTCATTTCCTCCTTGTATTCTTCAATGCCTTGTCTTAAAGTGGAAACACCTTTTTGAAGCTCTTGGAGTGTTCCATCCAAATTCTGAATATAGTGTTCCATTTGTTTGTAAAGCTCATTCGACAAAGAAAAAGTAGAATTACTTACTTCAGTATTGTTAGGCCAATTATATTCCCTTTGAATGGGTGGATGATCATAACTACGATCAGAAATTGGGCCAAACATACTATGAGCACATTCGGTCGATGATACTTGGTTCCACGCTGGGTTGTCCACAAACTGACTCCATGCTGTCCATAAATTGTTGCATTTCATCTACCAAACTAGAGGAAAAATTAATAGGAGTACAACTACCATCCCCTCTTTGTGGTTGCTCACTTACATACCCACCATAAGAAGGTTGGAATGTATGAGAACAACTAAAAGGGTACGTGGAGTATGGACCATAACCAAAGGATTCATTTTTATTGTACTCTAGTAGTAAGGGTGATAGTTTTCATGTTGTTGAGGTTGAAAGCCGTATTGATTGCTCCAATATGCTCCGTCCATAGAAATTGGTACCTGAAACGAGATTCTCAAAACTCGATTAGAAACCAAAGAATAAGAAAAAGTAAAACAAAAATAAGAAACCAAAAACAATTAACAACCGCTGCCTCCCCGGCAACGGCGCCAAAATTTGATCGCTTGATGCGTAAGCGTCAAAAATAAATTACACTTTCTTACTACTCAAAATATAAATATAGCAAGGGCAAGAAAGGATCGATCCCACAGAGAGGTCTAGGTTGTCAAATTGTTATGGTTTCCTATATAAAAACCGAGGGTTTTGTGAATGTGTAAATAAAAATAAAATAAAAACAAAACAATAAAAAGTAAACTCGCAAATCAAGAATGTGAAATATTGGATAAAGGTTTCATCTTCAATTGTAAACAAGTTTATGAATATATGAATAGAATTCGTATTTAATCTCGCTATCTTCAAAAGCCATAGAATACCTTATTGCAAGAATACTCCGTAATTTCCAAAGTTATCAACACACACATTAGGGCTGCGTATGTGAAATCTACCTAAAGAATAACCTAACGCCTTGCGCTAATCAAGTTCAATTCCTAGGAGCATTAAGTTTAGAAATAGGCTAATCAATGCAATTGTAATACATTGCGCAAACAATTCGAACAAAGGTCAATTTCTACATATGACTACGAGGATGTATCACTACAACCTAGAATCATATCATGCTACTCGTATTCAAGGTCATCGCTCGATGAAAACCCAAAGTAGCTATAGATATGGATGTGAGTTCAATCAATTCTAGACTCGACTAAACAAACATTCAATCATATTGCAATACTTCAATCATGCAATTATTATAACCCGTAGAAATCAAACGATAATATTGAGAGAAAACTAATTCATAAAAATCATAACTTGGTTGCAAAATCCAACTACATCTTCAACCAATAATAAAACTCTAGCTCATATTCATGGAGTTCATAACAAGAAGAAAGAGAAAGACTTCATGGTGTAAACCCTAGAACAAAGTAGAGGCCAAAAAGAATGGAATAAGATATATTAAAAGTCCTCTCTTTTATATGTTTCACTCCTTCCAAAATTAGGTTTTGTCTTCAAAGTCCATTAGTTAGAAGTCCACCAAGCCCACAAGTGAGAGAAACCCGTGTAGAAATCCCGTCCAAAAGCGCTCGCCGGAAAACTAGGATTATGGCCGGAATCCCGCGGAATAGTCGTAGGGAAAAGCATCTCGGGTGACCGCAAAGTCCGCCGGCCACCGGTCCAACGGGTCGGATCTGGTCAACTCGGGTCAACTCGAGTCAACCCCGAGTCAGGTTCATGAGTCAGGGTTGACTCAGTGATCCATCTGAGTCATAGGCTGAGTGAAAGTCTAACTAGCCTGACTGGGCTTAGTTGTCGCCGTTGCACGTGCGAGTCTTTTGCACTAAGATGGTGCCACTAAAGACATTTCGACCATGATGGCCATTCATTTCCTTCTCATTAAATTCCGCAGCCTCGTTCAATTCCAAGCATTCACATTCCATCCTTGCCTTGCATTCCAACTCCTGCAACATTCGGTTTCAATCTAATCCAACAAATCACTAACCCATTCATTCTTCAACCAATTATTGCACACCCTTCTCATACGGAACATCAATTTTAGCTTCTTTACTCACTATGACATCACACAGATCTCATTAAACACCGGCATAGTATCTCCTCCTTAAACTGCACCTGAAACTAATCATTGTAGCTCTATATAGGTCATAGCCAGCACACACACTTCCTTATTCTACACAGCATCAGAACTCAGCCATAAACATTCCTCAATTCAACACTTCAACCATTCTGCCGAAACTAAGCCATCAGCTGTAACTCCCTTGCCTGCACTATCCCTGTGCCCTTGCCATTTGTCATTAATAGTATCAGTTGCTTCACTATCCATAAGCAAACCCTTCTCTGCACCACCTCGCATCATCAAACCCTGGCAGAACCCCAAGATCAACAACGACAGCAGCGTCGCCATCTGAACTACATCAGACTAGAAAACCATTCAGCTTTATCACCAAATTCCCTGTCACTCATATCACACATGACCACCAGGCCTAGCCATTGCAGTATCGCTAGCTTCCCCACCAGAAATGCACCTGCACTTTCCCCTAGGTTCCATTCCAGCTGTCACTTTAACCTGCAGCTGCATCTTCTCAGCTCACTTCTCTGCCTAACTCAGCTTAGCTCCAGCCACAATCCCAGGCCAGCAACCAATACCAGCTGCATCAGTTCATTCCCATCTGTGTACCAACACTCTTCCATCCCTGTCACTCCTTCTATGCAAACATCACAAGCTCAAGAGCACACACATCACAAGCAACAGCTCTGCCTGCTTCAATTCACGAACCCAACCTCAAATCTGTTGTTCAAGCCTCATCTGAATCAAATCCCCTTCTAGAACAAAGACACAAAGAACCTATCACCCACGGCTCGAGTTCTTCAATTCATCTCTTCACCTGTTAGCCCTTCAAGCTTCATAGACTGTGGCTGCTCCTTCATCTTTGCAACACAACTCATACTCGAGCCTCAACTTCTCAATCTATTCACTCAAAACCCCAATTTATCAATTAACAGCCTCAGATCCCCTTTTAGGTTCGAGCATCATCAGCTGATTCTTCAATTTATAGACTTAACTTAACACCAGACGCATCCAAGCTCGAAACCCATCTCAATTTCATCTCCAACAGCTAGAACATACAACCCTAAAACAACTCGTTACTTCATCATCTTCTTTTCCTCAATTTTAACATCCAAAACCCTTGAATCTCCTCAATCGAACATCACAGAGACCCATCACTTCTAACATTCCAAACACCAGCTGCTCCTCCTTCTTCTCGATCTGAATAGCAACTCCTTCATCTCGATCTGCTCAATTTCAACATCACAACTACTCAACAATGCTTTTCTCGTTCTCTCAACTTCGACTTCTTCTTTAGCAACAACTCCCTGTCAAGTAAAGCCCCTAAATCCTTTCCATCTCTCTAATTCTCTCCATCATCACCTAGCCGCAGCCATTCTCTCTCGCCTTTAATTCATGTAGAAATGGGATGAGAAAATAATCGAGGCAGAAGACTCTCTTCTCTGGTTTCGGGTTGGATAGATAAGGGCATGATATTGGTACTCAGGCATTTCTGATAAGGGTTAACCAAGTTTCTAACCCCTTATCCTCAGCTGGTCTGTCTTTAGCACTCCTCCAAAAGAGGGTTATCCCTTAACCTTGGGTCAGCTCCATATATCATTTGCCCGTGAGATGACAATTTCGCCCTTTTTGCTCAAATTGGATAATTTCCGCTTCTTTTCCTCCGTGCGACTCCAAAGTACCTAATAACTCAAAAACACGCGTAAAGTACATAATTCGCACGAAAAATAGCAAAGAAAGCATAAACTCTAGATAGTAAATACGGTGTATTCTACACCTATCAATGTCTCAGAAGAATAATGAACATCCGAACGACTACGTAAAGAGATTCAGGCTCCAGGCTCTGGATTGTCACGATCCAAATGTCACCGAACAACAACTGGTAGATTTATGCATCAATGGGATGATCCCAGTCTACAGAGCTTTGCTGGAAAATCTTCGTTTTCAGACCTTCTCAGAACTTCATGAAGCGGCCAAGCGATCAACAACGACCGCTCCCGCCTTGCTAGAAAGAACGAAAACTGTCAAAGTAGAGGAATCGAAAGACACTCGGAGCAGCAATGCCAGGCGTCTAATCAACAAGCAGTACAGTGTCGAAACCTCCATGAATGTTGCTGAAGGGAGCAAAAGAAAAGCTGAAGCACAGCCACGTAAAAATGCTCCTCCAGCGTCCAATCCCTCAAAAGCGCCAAGAAAAGATGGTCAAGTCAGGAATGCACAATCGCCTACTCAACATCAATAGAATGATCAAGATGCACCTGACTTCCCATTTTCTATTGAAGAAGTGATCGAACTATTGGAAGTTTGGATCCAATACGGTGCAATCAAGTTGCCTCCTGTCAAAAGGAACCGGAGGCGAGGAACATATGGAAAATGCACGCTACTGCCATTTCCATAGGTATGTCAGTCATCCGACAAGTGATTGCAGAATCCTGAAGCGTATATTCAAAGAAAAGGCTGACTCAGGGGAATTGAGAACTGAAGGAGTGCACATAAATCCTCTCCCAATCATAACATTCGCACCCTCCGAGCAGCCGGTCAAGGAGGCAGTTCAATCCTTAATTGAGCATGTCTGCGAGTTGCTGTACTTGTCAAAGGCCCAAAGAGATGATATGTTTGCTGCACTGAACCATATCGTGTCAGGCAAACGACTAACAATTCAGGAAACACTCTCTGAACCGCCAGTAACAGATAAGGAGATGTACAACTGGGGACTTCTCACTACAGTTCACCTCAAAGGAAATGAATTCAAGCGAGCATTGGTCGATGTTGGCACTGCTGTTAACATCATTCCCTTGAAACCCTCAGGGCTGCTGGCATCACTCGACAAGAAGCAACTCACGCCCCTGCCTCAGTCAGAGACCATGAAGGAATCTCCAGGGATGCTTACGGTTACATTATTCTCAAAGTGAAAGCTGATTCAACTTGGAATGAAACCAAGTTTTTCATAATCCGAGAAGATCCAGGATACGACATGGTTCTTGAGCGAGCATGGATTCATGATGGAAAGGTCACTACAACATCTTCAATTGCACAATCCTCTATCGAGGAAAGCTCAGACTCAGAGGAAAGCTCCAGTTTAGAAGAAATGGACGATACTCCACCATTTAAGCATTTGGGAAAAGTCGAATCCTTGATGGAACTCACGCAAAAACCCTGAAGAGAGCGCACATGAATTTGTCAAAAGGTTCCGCACTCAGGGAAGTCTCATTCCCACTCATGCATCTATTACCAACTTTCAAATATGCAACTCTGGTCAAGGGACTTGATCATGCTCGTGACTCGGCTGTCACCAAACATTATGAGTGGTTAGCCTCACCTCAAAGCAATACTTCACTAAATGGTTAGGCATGAACCTCTCCAAGTCTATCATCTCACTAACGCGGTCATTGATAGGATAATGACTGAGTTTCACAATCAATATCCTAAATACTCTCCTTTGCACGAGTGTCCACATGTGCCGCAGAATTGGAAAGCTCCACCAACTTGGAATCCACGAGGAATTCCAAACCAGCAGAAGATATTCAAGGCACGGGAAACCAAGCCTAACAAATTTCATGAAGGATATTTGGTTATTAAGGAAACCAAATGCAAGAGTTCTAACTGGGAATGACCTTTTATGATTGCTAAGTCAGTTGTTGGAGGATATTACAAATTGGCTGACATCAAAGGCAAGACAAGTATACCAATAATTCATGAGAATTGGCTCAAGATCTTCGATGCATGAAGCATTCAATATTGGGTGTTTTATGGCCAAGACAAATGCTCAAAATATCTGACGTTTGCATCTTAGGATTTTCTTTATCTGTATTTTAATATCTCCAAAACATTTGCAATACTTGCATTCAGTATTTGAATTCAGCAATTTATCAAAGTTCTTTATTTAAGAAAAATCTCCATCAAATCCGAAACCCAAAGGAAAATCCTCAGTCACTCAAAACTCAAAATTCAAAACCAATCCAGAAATTCAAAAATCAAAATCTCACATCTCTCGGAAGTTCAGAGTTCAAGAGATTATGGAAAGAAAGTTAAAGGGAACCAGCAAAGTAAGATTTCTGCTTCTCTTCATTCTCTAAGAATTGCAAAGCCGCTTTCTCCAACTCCAGCTTTTGAGTCAACTTAGCAATCTTAGCCATTTTCTCCACCACAAAGATCACCGGTAAAAGGTATATTCTTCACTACTGCATCCTTGATGGTGTTGATCTTCTGACGAAGCCACTTCATATTAAAGCCAAGTCTCTCAGAATTCTCCAAGTTATACTCCCAATCAAAGAGTACATCTCGAGTGAAAATACTTCTGGGCTTGGTACAGATATCATCTATAACACGCAATATGTTTCCTAATTGCATGGTCAAGAAGTAGCTACGTTCAGGATCTCTTGAAACGACGATATGGCCATACATCTTCCACAACTTCTCATACATGCTGGCATACCCTGTAGGGACGCTGGATCCACCAACAAATACATGATATGGGAGTGAAGCACAAAATGAAGGCTCACAAACAACCCCTGCGGTAGAGTATTCATGCACTATTATACGGTTCTCAATCTCTGGAGCAACTTCAACAATCATAGGCACAACTTCTTCTGTTCCTGAAGCAGTCACCGTTGGTGTTTCAATCGCCTCAACAATATCAGAAATAACTATCTCATGGCCTTGAAGTGCAGAGATGGTTGTCTCACTATCAACGGCGCCAAGATTGCTCGAATCATCATTATTAGTCTCATTATTCTCAACTTCGGCATTTGGCACCTAATAAGAAAATTACACGGGATTTGAGCGGTCCAAGCATGAAAACTCAAAAAAATCATAAGGTCCAGCATGTAAGTGAGCTAACATTATCTAAGTTCTCTACTATACGTCCAAGACATGAGCAAATAGCATAAAAGTTATAAGACACGCTTTTCAATTAGTCCGTCAGGAAAATTTTATAATACTCTGTATAAGACGACGAACTGGGAACAATTGGTAAAGAATATAAGGTTGGGTCGTATACCATTATTTTTGTATGGATGTCATCTACAACATATTAAAAATTCAAAGCAATTGAAGAAACGAGCAAGGAGATGTGGCCGAAACATTGAGCAACATGCAATCTGAAAGTCTCCTGGAAGCTTACTGTTTCGCCTTTTTCAGGCCCTAAACGTGCTCAAAACTCAAAAAGCTTCATTCAAAGAGCTTGGAAATTTTCCGGGTTTGAAGATACATATGCAGATCGCGAGAATCCAACTTCGAACGAAGATTCTACAGCATTTTCACTAAAAATTGGGGTCTGGATTTTTCTGATGACGTATTTTGGCAAAATTTCTTGTATATTCATTGGGATTCTCATTCATCTATTCAAAAAGAAGCAATCCTACACTTCTATGAAGATGACACAAAGTGTATACTTACTTGGGGAATCTCCAATCCATTCGAAGGGTTGACAGGATCGGCATCCACATAAGAAGCACCATTATTTCCATTCAGTCGTGATTCTGGAGAATTCTCTTTCCGACTACTATTCGAAGACGAATGGATAGCATGACCGTGTTGGCTTTCCACAACAATCTCCTCCTGGATCCAGCAACAATAATCATCACTATTTCATTCAAAGATATTCCGAAATCACTTACACGAAAGAATACTCACATCAACCTCTCCATCAACGCTGGATTCCTGAGTTGTTCGTATAAAGGAAAGATGAAGACCGTCAATAATCGATGGAGCAAAATTCTGAAACAAAATAGTAATACTTTTTTGAGATCCTGATTATATGGACAAGAAAGCCGCAATAATAAGAGGAATGCTAACAACTCACCAAAGAAGCGGCAGGGGACTGCACTTTATTCGGTATCATTCTATGAGTTGTTTTACTCCTTCCTTATCCACCCTGGGGACTTTCTTGAAGGTATAAGAAGTTTACACAGATTCGAGGCCTCACAACACGACCATCCTACACAAAATCAACGAATGATTAAAATACATCTATCTCACTCTCACCAATCGTGAAGAAAAGAGGCCTACCTGTACATATTCTGGATATGTTTTCCTCTTGTCACCACGAGAAAGGTACTTTAGTCTTGGTCGAGTATTAATAGAGTCAAGGGAAGGAAAATCTTGCACTGGGGACTTAACATCCATCACGAAAGCATACAGACGCTCAAGTGACGCCAGAAGTCTATGTAACTCGGAGTAAACGAATCTAGCACGATTAGAGCATGGGGATAAATACTCATTCCCTCCACGTGAGTGCAATCCAGATTGGCCTTTAAATAATCAATTGATGGTTTGTTCATTCGGTAACCTGGGATGCATTGGTCAACGCCCATTTGCCGAGCTGCCCTGTCAATATTGTATTCCTCTACTCTGAATTCTCCATGCATTACTGATACTAGGTGGCCACGAGTGCAACTTAATATAAAGTATCTCTCTCCATCATTCAAATTAGCACCAGTCTTCAATGTGATATTTTCTTCAGCAGTGTTGAAAGTGATCAATTATGAGAAGAGATCAGGGACCGACACCCAATGGCGAAAATTTAACTCGGTTTCAATATCCAGAATATCAGTGATACATATCTTGTATTGCGACTACTTTGTAGACCACCTCATGATCCTGGCATTGTCTTTCTCGAGAAAAGCATGGAGAGTGTCGACATTGGGCCCTTGCAAAATGCTACGGGGAATCGGAGCATACTTATCAAGATGCTCCCACATCAGAGCTTGGAGGAACATGGTATTAGCATATGTCTCAATTTCATGAAACCGTTAGAGACACTGGAATCAATAACCAAAGAGTCCAAGTTAGCAAATAGTGAACCTAAAAACAAGCTACCAATCGGAAGTTTCTCACCTTTGGCCATCCTAATGGCGAAGGGTATCACCAACGGCTTCAAAAAATGTCCACTGTCCTCGAGAACATCTCTGGAAAGCCACAAGCACAAGAAAGCAAAGAATGGACGAGTACTATCAACAGGTTCTTCAGGAATTCTATCTCTCGGCCACCAGTATCTCAACCATTGAGCATATCAAAATTTAGGAGACTCGTTAAACTCGTGCATCTTAGTTTCCAAAGTACGAGATATCAGCTTCTCCTCTGTCGAGAGTTCTCCAGGGAAATTTCCGACGACTAGAAGATGCAACAAAGCGACCACATATTCTAAAGTAATCATGAACTCTCCCCATCTGCATATGAAGGTGTGAGTAGGAATACACCAACGAGCAAGCAAAGCCACGATACCTGGTATATCATGATTAATGATCAAATCTCCAGCAGCTTGAATGGCTCGTGTCACCTGCGCACTATCCAGTAAAGTCCTCACGGCTGTAGCCTAAAATATGCCTTGCCCATCCAGAAAAATGCGTCAACGGCTTCCGAGAAAGTTTGAGTTCCACATGAGAAGCTGAATAATGTTTCCCCTCCAAACAGAACCGAATTATTGCTGGAGGAGACACTAACTTATTATGAGTTGTAGTCCTGGGATTTATGAGCAACCGAAACGAAGAACCTAAAGGACGTTTTTCAGGCCTATACAAATATTCAAAGAATCTGTCTTCGATGTTTGGAATGTTCTTGGGTTAGGGAATTTCCTCATTCCCCCGAGAAGTTCCAATCGTCATCCATGGAGTGATCACCATCTCAGAAGTGTCTTCTCTACAGAAAACGTCGCTTTCAAGATCATTACGGAATCGAGTCATCTCTGCCAAATAGCTGCAGCATTCCACACGAATTTCATCAGTACAAGGGAATTAAAGCAATCAAACAATTATGCTCACTATCATCGTCTGCAAAAATGGTAATCCTTAACTCTTACCTATTTACGATTTCACGAACTTAGTGATCACAACGTAAAACCCCAAAACTTGCTCGTTCTTTCAAACCTGCAAAGTCGAGCATAAAACATATTATTCAAAAGTCAACACTGACTTCTCAAGAAACTATGAATGATTCACATAACTTTCCATGTGAACATTCGCTGATTTTTACGTGTACATGCACTATAAATCACTAAACTCATGCATACACTACGAATTCATCAACTCATATATTGTTTGCTTTCAACAATTTCTCATAAATCAAAACTTGATTTATATTTAATAAAGCGTGAACACGCACCTTTTTTTTAATTTTTTTTTATTTCGTGAGTTAATAACTCACGTAAATAAAAAAAAAAAAAAACTTTTTTTGCTCAATCGAGCATCCGTCATGAAACCAGGGTCTTTTCTATTTTTATAAAAGTCCATATGTTACAAATAAAATTTTAAAAGTTTACAAATAAACTTTATCATGAACTCCGGGTCTTTTCAAAAATTTCCTTTAATTCTAAGGATTATTATTTACTACTTTTATTACGAACAATCCTACGTTCTTAAAGGTATTTGTAAAATCCATGCTTTGAAAACAAACTTGGGTTTTCATGAAACCTAATAAACAAAACTTTTACTACTGCAACTATACCATATCCATGCAAAGTTTTATGTATCTCTTCCATATTAGGGATTTTTGTTCGTTTCCTAAACTAACGAAAAGACGAGCATTCATACGTTTTCTAAAATTCTTCATAAATCCTACGCATGATTGCAACTAGGGGATTTTTTGTTTTGTGAACAACTCATGAATCATAAAACACACAGCAAAAAAAAAAAAAAAAAAAAGAAGTTCGAACTTACCTGTTGCCGGCTGGAAACTGGCCGGACGGTGATCGGCGGCGACGGCGCTGATTTTCCGGGCGTGAAAATTTTTTTTTTCTCCCTACTGAACACGTGAATGTGGTGAAGAGATGAAGGTGCTCAATCGATCAAAACAATAAAAATATTAGGGTTATTTACATTTTATATTAATTTTATTTCCAAAACCTAATAAAACACGGGTTTCCTTTTTGGGTTCGGGCCCGTAAATCCTAAATCAACCAGAACCGGACTTTTGACCGACCAAATCAGCAGAACTTCACCTCTCCACATCCACAAAATAATACTCTATCACACTATCAGGGTCCTCGACCGCACATTTGCTCGTACATGACACCATTAGAGCAAATCGAGAATTCTGAAACTTCCTTTGTAGACTGAGTTCAACCACGATCTCGTCGACTGAAAATCACCATCTAATGCTTACCGCGGAACATGACTGTCCCTCACTAAGCAGGGGACTTAATATTGATGGTGGATTTTCAACAAAGGTCAAATCCGTAAAATCATGATACTGCATGTTTCTGATATGGCTTCAGGCATGTGACGATTCATATTTTACGAAGCCGTGATGAATATGTGTTTCGAAAAGCCTCCACTAGCTGAGCGTTCGATCCCTGACATTTCATTGTGAACTCTATGTAGAATAATAGAATCGGGCGGTCCTCCTACATAATTGTTTGTTGAGAGGGCTTAACGCCTTCAGGACGTCGGTGATACTCACTGTTCCCTGACTACAGGAGAGTGACCCACCTCTGCATAGAAGAACGATTGGGAGGTTCTCCGTCAGATTGAGAGCAACAACGCCTTCAGGACAGTGATACTCACTGATCCTGACTATGTAGAGCGATGTGTATAGACTCGGGTGTTCTCCGTGCTGTCTGAGAGCACCCTCAGGATTAGCCCTCTCCTGACTATGCACATAGATTAATTCTACCGTGACATTCACCACTGAATTCCCAGAATAATCTATTATTGCTCCTATTCCATGGTCGAATCCACGGCTTGATCCCATGGAATGGCAATAACATTGCTCCTATTCCATGGTCGAATCCACGTCCTGATCCCATGGAATGGCAATAATAACTGCTCCGATTCCATGATCGAATCTACGAATTGATCTCATGGAATGGCAACAACAATTTATCTCGTTACTCCGATTTCATGATCGAATTCACTTCTAATCTCATGAAATGGTAATATGTAAAATTATTACTTCGATTCCATGGTCGAATCCACGATCCCATGGAATGGTAATGCCTATTTTATTATTCCGAGTTCATGGTCGAATCCGCAGCTGATCCTATGAATTGATAATAAATAACTACTTATTTTATTGTCTCGTTTTATGAATTAAGTTACACTGAATTTCATGGATTAGCAATAAATACTCAACAATCGGGCATCTGAACATCCCTGAGTAAGCCCCACGAAAAATGGTATAAGTGTACTCGACAATGATGCACGAACGAGCATCCAAAAAACATGAAACAATGAGGAATTCTACGCAAAACAGAGAAAACAATAAATATTAATAAAATAATAAGAGGCGCCCAGGGCCGGGCCGGCCGGCCATGTCCTAGCCATGGTCGGTCCATGCCTCTCCCATTATTTTCCTTATTTTTTGTTATTTCATGAACTCATGAAAACTCCTTGGTTTTAGCAACTTTCCTTGTTTTTGCAAAATTCATGAATTCTCCATAACTTCACGGATTCATGAAAAATAATAATATTATAAAATAGGGAAAAGTGTGTGGGACCGGGACAACATGGTCGACCAAAAGCCATGCCCTACTGTGGCCTGGTCCCATACCTTACAATCCTTAGCCTATTATAATAAGCATTCCCCAATTTCATGAAACTCATTGGTTTCAACAAAATTCATGGATTCTCCATAACTTCATGGATTCATGAAATAATATTATAAAATAGGGAAAACCGGCCATGATTTCCAGAACTACCATGTTTTGTTCGGATTTCCCTTTGGTTTTTGATTCTTCTTTTCTTTGCGTCTTTGATTTTTCAGTCCTCTTTCTTTTTTCCATTTGTTTTCCTTACGGTTTTGTTTTGGTTTTTAGGTTTTAGGCTACTCTTCTTTTAGGGTTTTGTTTTACAGTTCGTTATGGCGATTCTCACCAGAGCTTCTTCTAACTGTCGTTCGTCGGACTCACAGCCCCTTGAAGCTTCTGCATCAACAGTCATAGTCCCAGCCGATGATCTTTCCTACCATTGCCCGTTCAAGACTTACCATAATTGTCGTGACTGTGTCAATGGTAGAGGATACACTAAGGTTTCTTTGTTGAAACACCTTCAGGACAAGCATTTTTCATCTGCAGCCAAGATTGATTTTTGCAGAGAGCTGCTAGCTACGGACTTGGACATTTATCACGCCTGGGAGAAGCTTCTCTACAGCTTACGCATGTGGATGTGTTGTCATTGCATGCATCTTCATGCTTGGTCGATGCCCTGCAGAGGTAGATGGTAGGCCTCTAAGTGTGTATAAATTACGGCCTACGGTGATACCGCAAGTGCACGGTGTCTTGGTTGTAGAACTGGGCACGTACGAGTCGATCCACAGAGACGAGGGGTGCTAATGTTGATCTAAGGCTTACTCGACTGAATTCAGGGAATGTAACAAGTGACAGAGCTAATATTTTTGTTGCCGAAACGGCTGATTTTTAGTTGTGATCCTAAACTAAGGTAAAAACAATGATAAAAGAATGCTAAGGTATGCAAATCCACCTCTAACTCCTATTGTATGATTAACTAAGTTAAGGATCTTGTTGTCCTGTGAAAGATAAGGGCAGGGTGTCAATTCCACCACCTATCTCTCCCTGTAATGCTTCAAAGAACACTTTAAAGTGTTGACCCAGAGCACTAGTTGTCTAATTAAGTACAACTAGTCAAGGGAATCAGCATTTGGTCTAAAAATTGAGTGCAAAGACACTCAAAGTAGTTATAACCTAACTACAATGGATAAGTGGCATCCATTGTGAGAGAAAAACCTTGGGCACTATGATTGAAGACAAGTTTATAGTTTAAGCATGCAAGAGTACTTCACATATAGTTGAAATCATACACAGAAGTTAGGGTTTCATTGAAACCCTAACAAACTAAATTAAAACAACAAAAACAGAAATTAAATCTAATTGACAGCACTGGCTAATCCAGGCGTGTCTTCTATCAACCCAATTCATCCCTATTTATACATGCATCAGCCCCAAAATTCCCAAACCCTAATTCAATTTTAAAACACAAAATAATTCTCACCCACCGCTCTGAATCGCCTCCTCTTGTCGTGCGGCTCTGAGAACTCCATCCCTTGATTGACTGATCGAAACCCTAGTTTTAGTCTTCTCTAAATTAGCTTCTAGGGTTGGAGAAGCTAAGTGAGAGAAGGCTAAACCTAGAGAGGTGTGCGGCTGTGGCAGGTAAGGTTGGTGGTGGTGGGAAGCATGGTAGGGAGATGATGGAAGGTGTGAAGTTGCAGAGTTGGTCGGAGAATGGGTGTAGTCGCTCTGCCCCGATGGAGACGGTAGAGAGGAGAAGAAAGAGAAGATGAAGATAGGAATGAAGTGGTTTTGCTCGATAGGTATAGGGTTAGGTTGATAGGGTGTTAAGCGGTTGCATCGATCGATGATGGGAAGACCGTAGCGAGCGTCGGATGAAGCGGGTGCGATCCGAACAGTGAGAGAGGTAGCCGGTTTTGATGTGATCTGGTGTAGCAGGAGCATCAAGAGATGATGTATAGTGATGGAGCGACCGTTGGATGTAGCTGAGGGAGATCTCAATGGCGGGAGAGTGAGCGGGCTCGGATCCGGGTCATGGGTAGCTCTAGCCCAAGTCTTCCTTGTTGGGGTTGCAATCGATTTGCGCGCTGAGCTTTGGCTATCTGCTCCATAGATGCTCGACTTCAATTCTTCGCTCTTTGGGCTCCTCAGATTCTCCGAGCTTTATTTAGTACCTAAAAATACAAAATTAATTAATACAAATATTTATTCTTGAAAACAAGGAAAATACAGAATATGGGATAATATCTGATTTATAAGCGCAAAAGATGAGTAAAATGCCAATAAAAAGATGTATAAATATGCACTATTTGGCACTCATCAAATACCCCCAAACCTGAATTTTACTTGTCCTCAAGTAAAACAAAAATAAGAAATCCTAACTATACCCCTGCGCAGTCTCTCGAATGCATTTAGCGTATGCACTAAGCCTTTAAACCCCTAGGTGTCCCTAGTGGACGAGTTGTAGTCTCGTGAGGGTTTACAAGAGGTGTACCCACAAAACCTTCTCCAACTTCGAGTGTAAAAGAGTCTCAAGCATCCAAGGAGCTATGAGGACATAGAGTTTCGCATGCTAGTAACGAAGTTAGAACTATCGAAGAACGCATTCTCATCCTTAAGTCCGAGCGAGAAGTAACCATACCATATGAAAGAATTCGGATTCGATTGTGATCATAAGTCTCAACTTCTGCCTCACCATTAGGGTTTTATGATAATTGCACTCAAAAAGATCGCTTTTTAGTCTCATGTGTGCGGCGGGAATAAAGAGAGAAATCCTGCACACGTTGTAGGTAAGAAGGATAACCTTCCGAAATAAAATCTGGAGACTCCACAAAGGTGTGGACAAAAAGAATCTTTTTCTAATGATCTCTAAGAAAGGAAAATCAACCATTAGCAAGGGGTGGGAGTACTCACTCACTTCTCACCCGATCGGCAATTAATATCACTCTCTCATAAGAAACCATAGAAACGTCTTCAATCTTCGGTCTTCGGTCTTCAATTGTTGATGACGAACTTCTAAACTTCACAAAACTTGACAATTTTTTAACTTTTCTACTCAAATTCTTTGTTGTTTGGATTTTTCTTTTTAAATTCTCTTTACCATGGTGGTAGCAAAAATAAGAAAATAAACTACAATTTTTTTTTTTTTTTTTTTTTTTTTTTTTTTTTTTTTTTTTTTTTTTTTTTTTTTTTTTTTTTATATAATAAGTGAAAATAAAAATACAAATACAAATAATGAAACAACTAACTCCATGGACAAAGGACTTTATCACTCAATTTTTCCACAACTTGTATTGTCTTGATTTTATAAATTTTATTAATTCTCATCCTATTTTCTTTTCATTGTTGCACATAAACCTTGGACTATATCAATTTTTCTTTCCATATTCGATTCTCGCTCCGCTTGCCGACGATGATGTGTTTCTATGGGTCTTCTTGATTGAGAGAGAGAATGATGCTAACTACAAATCGGTATTTAGAAGGAGTTTTCATCTGTAGACGTCACCTCATGATTGACAAAAACTAGCACTCAAGAGATCAAAAGTAGTGCTGAAATTGGTGCGAAGTTGGGTAGCTCACCATTCCTACCCGGAATTTACGTATGGTGACACACACTCTATGACTTTTTAGAAAGTTGCAAAAAATTGAAGGTTGGTGCCTCACTTGATGTAAATTGGGTAGTCTCCACTATGGGTGATCACAATTCTACTACCGAATATCTAACAACACCTAATTCGCCCTCCGGTATGGTTAAATCCAACTTTAACGCTCTAATCAACTAAGAAACCCGATTGCGTTTTAAAGCATTTCCAAGTTCTGTTATTTGGTCAGAATCTCTATGTAAACATAGCTAAAAAGCATGCTAGTGACTCTAAAATCTCTAAAAGTTGGAGGTTTTTATTTGCAAAAAGTTTTTGAATTTTTGAATTTTTTTTTTTTTTTTTTTTTTTTTTTTTGAAAATAAAAAGTAAAATAAAAGACTAAAAACTCTAAATGCAAAATAAAAACTAAAAACTCTAAATGCAAATGCACCCCCAAACCTAAATCAAACATTGTCCTCAATGTGTCTTCATATAGAAAAAATTTAAACAGTCACATACCGAGAGAACTATGCTGATAAGATAAAAAGGGAAGAGATTACCGGATGTTGGCAGGAGCATGGTTGAGCTTCATTAATCAAGGCAAAATCCAACATTCTCAGTGGAGATCATATCGGATTAGCATAATATATATTCAAGAAGACTCAACCGATTCAAGAAAAGAAAAATTTAACAAGTCCTACAAAAATTTACTAACAATCTAAAGAGTTGCGGGTCAACCCAATAGAAAATATGTACATAGAACATGAAAATGGGCTTTGGTTTATGTGGGAATTTGGTTTATTGGGATTTGGTTTGTTTGGGTTTCATTTGGTTTATTTGGGAGGCTTTGGTTTTGTGGGGAAAGCACAGCCCAGGATATGCCAGAGCCCAGTGTTGGACAGCCCAGTTATGTGAGCTTTGTCTCAGTGTGTAGAGCCCGGAGTTCTTTGTGGGCTCAATTTGTTTAAGCCCGGGTTTTGTGCAAAACCTAGTTGTGGTGCAAGGCCCGAGATATGTGCGGCCAAGAAAAGGCACGGCTTAGTGGTTTGATTGTGAGCAGAGCCCATGTGATGTTAAACAACCCAACAAGTGTGGGTTCGGTTGATGTGGGCTTAGCTATTTGCAGCCCAGCAGTGAGAGGTTCTAGCCTAGATGGTCTGGCCCGAGAAATGAATTGAGTTGGGTTTGAGTTTAGAGTGCTAGGCCTAGTAAGTGGGTTTGAGCTTAGCATAGCTTAGTGCTTTTTGCTGGTAGTTGCTGGCCTTCACAGCACAGGCCAAGTGCAGTGCAGTGCAGCTTATGCTTTGGTCAGGCCAAGCACAGGTTGGCTATGTGCAGAGTTACAAGTTACAAATGATCACCACACAGTTCACACAAAATAATACAGCCAAGCTTATGCAAAGTCAAACTAGTTCAAATAGGCATTTTAGACAAGGCAGAGCAACACTCAATCCTGGTTCAGATAACCAACCAATTCACACCACAGGGAGCAATACATGTGAAATTTCAAGGTCAGAAATTATGCACACAGATTCAACAGCATTTCCAGTGAACACAGCTGTGACTCATCAGACAACAGGGGAATGATGTTCTTGGTTTTTCACAAAGTTATGCTCAAGACTTGGTTGACCTAATATAACATGCTCAAGGTATGGGCTGATGGTGTCAATACACACAAGTGATGTCCTTGAGTAAGCTCGGGGTTTAACACAAATTCTCGGGCATTGACATATTTGGCTTAGCTCTAATTTAGCGAAGCATGCACATATAATTGGTTCTCACTGGGTTATGCGGGGAGCAGATGGCTCACGGGCCTGTGGCATCAACAAGCTTGCACGAGTTGATGTCAACCGGGATTTCTCACGAGGTTAAGCTCGGGGGTTTGTCAATCGGGCCTCAGTAACAAACTTGGAAGCCTCAAGTGGAGCTCAACTCCACGGCTTCGGGAGCCGGAGATTGGCAGCTCAGATGGTCTATGTACCTCAAGTTTTCAGGGCTCAAGCACAAGTATATTTATAGATCAAAAGGTACATCTCAGAGTGGCAGGGCAGATTTAAGCTACAGCTACTTGGGTTTCCAAGTTGTGACCCAACACTTGCAGCTTCAGGGGCTAGCAAGGTGGCTAAATTATCATGCAAGGCACCCACACAATTCAACACAAAATCAGAGCATCATTAACTAGCAGGGCATGCTCACAGGTTTATGCTCAGAGTTGCCTCAAAATAACATGTGACAAATTCAAACAGGGGATGTTTAGTGAGCATTCATGGCATATCACAGCATCATAGTTATGAGGATCAAGACCTAATCATACAAAGACTAGGTGGATGGCTCACAAGGCTCACAGGGCATACACTATTCAATTACACATGGGTTGTAGGGCATACAATGCGGAGCCACTCACCTGAAGTGCAGGGGTTGCTTAAGGTTGTTGCAAAACTCCAGTTTTTTCGCCTTCCTCTTGGGTTGGCTCAGCAGCTGAGCCGCTCAAGAGCTCACCCGCGCAGTAAGCACAGCAAGTTCCTCCATTCATGCACCTTGGGTTGGCTCAGAGTTACCATTTGCACAGCAGCACAGTTGGGTGCCTGAATTGCACTAAGAACAACAGCTCACAGGTGCCTTTCATCTCAAAGGAGGGTTCAGTTCTCAATAATGCACAGCTCAAGACACAAAAAGGTGCACAAATGCACAGCTCGCACCGAGTTAAATGGGTGACGAGGGAATGAGAATTACTACAATGCAAGGCTATATGCACTAGATGCAAAGATGCAAATGACAGATGAAATTAGACTATAATGCAGATCATGTATTGACAATAAAAATCAAAGGTGAAGCTTAACTAAACTATACTAATACAGGGGTTTCAATGCAAGGAAAAGACTAAGAAGGGAAAGATGAAAATAATGCCTAACTCTAAAATGCAGATATGCAGGGTTTGACAAAAGATAAATGCAAGAATGCAATAACAAAAAGCTATAAAAGATGCAGAATTAGGCAAATTCTGACTAAGGTAAACAAGAAAAAGAAGACTAAGTTACAAATACGAGATGAAAATGCAATGATAAGATGCAATGCTACACTAACACAGGGCTAATAATAATGCAAGGTGAGTATGTACAGGGGATAGAATGAAACTCGGTAAAGCAAAGCACAAAAATCGGCAAGGCACTCGCCAAGTCCCCGGCAACGGCGCCAAAAACTTGGTAGGCCTCTAAGTGTGTATAAATTACGGCCTACGGTGATACCGCAAGTGCACGGTGTCTTGGTTGTAGAACTGGGCACGTACGAGTCGATCCACAGAGACGAGGGGTGCTAATGTTGATCTAAGGCTTACTCGACTGAATTCAGGGAATGTAACAAGTGACAGAGCTAATATTTTTGTTGCCGAAACGGCTGATTTTTAGTTGTGATCCTAAACTAAGGTAAAAACAATGATAAAAGAATGCTAAGGTATGCAAATCCACCTCTAACTCCTATTGTATGATTAACTAAGTTAAGGATCTTGTTGTCCTGTGAAAGATAAGGGCAGGGTGTCAATTCCACCACCTATCTCTCCCTGTAATGCTTCAAAGAACAGCTTAAAGTGCTTTGACCAGAGCACTAGTTGTCTAATTAAGTACAACTAGTCAAGGGAATCAGCATTTGGTCTAAAAATTGAGCTGCAGCACACTCAAAGTAGTTATAACCTAACTACAATGGATACAGGGCATCCATTGTGAGAGAAAAACCTTGGGCACTATGATTGAAGACAAGTTTATAGTTTAAGCATGCAAGAGTACTTCACATATAGTTGAAATCATACACAGAAGTTAGGGTTTCATTGAAACCCTAACAAACTAAATTAAAACAACAAAAACAGAAATTAAATCTAATTGACAGCACTGGCTAATCCAGGCGTGTCTTCTATCAACCCAATTCATCCCTATTTATACATGCATCATGACCCCAAAATTCCCAAACCCTAATTCAATTTTAAAACACAAAATAATTCTCACCCATTTGCTCTGAATCGCCTCTCCTCTTGTCGTGCGGCTCACGAGAACTCCATCCCTTGATTGGTGATCGAAACCCTAGTTTTAGTCTTCTCTAAATTAGCTTCTAGGGTTGGAGAAGCTAAGTGAGAGAAGGCTAAACCTAGAGAGGTGTGCGGCTGTGGCAGGTAAGGTTGGTGGTGGTGGGAAGCATGGTAGGGAGATGATGGAAGGTGTGAAGTTGCAGAGTTGGTCGGGGAATGGGTGTAGTCGCTCTGCGCAATCGATGGAGACGGTAGAGAGGAGAAGAAAGAGAAGATGAAGATAGGAATGAAGTGGTTTTGCTCGATAGGTATAGGGTTAGGTTGATAGGGTGTTAAGCGGTTGCATCGACTGATGATGGGAAGACTGTAGCGAGCGTCGGATGAAGCTGGTGCGATCTGAACGGTCGAGGATGGTAAGCGGTTTTTGAAGCGATTTGGTGTTGCATGGAGCATCAAGAGATGATGTATAGTGATGGAGCGACCGTTGGATGTAGCTGAGGAGATCTCAATGGCTCAGAGTGAGCGGGCTCGGATCCGGGTCATGGGTAGCTCTAGCCCAAGTCTTCCTTGTTGGGTTGCAACTGATTTGCGCGCGGGCTTTGGCTATCTGCTCCATAGATGCTCGACTTCAATTCTTCGCTCTTTGGGCTCCTCAGATTCTCCGAGCTTTATTTAGTACCTAAAAATACAAAATTAATTAATACAAATATTTATTCTTGAAAACAAGGAAAATACAGAATATGGGATAATATCTGATTTATAAGCGCAAAAGATGAGTAAAATGCCAATAAAAAGATGTATAAATATGCACTATTTGGCACT